>JARHVA010003580.1:1627500-1922628 GCA_037957365.1 Torreya grandis
TGGGCAAATACTTCATTTCTAATCTCCTCAATTTAAAAATTAGGAATACTCATTGAATCATACTAAGGGAAATCAGGTAAAGGATGATCAAAAGAATGTGTGGGAATTATATCTATGGGAGAAGGAGGAATCACTAGTAGATAAGGATCTATGGGTGATGGAGGGTCCACAAGTGGAGAAGGAACCATAGGTAGAGGCACATAAGGAACCATAGGAGGTGTAACTATGGGAGAAGAATAGGGAACCTTCTTGTGAGAATGGCATATGGGAAGAATAGTATTTGGTCTAGGGATAACTATAATATTATCCTTAAGATGATACTAAAGGATATGATAATGATTAGTATGATGTGTGTCACATTAGTGCCATATATAATACCTCTCACCATACTTAGGTATATATGCAGGAAGAATCTTGGGAGGAGGTATAATAGTGTTTATGTATGGGAAAGAAGGATGTAAATTATCAAATAAATTTTCACAACTTATAATAATGGGTATAAGAATGAGTATCTATCCCATGAAAGAAACAGATATGCTTATGACTATGTTTAGGAGGAATACTCATGGGAGAAGGTGTAACAAGTGTGGAAGAAGAGGGAAATGACTCATCACCCCATTTGGTGGAAAAATGATCCATATTAGGCAAAGTAATAAAACCATCACCTAGAGGAGGTGATGATGGAGAAGGAATTGAACTAGTCTTAATAGGAAGAGAACTAGTGAAATAAGAAAGAGTAGGCTCACCAATAGTAGAAGCAATAATAACTAGTTCTAACATAGGTTCCATTGTGAGAGGAGTAAGATAAATATAAGTTCTAAGAAGGGTATCACTAACCTCAGGACTAAATCAATGATATGAATTAGGGAACTTAGAAAAATGGTAAGGGTTAGTCATAGCACAATCCATGAGCATAGTCCTATGGGGCTCTTTATAAATTGGAGGTGTCGGTGCCATCTCCACTCTATGATAAAGAGTAAAAATAAAAAAAATCAAGAACTATAAAATTTAGAACATGAGAGGATGTATGAAAAGACTCAAGTAAATAAGAATAATAACCTATAATCTTGACATCACAAGCTTGGACAAGACTGTCTAATAAAGGATCATCTAAGGAATAGCCATCATCATAATCAAGTGAATAAAGAAGCATGGTGAATAAAATGAAAAGTCTTGGATAAGCCTACAATAATTTCATTGCAAAGAGGTTTATGAGAATGAGGTTACAAGGAAGTAGGAAATTGTAAGATGAGATGAGGTATGAGATTAGATGTTTTGATTTTGAGATTAATCTCATCAGGCTCATCATCATCATAGTCTAAAAGTTTGGGAGGAATATTACCAATAATCTTAGGATGCCAATTGTATCCTTTGGTTGAGTTGACAGGGAAATTTAGACGTTGTGATTCATGAAATGGAACACTAGGCAAAGACTCAAGAGTAGGAATCTTAAAGACACCACGATCTTAGAATTTTTCTAAATTCCAAGGGTTAGTATCTCCTTGAATCCTATAATGGTTTCATTATGAGGGAATTTAATGCATTGGTAGGTGGAAGAAGTGATAGCTCACATATGATGAGTCCATGGCCTACCAAGAAAGATGTTATAATAAAGAGGAAAGTTAAAGATCATCACCTTTACATAAATGGTGATAGGTGGGACAGTAATGGGAAGCCACACACACCCAATAAGAGGCATTTTCCTTATATCATATCCTTGGTAGGTGTTACGTGTGGACTTAATATTGCATTTAGAATATCTAAGGGTTTTAATGAAATCAAAAAAGAAACACAACTGCTAGAACCCTCATCAATCAAATCATGTTTAACTTGGATATCACCAACTTGGACACTAATAAATGGGGGAGGATAATCTACACAAAGTAGAATATTATAAAAAATCATAGATGTGATGGGAAATTTGAATGAAATAGAAGTGTCAATATTTTCATCAACATTTATGGACATCTCTTCACATTATTTCAAGATACTATCCTTGGAACTAGATAAGATTGCCTCCCATCCCACCAAGGGAGGATGAAGGACAGTCATCTCAAATAATTGTTACATAAGATAGTTTCAATGATGGGGAGATGTCCTCATGATTTCAAGAAATGTAATTTGAGAATGGATATTAGTGAGCTCTACAATGGGATCCCACTCTTCATAACCCATGAAAATATTGTTAGATATAGGTGCGTAATGTTTAAGGAGGTCTTCAGAGAGAGGAGCTAAAGAGAATTTAAATTTGTGTTGATAAGAATGAGAAGGCTTAGAATAAGGTTGTAAATCATGTTTATATGATGAAATAATAGGTTCAACCTAATTTTGAAAAGTAGAAGAGGTGTTAATATAAATTTTATTAACATTAAAAGGAAAAGATGATGGAAGAGTGGTAGAAATAGAATGGGATGTGTTATCCAAAGGAGAATCATAAGTTGGATCTTCATCAAAGGTTATAATATCTTCTTTCCCTAACTCATTTAAATGAGTTGGAAAAGAATATTAGATAACACAGCATGCTTGATGAGGTAGGGTGTAGATAGGCTAAGAATCAATGAAAGCCACTACTCTTTGTATATTAGTCATGTTAACCATATTTTCTTTGAAAATTGGTTTCATAAGACTTTGTACATTATTGGTGGAAGAGATGGGATTGACTTAGTATTATTTAATTGGTTGATGATTAGGTTGATTATTAGGTAAAGGATCCTTATAAATAGCTAAATGAGTATTTTCTTGATTTAAGGTTTGAGCTTTATCATGAGTTTTATATTCTTTGAGCATATGCTCATAAGCTTGTTGACATTGGTACATGATAGAATCATATTCAAAATTAGTTCCAAGAAGAAAGTCCATAGGTAAATTATGAAGATGTCTATAGGTCTCATGAGAATGACCCCAACTAGCATAAAACCAACAAAACTTGCTAAGATCATTCCAGGTTTTCATAGGATGAGTAGGGTCAATTTTGTGAGGAAGAGACCTAGGTAGATGTTTAAGCAATTCAGATAAAGAAAGAGGTTTATGAAAATTAATGTTTTTTATTGAGTAATGAGGATTATTAATTATTGAGAAGAGGAAGATAGTTTTGAAGAAGGGTTAGGAACAACAACTTGAACATGGTGAATGGTATCATATGAATTAGAAACACCATCACTGGTAACATTGCAGTTTCTATTTTTAAGTAATATACGAGAACCTATGGAAGGTTGGGGTGGTTTGAATTTATTCATAAGGAAATCTTGTCATTTAGCTTGATCAATAGCTTCTTCCAAAGTGCATGGAGAAAGAGTATGGACTTGATATTGTAATTTGGGATACAAAAAATTTGTAAAGAGATGAAAAATATTATCATTGGCCATGTTGTGTTCACATTTGTTTGATAGAGTCTTCCATTATTTAAAAAAAATCATGGTTAGTTTCATTTTCACTTTACGTGTAATTGATGAAATGGGCTAAAGTTTTTTTAGGAGGATCACTAGTTTGGAATTGTTGAACTAAATCATTCACTAAATCCTCCAACCTATTAATGGAATGAGGTCTGCATTGATTATAACAATCCAAGGCATCACTTTTGAGGGTCTTAGCAAGGAGCTTGGTAGTAGCAGAGGTGTTTAATTTAACCCAATCTTTATAAAGATTCTTAAATGTTTTAATATGAAGAAAAGGATAGGTTGATCTATTATAAGATATTGTAGGTTTTATACTCCTATATCAATGTTAGCAATTTGAGTAGTGAGAGGTCCATTTAATAAATGCTCGATAGTTTTATTTATTAAAGGAGGTGAGGAATAAGATTTTGTTGAGAATATTGAAGAGGAGGGGGAAGAACACTTTGGTTATGTTTACCCCAAGCCATTGGTTATAATTATATTTGAAGATGAAGAAGGTGATTTTGCATTATCATCATTTGATTTGTGTTATGGGCTTGGAAAGCATTAATTTGATTGAGAGTTTGAAATAGAATTTGGTGAGTTTGAATAACATTATTAGAAGAGTTGGTGTTGGTATTAGTGGCTTGGGTACCACTATTGGTTTTTTTAAAAGATTGAGATGAATGATGAGAATGAGAGGCACTAGTGGCAAAGCTTTATTGTGTATCAAAATATGGACTAAATAATGGAAGAGAGGAAGAATCACTAGAAGCATGAGTGCCTTAGGTAGAAAAAAATGAACTATTGGAATGATTAAGGATAGTAGATTTTAAGAGAGGTCCACTAAATATAAAACAAACCATTGTATTTGAGATACTAGGCATGAAGGTAGAAAAAAGGAAAGAATAAGAAGCATGAGAAGAGGTCATAATCGATGGGAGAGGTTGTGAACCAAAAAAATTAGTACTACCATATCCATTTGAGAATGTATAATGTGGTGAATGAGGTTGATTGTCTTGACCACTAATCATGAGATTGTAAATGGTAGATGGATCTTTCCCTTTATGTTGGGGAAATAGGTTAATAAATAAAAACATTTTGGGAGTATACTCTAACTCAAGTTGGTTTTCTAGGAGAAAATAAGGATTATGTTGCAAATAGGTATCATGAGGGAACCCATAGTCCATTTTACGAGTTGAAATATGGACATTACTAGCATTTTCAAAAGGAACTCTAGTTTGTCTATGGGAAACCCTATGAGGATTGGTGAATTTCATCATGCTTGCTAATTGAGATTCAATGTTGTCACCTAATAGGAAATCCATGATGAAAGAGGAAGGAAAGCAAGATGAGAAAATAAAGGATTCAGAAAGTGCTAGAAACAAAGCTAGGTCAACCCAATCGACCTAGTGTAAAATAAGGATAATAAAGCTAGATAGGGTCCATAAAACTAACCTAGTATAGAGAACATAAGCTGATAAAAAAAGGAAAAAATCATGAAAACTATGCTAGGTTAACCTGGTCGACCTAGTGTAGTGCATAGGAGCTATAAAAACTACCAGGTTGACCTAGTGCAGTTAATAGAGGCAGAAAGTAAGGCCTAGGATAGTGCAAAGTTGAGCTAGTCAATGTAGCACAACAAATGAGAAAAGAGAAAGGATTTCTAAAAATATGAAAAGAAAATGAAATGAGTATGCTTGTAACTAGTATAAAAAAGTAGACGCTGAAATCAAATACATAGTCGATTGAATTGATCCCAGCTAATCCAATTGGTAAACATACACAAATTATAATTTTGAAAGAAAAGTATATATTAGAGTAGAAATAAAGAAATATAAAACTAACCTTGGAGTTTTGGAGATGAAAATAGAATAAGTAACTGACCTATAACCTTAGAGAGAACTAGCTCAATCTGTAGAACTGGGTTGAGTTGGTCGACCAAGTGAGATAGGAACCTACTACAAAAGCTAAAAAAGTGTGATAAGTCAACCTGGTCAACCTAGTAGACTAAACTAGATGTCTAAAAATGTGCTAAGTTAAGCTGGTCAACCTAGTTGATTGGACTACAAATCTAAAAGTCTAGAATCTAGAACCTGTACTATGATTCTTCAATAGGGACTTGCTGCAAAGTGGCTAGAAATGTGATAGTTCAACCCAGTTGACCTAGTAGGTTGAATAAAAAGTCTACAAAGTACTAAAAACTTGTGATGGGTTGATTTGGTTCATTTAGTTGCCTTTTTTACACAAATAAAAATAGTTGGGTCGATAGAATCGAGCTAGAAAGTCAGAACATATGATAGAAAAGATGATAAAATGAATAAAATAAGTAAACTAAACCTTATAAGAGTTTGATTTATGGCAAGTTTACAAAAATGTATGTAATCAAAATTTCATGGTGCGCATGAATCAATCTTGGATTGGATAAGATATATCACACCTACACCTTCGATTGGGGCACACACTTGTTAAGCGAGACATGACCAATATGAGGATATACTATCCCTAATTAGGGGATCATGTGTATCATCCATAACACATCATATTAGGTAAGGTTCTAAATCTTACAGTCTAACATAATTTCACAAAAACCCTAAAAGAGTCCTATGGTTTCTATATTCACTTATGATAATAAACAAGAAAGTAAACTAATATAATAACAAGAAAAGTAAACCAATCTAGTGCTCACTAAAGCTTGTGGCATAAAGTAGGGGTTAAAAAAAATAAGTAAATAAAAACTAAACTAAACATGTATAAGAGACATATACTCATGTCAATGTATATAGAATCCTAATACATGGGAGAGAATAATACATACTGCATTATCTATCTACTCTTACAAAGGAGAAATAAAGTTAGGAATCCTTATCTTTAAAGATGATCCTGTCGAGTCTCAACCTCTCCCTTGGCCAATGATTCTTCATAAGAAATTATTTTGGTTTGTAAGGATAACCAAGATAAATTATCTCTAGGCTGCATGACCTACCTAAGCATCCAAAATACTTCTCCACAAGACAAGATTAGAGATCTAAAATAAAGTATTGAACCCTAAATCTTTATTCCTCAAGTAGAATGGTTAATAATCAGATGTTCATTTACACTTCTTCACTTAATTCAAATCTCTTATGAAATGGTAAGGAATGACTTTTTATATATAGTAGTGTCTCACCCTAAATACTTTCAAACATGTTGACTATGTTAGGTCAACCTAGCACATTAATGAGCTAATGCCTGAAGTTTGTGCTAGGTCAGATGGGATACAAAACAACAAACAAAGGCAAAGTATTTCGATAATAAGATAGGTCAACTAGGTCAACCTAGCTTGCTAAATAGGTCAAAATGGAAACAAGGTAACAAATAAGGGATAAATCATGACAAATGGTGGGAATAGATAGGAAAGATAGAAATAAGCTTAAGGTTCAAGGTTTTAGGAGGCAAGAGTGTAGATAGCGAGTGGTAAAAGGACAAAAATATTATGAAGCACCAAAGGTCTACCCACACCTTTCTTGATGCAACCCTTAAGGCATGCACTTAGAGAGATTGAGACTCTGTAGGTTCTTATAAGATATGAAGTGTCAATAATCAATAAAAGTGTGAAAATATTATGTGTATATAGAACTCTCCCTAGTCATTTGCTTTGGCTTGTATGATTATCTTATGTGCATTTAGAAAGTTAGTGAAACTTTCCATAAGATATGTGTGAACCTTCAAGGTAACATAAGTGGTCAGTCCTATTATATATAAGATTCTCTTGTTACTTCTGGACCCTGGGGTGGTCATGACAAGAACATTCAAAGTGATACTCGCAAACATTGTTTGTGTAATAGTGAGATGTCATAGCATAGGGTTTTGAGGGACCAATACTTTGGGAATAGTAAAAATTGAAATAACTACAATGAGTTATATAGGTAATTTCCCATTTATTGCTTAATTTGATTTTGTATATCATGTTTTTGCTTTGTTAAATAATGTTTTTAATTCAAAACTTATGATTGAATAAGAGTCATCGGGGATGATGACTAGATTTAGGGGGAAAGGATGTTACATCTTGATTTCCTTGCCAAGAAAACTTGATAGATAATCTATGGATATCTATAGTTAAAAAAATTCAATTTGTATATTTATAACTAAGCTTTGATATATACTATTATGAGGTAGTAGAATATTTCGTAGGTTACATGATCACACTGCTATGAGTTAAGATGTAAGTATATGTTTACTTTATGATCATGTTGATTTATCATTTTAACTATATTTTATGATGGATGTATATTATGACTATTATTTTCTAACTACCTGCTTTATTATGAGGTTGACATAGGAAATCCCATCCCTCAAAATGTGATGAAAGGAGAACATCATTGGATAGGGTAATATAGTTGTATACATTAGAGGATGACAAAGAATGAGCAAGAACCCTACACACAACACATAAATAATTCATGTTAGATGCATAAATAATGGTTAGCATAGTGTGTTTAATGGTGTTACATTTATAATTGCTTGTGCATGGTTAGTATATCTAAATGATTATTTGGAATTCATTTGGCATAATTAGTGGGTGTGATGGTTAATGCTTTTAAAATGTAAATTTGATGATTAGTGAAAATTTAAATTTAATGATTAATTGACTTATCATTAAACCATTTTGTAATTTTAGATGATAATTAAATTAGTAAACTTGATGGTTTTTATATTTAATGTTAAAATGTTGTAAATTTGGAAAATTGCCATTGAGAAGCAAAGTGGGAAAAAATGGAATAAAACAAAAAGAAAGAGGAAATAAAAATAAAGAAAAATATAAAAAGAAAAAAAAGATGAATTATATTTAATAATAGGAATAAATCCATTAAATCATATAAAGGAAAATCACCAAACTTATTTTATAAAAAGAGATAAAATCATTAATAAAAATAATAAAATAACGCAAAAAGAGAAAAATTAAAAGGAAAGCTATGCCCCTTTTAATCTCAAGAGAGATTATGAAAAAATAGGCATATAATATGTGGGAAGGTGAAGAGGAAAAAAGGAAGAGAAAACTTATTATGAAAATCAAAGAACAACAGTGAATGCCAAATAAGAAATAGAGGAGTTTTGGCCCATATTGAGTTTTCTAGACACCTTGGCTAGGTAGGTGCTATAGTTTAAATTCTATATATATGGTGATTTGTGTTTTATCCAATTTGAGTTTTGATCTTTAGTTATCATCTACATAAAGCTGAGTATATAGATCATAGGCTATTTGGTATAATTTATAAAATTGGTTATCATTTATACATTTATCAACTAAATATATATTGTTTATTAGTTAGTGGCTACTTATATAATTACCATTCTATATATATTACAAAAAGTATATATATATATATATATATATATATATATATATATATATATATATATATATATATATAGTTAAATTACCATCATCCACTCAATATGTGAACTCCAATGCATTAGTTATTGATAAGTACATAGTCATTTTTGATTGATAACTATCCATATATATGTATGTGTGTGTGTGTGTGTGCGTGCACGTGCACAGATGGTTGTCAATCATATATATTACAAAAAGTATATATTGTTTATTACTTAGTGGCTACTTATATAATTACCATTCTATATATATTACAAAAAGTATATATATATATATATATAGTTAAATTACCATCATCCACTCAATATGTGAACTCCAATGCATTAGTTATTGATAAGTACATAGGCATTTTTGATTGATAACTATCCATATATGTGTGTGTGTGTGTGTGTGTGTGTGTGTGTGCACGTGCACACACACACACACACACACACACACACACACACACACACACACACACACACACACACACACACACACACACACACACACACACACACACACACACACACACACACACACACATACGGATAGTTATCAATCAAAAATGCCTATGTACTTATCAATAACTAATGCATTGGAGTTCACATATTGAGTGGATGATGGTAATTTAACTATATATATATATATAGTTAAATTACCATCATCCACTCAATATGTGAACTCCAATGCATTAGTTATTGATAAGTACATAGGCATTTTTGATTGATAACTATCCGTATGTGTGTGTGTGTGTGTGTGTGTGTGTGTGTGTGTGTGTGTGTGTGTGTGTGTGTGTGTGTGTGTGTGTGTGTGTGTGTGTGTGTGTGTGTGTGTGTGTGCACGTGCACAGATGGTTGTCAATCAAAAATTCCTACGCACTTATTAACAACTAATGCATATGTGTGTGTGTGTGTGTGTGTGTGTGTGTGTGTGTGTGTGTGTGTGTGTGTGTGTGTGTGTGTGTGTGTGTGTGTGTGTGTGTGTGTGTGTGTGTGTGTGGATAGTTATATTGATCTCATTATGGGAAAACACAACAAACTAGGTGCTCGAGAGTGGAGTGATTTACAAAATAAGATTCATTAACATTTTTATCCAGCCTAATGAATCCATATTAATGTATCCATAATATGTAAATGTATATAAGAAGATTTTTATGAGTCTATATATTGATGTGGATCCTTATAGTATATAGTTGTGGTGTCATATATTATAATCTATCAATAGCTATATACCGTAATATTATCTAATAAATTTTATATTATAGATGGAGTTGTATACAACTATCCTTCTTATAATGTAGTTAGCTATATTATATTATATTAGCTATGGTATTTAGTTATTATGGTATACAATTATATATAAATCATTTATAGCTCCACATTATATTATGTCTTTAATGTATGGTGCCACAGTTCATCTAGATTAATTAATGTATTCATTAGAGCTTTAAAAATTAAGGTTCCTTATTTTTTGCTAACACTGTAATAGTATAGCAAGTCAAATCTAAGTCCATATTACAATGCTGGTATACTATTGGCCGATGGCATTGTTGGAATTATGTTCTTAATATTTATTTATGGCATCATTAGACTCAGTGTAAAGTGTATTACAATGATTATTTTTTTATTCATTACAATTCATAGATACTTATGGAGCATGGAACATGTGACCTATCTTCTTCCAAGCGTAAATAACAATTATCATAATTCTATACTTATTTCTAAATGGATTTATGGCATTGTTGAACATACATAACATTTTCATTGTATTGTTCTTAATATTCCTTGTGGCATCATTAATTTTAGTCTATACAAGGTGTTAGGTAAATCAAAATTTAATAACACAATCTACATCATTGTTCGAATCATTGGAAAATTACATAGGTATTAAGATAGGGCATCTAGCTTCAATTTTTATAAGCTTCCTATGGTTTGGTGTCACTATGTGAATTAATAAATAGGGACTCTATTATTATAAATGATCATATGAATTATCATGGTGTCAATATATTTTTCATAAAAAATTAATAATATTATAGTAATATATTATGTATTAATGCAAAAGTGTATAATCACCTGACTTTATTATAGATACGTATTGATATATTACTCATAAACACATTCTAGTGATATTGAGTGTGATTAGTAAATATGTTTCCCTTTTTATATAATGAATAAGGTATAATACCTAAGATGGTTGGTAAACATAGAATAAAGTATCAATTACCCTATTTTGTATGAACATTTAAATTAAGAATATAAAACACGGGATGCAAGAACTCAATGTAATTTAGTTTAATCCTTATCATATAAATGGTGAAACAAAACATATAAAGTGAATGTATCATGAAGCTAAGTTATGGTATGCTTAATAATAAATATAGGTGAATGTGTATATATGTGTGTTCATAGGGGCATATTAATATGGTTAAAATTATTGAGGTGGATTTCTAACTATATTAAAGGATTACATATAGTTGGATTAATGAATGTGTGCATTCAACCCCTAAAAAGTATAACAAGTTCTAGTTTGGTTTATCCTATGTTCTATACGTGTTGAGTATTGTCTTGTTAGGAATACATGGATTTAAGTATACAATATAAGTACATAATAAAAATAGATGTTTTGGGTCATAGATAAAAGTATGATTTTATCTAGTCATCAAGTGTTTGAGGGACCAAAACTATAACCACATTAAAATAGTCTTCTAAAAAATGGAATGAAATGTTTAAATGAACGTTATAATAGGTTTATGATTTTTATGATCTCTACAAATGATTGATTAAATATTAGTTATATGTGTAGTTAGTATTGAATACTTGTGTGCATTACATATTATGAAAGCGTTAATATGTATACATACTTGGTTATATTTAGAATATAATGGTGCATCATGATGCATGATCATAATTTATATTTCTTCAAATCTTAGTATGTTGTTTAAACTTAGTGTGTACTCGAGTGGTATAATCTCATACTTGATTGGTTATTATTATATATGTAAGTCATTGGATTCTTGAAATAATAAGTTGGTTAGGTGTATTTATGTAGTTACAAACTATGATAGCATACGTGTTGGTTATTACTATGAATAGTATGTTTTGTGACAATTGATAAAAATTTGTGTATGCATGCATACAACCTTGAGAGTTTGATGGATGTTATGTTAGTATGTTATTGTGTTTTATGAGAACTGTGACTTGTTTCATTATACCTATTTACTTAAATAAAAGCTTATATTTCCATATACTTAAGACTACTTTATGTGACTGATTGTGAAAAACTAGTAGTTATGTCTTAGAATGCTGGACTATGGTAATATGGATTATCATAGAGAGTATTATGTTTGGAAACTAATTGTGGTAGTGAAAATCTATAGTTAAATGTGTATTTACCTAGATGGTATAAATTATAGTCATTATTTCTAGTATGTGATAGAAAATAATGTAAGATTCATTCATACGTTTGATGGAATACAATGTATGCTTTGATTACTCCTATGTTTAGCATGTTGTATGATTATGTTTACTAGTAGGATGTATATTAAATGAATCTTGTAGTTGAAATTTATTTGATCAATTTTCATTATTGATTTAGAGTAAGGAGTGAGATGGACTTTACTAGATTATTAGTATCACAATGCCAGGTAAAGGTCATCTTATCAAGTGGTGTGTATGAATTTGATTGATCTATAGATCATTATTATTTATTATTCATAAAAATTTGAGCTAAAGTATGTTTAGTGAGACATTATTATTTAATGATTTTGATTTAAATTTTTGTGGGATATCTTGTAATATAATAGTTTATTATGATACACTACATGTTTAGTTTATAAATCATACAACACATAGGTACTTGTCTCTATGTATTATCACACCATCACTGTCTATGCATTTGTGAAGGGAGGGGCATTTCCTGATGGGATTAGTATAAGGGATGTTAAGCACAGAATATACTGAGAGGGGGGGTTGAATCAGTATATTATATATCTTATAAAACTTTCCTTTAACCAAATTCCACTTAATCAATCATTCAAGATATGAAATAAAACTCAAACAATAAACATCCACACAAGACAGAGAGAGACACCATATATAACGTGGAAACCCAATGTGGGAAAAACCATAGAGAATCAATCTCAAATATAGTCGTGAGAACAACCCCACAGGAGCACCATACCCCTTTGCCAAGTATAAACCTCAGTTATAATTCATGAGCACCAACCCACAGGAGCTTCAAACCCCTTTGCCGAGCACCAACCCAGCACCTATTCATGAGCACCAACCCACAGGAGCACCAACCCCTTTGCTGAGCACTAATCCCAGTAACAATTTGTGAGCACCAACCCACAAGAACACCAACCCCTTTGCCAAGCACCAACTCAACAACAATTCGTGAGCACCAACCCACAGGAGCACCAACCCCTTTGTGTATACCACACACATATCTCTCAATGTTTCTATCTCAACAAATGATAGATCAATACAACATCTCCTTCCTCTCTCACACCTTTGCTCTTCTAAGCTAGATATAAAAAATACAAATCATATTCATCTCTCACAATTGCTCTTCTAAGCTAGATATTACAATATCAAATCAACCTCTCACTTCCACATTACAAATGGCTACTCAAGCCTTTTTTTATAGCTTTCCAAATGACCTTTGGCCTTCCCCCTTTGTGACCTTTCAATCCTCATGGAAAATGGTGCCAATATTAGATGACCCTTCACATCCAAGAATTTGAAAAGTCATGTGGTGACCCTTCATGACCAAAAATGTCTTTCCCACTTTTATCCTTATCTTTGGTGACTTTTCGTATTCCTTTAAGTGTCCCTTCATGAGAAATTCGCCCTTTACTCTTTTGTATTCACTTGGTGACTCTTGGTATTCCCCAAGACGACTCTTCATGGGAAAATGCATCCCATCCTTCTTTTGTCTTTATCTCGTGACTCTTCGACTTCTCCATGGGCCCTTATTTTGTCTCATATGCAACCAAAAATATATTCGTTAATATTAAATAAATATTAACTCATATTAGCCAAGATAAACAATATTAAATGTAATGGGGCCTTTATCACCAATAATACTAAACCTTTGACATCAATGACAATATTTCCAACAATCTCCCCCTTTGTCATTGATGGCAACCTCAATCCTGAAACTGCCACAACCTGTCACCTACACATACCATCATCTAAAAACATACAGTAACTCCCCCTTACTATAGTAACTTGTACCTATTCCCTATACCTATTTTCTACACCTGTACCGATACCTATTATTCTCCCCCTTTGACATCAATGGCAAAGGGCCTACCTGGAGCTAACACTTAGCTCCCCCTCACTTGATGTTGAACATCAATGGTAGGAAGTAAAATAAATTACTCCCAACTCCTCTCACCGATCTTTGAGAAAATATTTGATAATGCATATAAATCTTTACTTGTCCTTTGAGAATCTGCAATCAAATCATTTGAATATTTCCTTTTGTATGAAACTTTAAGGTGTATCCTTGATCACATATTTGCCTTATGCTTATAAAACATTCTTATTCTTGGTTCTACCATTATCCAAAAATAAAGTACCTTTTCTAGCTATCCTAGCAGTGGTTTTATCTCTGAATCTCACTGTACCACCATTGATCTTCTTTACTCTTATCTCCTATCATATGCCTCAAACATCTGCTATCAATGAACTATGGCTAATCTTTATCTCTTACATGCAACGCTATTTGCACCAACATAGAATCTTCAGGTTGTTTCTTCTGCCATGAACACGACTGAACCTTCTTCCTGATGAATGGAACTTTGAAACTCTGATCCTTCTTCACTAAATCTGCATGAGTATTATTTTCCTTCTTTCTAAAATTGTTAGCTCTATTTCAACATTCTAATTTCTTATGACCATAATCATTTAAAACACTGCATATGCAAGAATCATTCTAATAGCCTCAAACCATAATACTGATGCAAAATTTTCTTCAAAAATATATTCCCTCAAAAGATATACAAATTAATTTTCTAGCTCACCTTCTTGTCATGCAACATAACCAAGACCCAATAGCATCCACCATGCTTCAATTTTTAAAAGTGTCTCCTTGAAGCCCAGAAGAGACACCCCACACAATAGGGTTCTAGAAATAAATCTCAGGAGATTCCCACATCTCCTCTATTTCTTCCTTGATCTTCTTGTGTTTTTATTTTATATTTTGTTTAAGCATGTCTAACCTTTTTGAACTAGTAACCTTATCATTTATGATGTTTTTCTTTTTCTCAACTTTTGCAACTATCTTATCTTGACAAAGCTCATGCTCAAAGGTAACAAGAGATTTTGCACAATCCTTCTTATCTGATTCTTTATCTACTATAACAAGTAATTCATTTTCATTCTTGAACTCAACCTATCAACCTTTACTATTTTAGGTCTCCAAACCTGAATTTGTCTTTTCTCATATTTTCTAGGGTCTCTGTAACCTTTGACATACTTTGAATATCTCTTCACTTTATTTTGGCATAATCTAGCAATATGTCCAACCTCATGACAACAAAAGCAAACAATATTTCTCATACCTTTTTCTTGAATGTGACTAAGATCTCCCTTTGACTGATTGTTTCTCCTCATACAATATCTTGCCCTATGACCAACATGATGACAAATAAAACAATGGCCATGAAAAGAATTTGAAAGCATTGGGCTGCCTGATCAACTTCTTTGATTTGCCTTCAAAACCTGTATCCTTCTTTCCTTGGACTAATATTTCATGATCTTTCTCAACCTTGATTATAAACTTCTCATGATTATCCTTTAAATAATCTAACTCAACCTTCAATTTATTACACTCTTCTTCTTTTGATGTTAAAATTGAAGTTGCAACCTCTAACTAATTTTTAAGATCCTGAATAAATATCTTATTTTATTTTACTTCTATAGCCAACTTAGAATCCAAGATACACACCTTTTCCTTAAGAGCCTCAACCATAGATTTCAACTCTTGATTCTCCTTCTTTAGCTGCTTAGCCATCTGTGATTTTCCTTTGATCTACCTTCAAGCTGTTAAACCCTTTCTGAAGGAACCTGCTCTGATACCAATTGTTAAGCATGGAATATACTAAGAGGGGGCTGAATCAGTATATTATATATCTTATAAATCTTTCCTTTAACCAAATTCCACTTAATCAATCATTCAAGATATGCAATAAAACTCAAATAATAAACATCCACACAAGATAGAGAGAGACACCAGATATAACGTGGAAACCCCATGTGAGAAAAACCACAAAGAATCAATCTCAAATATATTCATGAGAACAACCCCACAAGAGCACCATACCCCTTTTCCAAGTACAAACCTTAGCTATAATTCATGAGCACCAACCCACAGGAGCTTCAAACCCCTTTGCCGAGCACCAACCCAGCACCTATTCGTGAGCACCAACCCACAGGAGCACCAACCCCTTTGTGTATACCACACACCTATCTCTCAATGTTGATATCACAAAAAATGATAGATCAATACAACATCTCCTTCCTCTCTCTCACCTTTGCTCTTCTAAGCTAGATATAACAAATACAAATCATATTCATCTCTCACAATTGCTCTTCTAAGCTAGATATTACAATATCAAATCAACCTCTCACTTCCACATTACAAATGGCTCATCAAGCCTTTATTTATAGCTTTCCAAATGACCTTTGGCCTTCCCCCTTTATGACCTTTCAATCCTCATGGAAAATGGCACCAATCTTGGATGACCCTTCATATCCAAGCATTTGAAAAGTCATGTGGTGACCCTTCATGACCAAAAACGTCTTTCCCACTTTTGTCCTTATCTTTGGTGACTTTTCGTATTCCTTTAAGTGTCCCTTCATGAGAAATTTTCCCTTTACTCTTTTGTCTTCACTTGGTGACTCTTGGTATTCCCCAAGATGACTCTTCATGGGAAAATGCATCCCATCCTTCTTTTGTCTTTATCTCGTGACTCGTCAACTTCTCCATGGGCCCTTATTTTGTCTCATATGCAACCAAAAATATATATCATTAATATTAAATAAATATTAACTCATATTAGCCAAGATAAACAATATTAAATGCAATGGGGCCTTTATCACCAATAATACTAAACCTTTGACATCAATGACAATATTTCCAATAGGGGATCATTAGTCCATGATTATTGTGGAAAAGTGCTCAAATGGTGCTCTCCCTCCCATAATAGTACTACTTATCAAGATGACACTTGAGATTGCCACAAATACTTGAGTTTGAGAACTGTGCTCTAAGGGAGCCATATATCATTTATGTACATTGTATTGTATTGTACTTATTATTGAATATTGTCCTAGGAGTTGTAATTACTTATCATTGTATATTGACAATGGTGGCTATAGATTTGTATCATTTTTGGTTGAGTTAATGTAGTTACTTTCTATATTTACATTATGATGTGGTCTCATGATATTAGAGGTCATTAATATGTGATGTATTATGCTTGTTCTCTATTATCATGATTTGAGTATTTCATGTGGTCTTAGTATATTCTCATGGTGTAATCTATTTTTTGTATATGTGTTTAATTAAAAAAAAACATGTTTTTCTAGTCAACCCCAATGGGGTTTTTACACCTGAAGCCCTTTCAAGGTCCCATTGACCACCTAAGATGATCTATTAACCCAGGCCATGGCTTATGAGGGAAACCCACGGCCTAAACCACATGTTTTCTTCACAAAAGTCATAGCTTAGGTCGTGGCTGAGCTAGAACGGTCATTTTTAGGCCTCTAATGGCTAGAAATAGTTAGTTTTAGGGGTTTTGGGCATTTGGGTGCCCTATATCAGTCATTTTCATCCATTTTTCTCAGATATTTTTTATTCTTATTTCCTCTATTGACTCCCATACCTTATTTAATCTCACTTGATTTTTTTTGGCACTCTTTAGCTTGATTGGTTACAAAGGATCCTATATACTATTAAACATTAACTTGGAGACTCTATTTCTACTTCTAATTGTTCTTGCTTCCTTATGGCTTGCTCCTATCATGCACGTTTGGCATTGAATTTTATTTATGCACTTGGTTGGAGCTCTTACACCTTGTAAGTTCTCACTTCACCTCCTCCATTACTTTTGGCTCTTGGTTTAGATTCATCTTACACACAGCTTGGTCTTCCTCCTTCATTGCTTCCTAAATTGGATTCATGTTTGGTAGAACATCTACACAATATTTTTGATCTTGATCTATGGTCACTTTTTTATACACAGTGAAACTCTATTATTATAGTGTAGTATATATCCTAGGGTTTACTATTTGTATGCTAGTTTAGTTTGTTATGTATATGCTTAGATTAAATTTTGAATTGTATGCATTCTCTCAACCCTAAAAACATCTTTCTCCTTCAAAAATGTCTTTCATTATGTAGGATTTCTTGATTTTGAATCATTTCCTTGATTAGTATATGTTATTGTGTTTATTTAGCTTAGTTGGTTTGATTATAATGGCATTCCATCATTCATTCACATACTAGAGATAGTTTTATTTGGATAAAGGAATTAGATTTGGTTTGTAAAATTATATTCTCTCCCTATCTATCTCTCTATTAAAAACATCATTTCCTTTATAAAATCATATTTCAATTCATAGGATTGCATGTTTATGAAACACATGTCAGGCTTGGTAGTGTTATCTTATTTAAATAGCTTGCTTTCTCATTGTTTATGTATTTAATGTTACCCCCTTATTTATTTCTTTATTGTGGTTATATCTATTAGAGATACCTACATCCTTTATGTGCTTGATCACACTAGCCCTAACCTAGTTTACAAATTTGCCTGTAGTTTGGTGTAAGTCAAAAAATGGATAGCTTGTATAGGTCATGAGGAGCCCATAACATCTTTGAGCTAGTCATCCTTATAGGTGTTTTCTTAAGTACCCTATGTATCCCCTACCAAACACTAGTGGTTTCGTTCAGATTCTTGGAGCTACATTGAGACAATACATATGGTCTCATGCTAGTTCTATCTCATTTAGAACTCTCTTAGCTAATTCCCCTTTATTACTTGTTAAGATTTTATTTTAGTTGTGTTTCGGTTCTTACCTTAGTTATTTTATCTTTATTTGGTTTTTTGTTCTTTTCCCTCCTCATTCATCATCATTTTGAATTTTCTATTGTCTCCCATATTGCTCTTACTTCATTACATCCATGGCCAACCTTCCACCCTTATGACACCAATATTGTTGGATTTAAGGCCTCATCCCTAAACTCACTCATGAGTAGGTTGTAGATATAATGTAATGTTGTAAACATCATAGCTCCCAAGAGGTTCCCTCAACCCAATATGGTGACTTAGACCCTCTCATGTTCCATAGGGAAAAAGATTAGAAAATCTATAACCAATGAAATCAATGTCCTTTTCACCAATCTAAGCTTCATTCATCTAATAAGGATCTTTCCCCTCAACTTCATGTCATGATTCATTCACCTATTTGAGGTGATAAAGACCCCCTTTCATGATGGAGGCTTGATGAGCTACAAGCAATCATTAATTAATCATAGATGCCTTTAAGTGAATGAAGTGCACCCTTCTCCCCCTAGGATTAAGTGGTATGCTTCTTCTAGAGATAAAGATCGCACACACTCCATTTTGATCACCTTAACTAGTTTTTGTGTGAGTTCCTTACCTCTTTCTTGATAGGAGACTCTGAAGCAAGAACCCCCTTGTGTCCATGTTGTGGGACACATGCATTCCAATTTGATGAGGCATCCACATCATATAAAGTCCTTCTAGTCTATCCTTTATAATATTAGATGATCTTGTTACTTTCAATTTCCACTTGTAGATCCATGGGATGCTTACCCCAAGTATTAACACCCTCATGTTGACCCTCATCTGATGACATGTGGCTAGTATCATGGAGACTTAGGTAACCATAACTATTTCTATGAGCATGCCACATCATCTTATCTTCCTCATAGGGATTTGTACATTTATCATGGTCATTACCCACCTCATGATATGGATGATTTATATTGTGAGTGTCTCCCATACCAAGAACCACCTTAGTATCATCCCTTTCATGATCAAGGTTATGATGAGGCCTATTGGCATAAACAACATCATAACCTCCACTAACCTCCTCCTAAAGCTTGTTTCCAACCCACTATTAACCATACTTATAAGGATATTTTTAGGAATCCTCTAGCCCATTGGGTGCATGTTATTCCCCTTCTTACTCTTTTCCCTAAACTACCTAAGTGAAACATGACTTGGGACACTAGTCCCATGGAACATATCATGGCATTTATGATGGCATGTATATGTTGTGAACAAGATGAAGGCATGATGTTGAATCTCTTCACTCATTCCTTGCAAGCCAAATATCTCATTTGGTTTCATAATCTACCTCCATATTTTCTCTCTAGTTTCCATCTCCTTCTAGATGACTTCCTCTAGTAGTTTGATATCTCCAAACTATTTAACCTTGACATACAATCACTTACCTCTATGATGCATGCCAAAGGTGAGTCTAACTATGATTTTGTACATAGGTGGTATTCAACCAGCTATACATATAGAATGAGGTTCTCAAATGATCAAATTTAGGATATGTTCATGTGAGAATTGAGTAAGGAAGTTCACCTTGAGGTCCTCAAGTGTGAGCCCACCTTGTATGATGAAGTTGTTAATGAGTGTCTAAAGATTAAATTCTTTGAGGTATGTGTGGGTATGTGACCTATTCCAACCCAAAATTTATCCTCTTTTCATGATCAAAATCACAATGTGATCAATGATGGTGTCACTAATTCTCCTCCTAAGAAGGACAAGAAGGATAGTTATGAGGTAAATGATCTAAGTAAGAATCCATCTAAAAAGAAGGCCTCTGAATCAAGCATAACAAAACCACAAATGGTGTTTCCTTATGACCCCACTACATTTTGTAATTTCCATTTAATGAAGGGACATGATGATGTAAATTATGTTGCTTGAAATTCTAGTGTGCAAGCCTCACCTCTATCTCAGAGTTCTCCACTTGTGGAATCCAACCACAAATTGAATGTGTTCAATGAGCCTCTACTTGACCATAAAAAGGAGAAGAAGTATAAGGATAAAGCCCATCCTTCCCCTTGTTACTCTTATACCTCTTATGACTCTTCTTCCTAGAATGACTTGAGAGGGAAGGCCAAGAGTGAGAGTACCAAGGTCATTTTTGATATCAACACAACCTCTACTGGGTATGAGTGATTTTTTAACATATGCTTAGGTTGGGTCATTGACCCTATTGGAGATACTAGTGGTGATAGGCCTCTTACCCATCCCACAGGGGTAGGGAACCCCAAATTTATATTTGAATTTTGTTTTAACATCCCTCTCTAGGATAGACATCATCCTTATTCCATCATAGAGGAGATATAGGGCCTCTCAGTTGGGATCTCCATTTAGGACCATCTTTGCCTTTACCCTGAGTAAATGGGTCTTGTATTTGATGAGTTTGGTCACTCTCATGAGGGTAAATTGAAATATGATGTCAAATTTTGATTTAACTCAAACATTTATTATCACCCTCATCCTCTCATGATATCTTTCAACCCTACCTCTTTACTAGATGCTTTGATTCTTATAAAGAGGGATTGATTCCCTCTTTACATTGAGATGTCCATCAATGATTTTCATGTAATTATATGCATCATTATTTAAGGATTTGTGTTGAATATCATGCCTCTATGTGTGTTCAAAAATATTGGGATTATTTGAAAGAAGCTCTTTGATTCTCACCATAACTATGTTAGTTTCAATAATGACACAATTTTATTAGTGGGAAACATGAAACTCCTGATCAATTTTAGCCCTAGGATAGTTAGGATAGATTTTTATGTGTTAAAATTTTATCTCTTATACAATATGATCCTTTTCCACCCTTTTACCACTTCCATAAATGCCATCACATTGGCCACATTTTTCATGGTCCAATTCATGCACAAAGCTGAGGTTCATACCATGAAATTAGACCTAGATCCCTACGAATTTATCTATGCTAAGATAAATCCATATGATGAGGATTTGGTTATCTCCTCATAGGGACCTATGGGTATACCCGAGGCTGGATGAGTGTGTTGATATAGCTATGTATCGATCAACATTTACTCCTTCAAATACTGACATACATTCACTAACTCTCTCTCCTACCCCATGGTGCCAATTTATCTCTTCCCTTCTTGGATACCTATTTTAATATATATCATTGAACATAGATCTTACCCTCTCATTTTGATTCTCCCATCGGAGTATAGTCTCTCTCAATGCATCTTCCATGGAGATTACTAGAGTTATTGAGTTCATTCTTGAGTGCTATTCCATCTATGGTATAACATGAAACCCAATAAATGAGAGGAGAGGTTACAAGAAGTTCATTCCCATGCATCGTATGCATTTCCATCCTCTTAATTATTTGGGTTTAGAGGTCTTATTCACCAATAATGACCCCACCTTCGACACTTATGTGTTTTAGGTCATGACTGGTGAACCTAAGGATAAGGATTCTCCATCTCATTCTTCCTAACTTTTCCCTATTGTTTGGTCTCTTCATAGGATAATAAGTGGTATAACTTAGGGATAGACCTATAGATAGGGTGAATTAGTGGCTTACCCTCAGCGGTAGGGCTAGGCTTGGGTTTGTGGTGCTTTGATGAGCCTCAAATCTTATCAGAACACCCTCTCCAAGCCCCCATTTAGTGGATTGTGCCTCTTATGGCATCCATAACTAGACCTCATGGTTCTATATAGTCATTTATCTTGTGAACTCATCCTTTTATTCACCTCAAGATAGAAGTAGAGTCTTTTTCTTCTTTTAGTTGGTCATGTTACTACTTGCTTGCATTTCAGCCTATACCAACTCCCTCTCTCCTTTATGTAGTTCTTGTAGGTGGAGTGGGTTAGTGGTTATGGTTGTTTATGATTTAATCTATCCTTCTCTAGATGGTCTTCATATATCATGGCCCTTCTACCACCCCTCCTCACCTCTCATTGTGTTTAGCATTGAGACACTCTCTCTCGATTGGCCCCAGTATAGTGGTGGTGGTTCTACTAGCTGAGATGTTTTTCCTTGCTCTGTTACTCTGACTCCTCACATATAAATAATAGAGAAACATGAACATAGACTAGTAATGAAATTAGTGGAATAAGAAAAACATGTTTATACAAGCTCAAAAATTGCTTTTCTTGTTTCCCACCCTTTTTAACCTTTCTGGGCAAGTTTTGGGCCTTGTCGGGCTACCTAGACCTATTTTTGGAATTTTTTGGACTAGGTCATGGGTTTATGGGTTAATTCATGGCTTTTAAATGGTACAAGATATAAGTTTTCCTAGGAAGGTAGTGGCCTAGGCTACAATCCTTCTTTTTACCATCTCTTAGCCTCTATTTCGTTCCATTATTGTTCTTAGAACTAGGGGTTTTAACCCATTCCAAACATAATGGTGGAGCCCATTTCTCTCTTTAAGGCTTCCTTGGGTATGTTTTGGGATATTATAGTCTTTTATACCCATAGTTATTCTAGCATATTAGGCTCATGTAATCTTTACTAGGTACACCTTGGGATAGATGTTAATCTCTCTTCTTCTTTCAATCAGTAGTTTCTTGGTTCATTTGTAGTTGATCCCTATCAACTCCCTCTCACTCTTTCACTATGGTTATTTTAAGTGTGGGTTCATAGTCTTGGTTGATCTAAGACTTTATCTAATATTCACCAACTAGTCTTCATTCCTTCGTGGGCATTTTATAACCCTTCATTACCTTGTCCTATAGTGAGTTTTAGTATTTTCCCCTCGATTGTGACTTGATTATGTTCTTTGTCTCCCTTGTGTAACTCGCTTATCCTAATCCATGTTGAGATGATCCTTCCATAGCATCCTCTTATAGCCTCAACCCCCATTATGGTATACTTCTTAGTCACACTGATGGTGGTAGTCGAGTCAACCTAGGATCTACCACTATCAATTGGATTATTGATGATCAATGGGACTATGAGATTCTTGTAGCTAGTTAACTCCTTACCAATGAGATGAATAATGAAATAGAGTATCATGAAATCATTGGTGCTTTGACTAATTCTTATGTTCTAGGAACATGCTATGTGTAATTTTTATTTGACTCACTATCAGTCATGTCTCAACTCATTAGTGCCTAGTCCATCCTTAGCTATGAGTTGCTCCCCTTCTTTGAGGTGGTACAAGATTTACTCTCCTCCTTTGAGGATGTCTAGGTCACCCATATCCCTTGTAGGGAGAACACTAGAGCTAACACTCTAGTGATTGTCATTATAGATTATATTATTTGACATAATATCACTTATGCCCCTTCTTTGAAGGAATTGGAATTGGATCTGGATTATGTAGCATTTGTACTCTCACTCATGGATCACATTATTGACTTATTTCACTATCATCTTTATCTAGTAAGTAAAGTTAATGTTTTCTTTTATATTTTCATTTTTTTTTCTTTCATTTACTTCTATGTGTCTTCTAGGTACTACACATCACTCCTTGTTCATTTGAACACTAATTGTTATACCTTGGGGGCATATGTAATCATACTTCCTAGGACCTTACTCCTCCCTATGATTACACATCAACTCATGTGAATAATACCAACCTAGGTCATCCTATTTGAGACATTTGCTACTTGTATATAAACTCTAATTTTCCACACATGGACCTCCTACACTTCCCTAGCCTCTTTGCATGCCCATAAACCCTTTGAATATCTTTGAGAGCCCTTTCAAGGTCTTATTGACCACCCAAGATGAGTTGTTGACCTAGGTCATGGCTTATGATGGAAACATGTGGCCTAGGCCACATGTTTCCTTCACAAAATCCATATACCAGGCTATGGCTTGGTCAGAATGGTCATTTTTTTTCCTCTAACAATTAGAAATGATTAGTTTTAGGGGTTTTTGTCATTTGGGTGCCCTATATCACTTATTTTCATCTATTTTTATCAAATATTTTTCATTATTCCTCCCTCTCTTAACTATAATACCTTATTAAATATCTCTTGATTCATTCTTGACACTCTTGAGCTTGATTGGTGATAGAGGATCCCATATACCACTGCACATTGACTTGGAGACTCTATTGCTGCTTCCAACTATTACTAATTCCTTGTGGATTACTTTTATCTTCCACATTTGGCATTAAACCTAATTTGTGCACTTGTTTAGAGTTCTTACACCCTTCAAATTTATCACTTCACCTCCTCCATTACTTTTAGACCTTGGTTTGGACTCAGCTTACACACATCTTGGTCTTCCTCCTTCATTGCTTCCTAGTTTGGATTCCTAGTTGGTAGAACATCTACACAATAATTTTGAGCTTGATCTAAGGGAACTTTGTTATGAAAAGTGAAAATCCATTATTGTAGTGTAGTATATATTCTAGGGTTTTCTATTTATATACTAGTTTATCTTGTTGTATACATGCTTAGAGTAGATTCTAAATTGTATGTATTCTCTTAACCTTGAAAACATCTTTCTCCTTAAAAAATGTCTTTCATTATGTAGGAATGCTTGATTTTAAATCATTACCTTAATTTGTATATGTTCTTATGTTCATTTAGCTTGATTGATTTGGTTAAAATGGCATTCCCCCATTCATTCACATGCTAGAGATAGTTTCATTTGGACAAAGGCATTAGTTTAGGTTTCTAAAATTATATCATCTCCCTATCTCTCTTTATTAAAAATGTCATTTCCGTTTCAAAATCATATTTCAATTCATAGAATTACATGTTTTTAAAACACATTTTAGGCTTGGTAGTGTTATCTTATTAAAATAGCTTACTTTCTCATTCTTTATGAATTAAATGTTACCCCCTTATTTCTTGATTTAATGTGGTTATATCCATATAGATACCTGCATCCTTTGTGTGCTTGATCATGCTAGCCCCAACCTAGTTTACAAAGTTGCCTATAGTTTAGTGCAAGCTAACAAATTAGATAACCTCTATAGGTTATGAGTAGACCATAGAATACTTGATCAATTCAACATTTTATATGTTTTCTTAAGTACCCTATGTACCCCCTTCCAAACACTAGTGGTTCCATTCTAATTCTTGGAGCTACAGTTTGTTTGAAAGAGTTTAAGAGTGCTCTAGGTTATTTATGATGATTCATAAATATTAGCCCTTGAATGCCTAAATTAATGCCACAAAATAATAGTGTATTAGGCCATCTAACTCCCCCAAAGTCCTCAACTTCCCATGAAAAAGATGTGTATCAAGGTGAGCATGTGAAGTCTCATATCAGAGTGGAAAACAAGCCTTTTAGATAGTGTTTTGTGTTATTTGACTAAGATGATCACTTTTATGCTTCTCCTATGGCTCAAATTTGGCATATATCTCTCTTTCATCCCCATGATTATGTTCATGGTGAGTTTAAGTGCCCTCATGACCCTAATTTGGATCCTACTACCCTTTTTTCATGGCCTTGTCTAGTGATGTCAAGGAAAAGCATAGGTGTGTGCATAGTTTATTAAATATATTGACTTTATGATGAGTCAAAAGGAATTTAAAAATGTATTTTACTTAAAAAAAACTATATAGGATGATTGAGAGTCATGATATGGGCTTGATCAAGCCATTTTCTCTACTCTTCATGTAAATAACTCCTTGATGTGACTTACAGACCTATCTATTCATGGAAGTGACCCAAATGACCCATTTATCCCTAAAGAAAGGGTAATTACACATTCAAAGGTTTTTTACCATTGATGAGGGGATAAATAGGTCATCAATGGTTAAAAATGTGATCTCCCATTAAAATGATGCAGCAAGATCTCTACGTGGTGAAAATGTGCTTTAAGAGGCAGTCATGGATTGTGTGTGTAAGGAAGAAGCTTGAGGGGTCTTGACAAATAATTTTTTTCATATTTATTCAATCCAATACCTCCACCAAGGTTTCAATGGTCTTCCCCACTATCTCAATGTCCATTAAATGAATAAAAAGGCCATGAAAGAGTTCAAAATGGTGACTGTCTCTCAAGGGTATGATGTCTGCCTAGTTGTTTTAGCCCTCAAGGGAATGGTTTGTATAGAATTTAGAGTGTGATCACTCTTTAAAGGTAATTTGAATATTTAAAATTTCCATTTTATTCTCATCAAACATTTGAAATTAATTCAAAACCCTCTTCCACACCTATAGATACTTCAATAAGTTTGTCTGCTCGTATTAGGATTGTCAATAGACATAGGGTTGACTGTGTCAAAAAAGTGATTATTTACACTCCATATTTGACATCAAAAATAACATGTAAAGTTATAATAACTCATGAGTACAAAATACACCATTTTTCATGCTTTAATTATACATATATTGTCATGTAGCTTGTTTTTCCTCAAAATTAGCTTGAGCTACCTGCGTGTTTTTCATGCTTTATAGGATTGAGATCTTGTATCACCTTTGTCCTAGAGACTAAAAGTGTTAAAAAATATTTTGGGAAGCTATTAAAACCTTTTTTTAATAATAACTATCCATAATTGGTCAATTTTCAACTTTATGTAACCTATATCAAACCTTATCTCCTCAAGAATCCTCATTGTGACTATATGCTATCACTATTTTAGGTGGTGTTTATGAGGTGTAGAGGTGTTTTTAAACTATCTCATCATCCTTTTATGCTTTGAGGAACTTAAATTTACTTGAAACCTTCCTCTTATCTCTTTCTTGGGTATACTTTCCTCAAACAATGTTCTTAGGCCCTTTACTCTTTTCCATATAGGCCTATGTACCTTCATCATCATGAGTTAGAAATGTTTTAGTGGTCTTGGAAGTATTGGAGATGCCAATTTGTCACTTTACTTGCGTAATTCACTTCATATTTTCACTCCTTGACTAGAATGGTCAAGTTCTAATTTGAGAATATATGGATGCATGAGTAGAAATAACTTCTAGTATGGTTATAGGTATGCATGTTACAATTAACCTTGACTGTGTCATTGAGTGTTTAGAGCCCCATATTCATCCTATTGATTATTTCATGTCTCTATTATTCTCATAAACTATTTCTTCAATTTGATCATTAAACTCCATCATAGACTATTTGCTATCAACTCCATAAGCTTGGAGATAGGCTTGTACCTTCATGGTTGTAGGTGTGCTTTATGAGTCTTATGATAGTGTTACTATGTCATTTGAAATTCATAGCCTGATATAATATTTCACACCATTTAATATTATCTTCAAACCTAATTAGAAAACCCCATGCATATATAAGGTATAACACACCATTCTTAATAGTCTTGATATACTTCAATATTATACACTTTAAGATCCTTCATAAACCTTGTTATAGGTGTATATTTTCATAAAAACATGTTGGGATCAGAGTGTTTCTCACTCATGATATTCATTTGATCTTTTCATATGTGTATTAATTTCCACACTATCACCTTTCATATCAACATTTCAACTTATTGAAAAATAGGCCTTCTCTCTTACTATTATTGATTATGCATCAACTCAGGCTTATACAAACTATGCCATGTAGGATCTTGGAAGAAGGTCAAAAAATACATGTTATGAACTGAAAATTCTTCCTTTCCATGATTCATATATGTTCCTCAACCCATATTTAAGGTCAACCTTCTTGGAATACTCTTTCATAGCTTTGCCCAATCCTTGAGATTATGATTGTCCTTGAAATTTGACTATAGGTCTCTCTTTAAAGTGTTTCTTGATCTATTCAAGAACTTGAACTTGTATTTTACCTAAGGTACCTCATTAGGTTATCAATCTCCTACTGATCATGCACTTTTTTATCCCAACTAGCTCTTAGTAACTTAGATAGGACTTAAGACTAGACTACCAAGACACTTATTTACTATAGGTTTTACTTGAGTACAGGCTTGTAGGTGTCTTATGATACACTTGAATATTTTATTATGGTTTCCTCCTTGGTATTATGCCATGAATTAATTCAATCATAGGTAAAAACCCTTCGCTACTTCTTTGAAATTCCACTCATATATTTATGTCATGATATCAACCTTCAAAAAAACTATGTCCTTTCTCAATTGTAGGTGATTGTATATGCTCCATTTGTAAATACTATGTGTGGCTTTTAGACCTTAATAAGGCTCAAAAATAGTCTCTGTGAACTTTTCATTGATCCATGTCAACTTGAGAAGATAATTTGGGTAAAAGCCTTCAATAAGATATCTTATATTCCCTCTTTTCATTGCACTTCATGAGAAACTCTTAGTTGTACTTTTATTGGTTGTAGATGATCATTCTACCTCAATTTAGCATGGTTTCTTGGTCTACATATCTTCCTTCATACTGATGATGATCTCTACCCCTTTTGACTCTTTATAATAGTGGATTTATGGGATGGATATGAATTAAAGTGGTATGAGAGAATGGATGGTGTGAAACCATGAATGGAGATGAAAATGAACATGAGGAGTATATCAAGACCATTTTGAGAGTCCTATGAAAGCATGAGAATATACTCTACCATATTTGGATGCCTTTTAAGGAGTATAATATTCTAAAATTGTAACCTAGGAGTCTACTAAGATCCTTAACTGATGCTTAGAAACCTTAAAGTTTGCTAAATGGTGACTCCTTGAAAATTATTGAGAGCACATTGATGATCTTCTTGGATATGAATATTCATGAAAATTTGAGAACATGAGTAAAGGATATATTAACATGAATGAAACCCATACAAATAACAAACCATTAATTATTGAAAATATTTCTCTTTGATTGTACAACTCCCTTTATATGCTTATAAACTATAGATTTTCATTGTTATGTGTTCTTGAGGTCTATATGAACCTCACATGTGTGAAAAATAACTAATTATTTCCATGTAAAGGTGAATTATACTCTTTAAAATATCCATAATCTTGAAATTTTCTACCATGATGTCGCGATGAAGAGAAAACATAGAAAATTGACTACCTTCTTGGATGAAGGAGCCATAATGAGTACCTTGACTTCAAAGGGATGGTTCATGAAGGTTAGAGGACCAAATTGAGAACCAATTTATATAGATGGAATATCTCTAATACTAATTTATCTAACCAAATTTTTATCCCTTGATTTTCTCTCTCATGGTCGTACCACCTACAAACCTAAAGGGCTCTCACTATGTGCAAAGAAGCAAGGTGAAGTATATGAACTGGTTTTGGGCCTATTTTAAACCTTTTTCCTTGAAACTATTCTATAATACCTATCATACCCTCTTCTTCAAATTCTTGGCCTTATTTTTATGAAAAATCCATACAATTCCATACATTGCATCGAAAATACATGAAAAAGCCTTTCTTTTGCCTTTTATTCATTACTAAATACTTGAAAACACCAATATAGGGCGAGAAGAAGAATATCACAAGTCAAACAACATGTTATAATAGGTTTTAATTCCTTTTACATGCTTTTGGGGCCAAAATTGTCATGTGTGAGCTAAATAAATCCTTTTCTAAGCTTAAATTTGCATAAAATGACCTTTTCAAAGTATGAGACTTTATAATTAAGGTAATTACATGTATTTGAAGGTGTTTCAAAGTATTGTGAATTGTTTAATGGAATTTCAAGGTATAATTTAATCATTTTTTAGCCAAAATCTTCACTTTTGACCTCATACACATGACTTCATAAGAAAATGTTAATGAATAGCATAGAAAAGTACCTTATCACCTTCAATTTAGCTCTCCATGAAACTTTTATGTATGTTCATTGCCTATTTCTAAGGATTATAAATAATTATGCTTGAACATACTGAGTATACCTAAGAGTCATCAACAACCACCTTTTGGTAAATCTTCATCAAATCACTTTTAGATTACAAAACATACTTGAATTATCTGTCAAAACCTCATAATGACACTAGACACCATTGACATGAAACTGAAACATTATCTCTTCACTTGATAGTTAAGGACACCATGATGGCCAAGAATTTTTTTTCAATTATAGGGGTTGGTATTTTGCTTTGACAGGCCAAATTTCCAACACTTCATCTTTTCATTCTTATTTAAATCATACATTAGAAAAAGAGGAGAAAATTAGTAATGAACACATATAAAGATCATGATGGTGAAGGAGAATGGAGATAGTGATAGAAAAATAAATATGGAAGGAACTCGTAGTGAAGGTAGATGTAATGAAGGAAGAATTTGATCTAGGGATCTATGATGGATATTGGGGATAGTTGAAACATACCACTTTTATAATGGCATCTAGATGGCTACTGGTGTGGCACTGGCAAGCACTACCAAAGAAGGAAAAGAATGGTGACTCACAAGGGTGGATGGTTGGTTATGACTTAGTGGTGGAGTGATGAATCTTGGGATAGTTTCACAAAGCAAGGAGTTGGTGTATGATGATTGTTAAAATGCCTTCAAACTCTTTCATTTTTGTGGGCCTTTTTATAAATAAACATCATCCATTAAAACCTTCAACTAATGCCATAACTAGTTAATAGGCTCTCTCTTTCAAATCCTAAGATCATTAGGGTACCATGATAAATGAGGTAAATGCATCTATCTTAAAGGTGGGACTATAATTTAAAGGGAATATTCAACATGAGTTTGAGCATAATTTTTTGGGGTTATCCCACTAATTTTTAAAAATGATTCCCCTACTCTCAAGGTGAATAATGAGGATTTGAAAACCATTGACTAGGACTTTGGGTAAAAAAACCTTATCTATAGAGGTTTGGGGAAATGCATGTCTTGGGAGGATCTCTCTATATGATCATAGGTAGTTTGGCCTAATATTCTAAAGGTCTCTCTATCTTTGTTTTCTAATGGTTACTTCCTATTCAATTTCCAATCAGTTGAGGATCAAGATTTTGTGTTGGATAATGAACCTTAGTTCATCAAAATATATGGCATGTTTATGTGCCTTTGGACTCCTTTATTTGACTCAGCTAAAATAGTGTTCTTGAAATGTCTTATTTGGGTCAAATTATACAATCTTCTTTTGGCAATGAGAGATCTTGGGCTACTCCAATAGTTGGTCAAAAAGTTTGGGGTTTTTATCAAATTTGATAAGGACCTGGGTGCTCACCAGAGGTTTTTAAGAGTTTGTGTTATGGCATATTTTTCAAAAAACTTCCACCATTTTGTTAGGACCATGACTTCCTTTGGTTCATGGACATAATTCATCAATTATGAAGGGATACCTTTCAAATGTTTCAAGTACAACCAAGCTAGTCACAAAGTGGTAGACTATCTAAAGAATGTTAGTGGAGGATGCAACTCCTCCCTCATGAAGAAATGGGTAAAAAATATTAGCTACCCTAAATTTTATCTAGTAAGCAAATTTTAAAAACTCGATGCTCCTTGTAACCATTCATTGGTTTGGGGCAATGATACTTAAATTGGATCCTCCCTAGTAGGGGAGATAAAATCTCCCTCTTCACCTACTCATAATTTTAAACCTTATTTAGCTAAACCCTTCACTAATAGAGGATTATCATAGGGGATTTTGGTCTCTAAACTTATATTTTTGAAAAAAAGAGTTGGTTACTTGTTTATTTACTTTCAAGAATTGTAACTTGGTTTTTCGACAAACTGATTTTTCATCTTTATTTTCACCTTTTCTAGTTTTCCTTAAAAATTGTGTACTAGTAGTTTTTAAGTTACTATTGATAATTTGGCCTCATAGGCCAAAATTCAACCCCTGTAATCCAAAACTTGATTGTTACATCATCTTCTCCTTCAAAATAGGCCTTTTTATAAACAATTTAGTAGAGTTTAAGGTAATTTTGGGGATGTTAAGGTTGATTTGAAAAAATTCAAGATGTGGTTGACCCATTGAGGAAGACAATGAGATGGTGATTTCCAAGAAGCATAATATTCTATAGTGTATGACATATATAGAAGAAAATATGGTAATATGAAAACATTTACCTTTTCAAACTTTTGGAGAGGTTAAGGTAATTTTGGAGTTTTTAGGGTTTAAATTGCCTTGTTATAATGTTTGTTAAAGTGTTGTAATATATCCACCTTGGGAGACATAAAATGCAAAGGCATAAAACCATGAATAGAACACAAAAATGTCTATTTGTGTCACTTGACACTTTTTAAAGAATTTCTTGCATCTTTTCTTGTTTGTACACTAAACAAGAGTTTTGAAAACTCTTTTCTAATGTATAATTCACATTTGAAGTTATTTTCTTCATAGTTTAACATTCAAAACATAGCATAATTTAGGAAATGTAGATGAGATATATGTTTTTAAACTATATAAAATCATTATAAAATTCATAAAAAATCCTTTTGTGATCTTTAATGTAGGAGCAATAAGGCTTTTCTCAAAATTAATAGTTTTCTTGATGAAATAGAGTCTATAGAAGTCTCATTTCAAGAGTTTAAAGTTTAATATGGTATTATAATAATATAAAATTCCTCATCCATCTTCCCAAATCTTAAAACATGAAAATAAATAAGTTACAGATCCTAGAAAGGCATAAAACCACTCAGGTCTTCCTTGGGTCCTTGGCAGGACAATAAAAGCCATTTTCATAAGCTTGTTTCATAAAGAAGGAGAAGACTCAGGGAAAATTATATTAGGGTGTGTTTAAAAAACATATTACATTAAAAATAATGTCATTATTTTTTTATTTCAAGAGGTATTTCTTTATGAACAATCACTAAGAATTTAAAGCTCTTTAAAACCCTTCCAAAACCCCAATATCACAATTTTCTCTTATTTGAGTAAATTTGAGAGTTCACTAATGAAAATAAAATATTTTGAGGGATAATTTTTAGGATATAATAATCCTTCCTACACCATATTAAATAAAATATCCAATGCATGGATTAGTCAAATATGAAGGTACAAATTTGCAAGCTTTGAGAAAATGTGATTTTTGGGCCAATTTGAGAAAGTGCAGGGTTTTAGATTCATGAAAGAATTTAAGACAAATGAAAAACAATTTTATTATAACATAAAACAAAATAAATAAATAATTAAACCCAATATCATACCCACATTGGTAGAGAACTTTAGGTTTGCAGTTTGTTTTGGCATAACAATCAAGATTTTGGTTATGAGGTTATTATAGCATAATGGTGATCAAAGAATAGTGTAAATCAGTGTATTCAAATTAATTAATCTCCTAAAACCTATTAAAGTAATTTTTATTTTATAAAATCCAATTAAAATAATGTATACATACATACCATCTGACTATGTATAAGGTTCCTTGTAGGTGGTCATTAAGAAGGGCATAAAAAAGTAGAGTAACTATGTTGGATTGATTTTTTGAGATATAAATTTCATATAATGGTAAATTTTCATTGTATAATCATTTTAAAAGCAATAAAATATATTATCCAAGTCATTTTTGGACTGATTTTGTCCAAAGCCTTGTGGAGAAGGCATTAGGCCTATAGATACCTAAAGGGAGCAATTTTGCATCTGAGTCTGATCCTTATGAAAACAATAAGAGTATTGGTTTATTATTTTTATCAGTGATATATATTAACTCAATAAACATTAGTCAATTTTATAATCCTATATAATCATCTTGGATAGGTAGTTATAAGTGATAGGCCATGAAGACCATTGAGGTTGGTGTTCTTGAATAGGGGTTTCAAGTGTTGAGAAAGTAAGTATAGAACTAAAAACAAAGTGAGTTATATAATAAATTATCTAGATTATTATAATGATTATAATACCCCAAAAAAAACTCTCAAACTCTTTCAAAACCATTCATGGTCAAGGTGGTAAGAGAATAACTAATATATGCATGCTCTAGTAGACTGTACATGTTTAATAAGGAGTTATTGATAGGCATTGTATAGTACCTCTTTGGTAAATGTATTAAAACATGTAAAACCATCTATTATTTTCTCTAAATATAAATTTATACCATCTAATACAATAAAATCAACCCAAGAGCAAGTCTACAATGGGCTTTAAGCATGCAATGCATACATACAAACCTATATATCAAAATTGATCAAGAAGATGCATTTTGTGTTGGATATGAGTTTTAAAAGGTAATTATGAGTATAATAAACCATTAAGGAATTTTTATATAATATATTTAGGGTGTTTTATCTATAATTAGAGCCCCTATATCTATGAATGACCCTTAAGAAGTCTAACTGGTTTTAAACCTAGTTAGGCCTAAATTAAGTCAAGATGAGAGGTTTACCTCATTATTGAGTATTATAAAATTTTAAGTATGTTAATGATTAAAAAATATATTCAAAACTCTTAATAATCTCATAGACTCCATTATTATGATTTTTTTTAAAAATGGAATGTATACAATTGTATACATCTAGTTATCAAAAAGAGTATCTACATCAAGGTCTAATCTTGCACCAAATATGGAGAAAGGTTGAAATTTTTTATGAAGATTGAATTTTTATCTTCATGTTAGGTGTGATATACATGGATAAATATTACAAGAGTGACAAGACTCCTTTTATAGATTTGAAATCATCAAAAGAGACCCGTAGGGTCAAGATTGCTCAATTGACTATAAACCCTAAGCATGGACAAATCAGGTTTTATGACTTTTTGAGGGGTTACATCCTTTGAAAGACTATATATAGACCTCATATAAGACATTTTATACCTTAGGTAACCAATTCAAATGATAGATAATCATGAAAAACTGATTTTGGCTCAATATAATCCTCTCAAGATGCACCTACATGATCACAAGGCTCAAGAAGGTCATTTTACTTACATGAGAAGTTTGTAGATGAAGTGCATGGGGGAAAATGCCATTATGGGAATTTTAAGGTGTCATTATATGCCAGTTATTGGTATTTTATATCCAATCAAAGGCCTATACTTTATGAACCTTTGTTAAGAAGATAAACCTCTCTAAAACCCTTGCAAAACCCTTAAAGAAGTTTGATGAAGATAAATAATTCCCAAGTGATTGTAATGCACATGATTAGTCTTGAAAACACTTGGAGGACATATATATGTATCGTGATCACTTTTAAAAACAATATTTTGGCACATGTGAATGGAAATACACAAAAAGGAGGCCTAAAACTGCCTATTTTAATTGGTTTACCTAGTGTTTGAGTGGGTCTAAGCTCTATGACAATTGGAAGAGACTTTATACGCTTAGGTAGAGGTCTAATAGCTCTATATCATTATATAATAGGTATTCATGATGATTATACAAGTTTGAAAAAAATAGGCCAAGCCATAATTAAGATTGCTTACTAGTTTGCATAGAGAAGTAAAAGTCCAGATTATCTTGAGGTCATTTGGGGTATGAGAATATTCATAGCATCCTTTTGAATATTAGATGAATTTATTACATGGATTTCCAATTCACATAAAATTTTGTTTAAATAGTGTCAAGCATAATTAAATGGATTAGTCATAAGTAATGCACTAGTTTCTTTATGTGAAAAACATTGAAAGAACCATATAGGTCGCTATCATCTTTTCAAACTTTCCTCAAGATGAATACAATCTTGAAGACTCTTATAAACGCATAAAACACCTATATATCAGATCTTGAGGATGATATACAAGTTGAAAATAGGTTGTATAGCCTTATATAAGACCTATATAGAGTGAACAAGTTGTTGTGATAGCTTTCAAGAATAAGACCAAACTTGATATGAGAGAGAGACTTGTCTTCATTGCATTTTTTTTTGTTTCAAATGGACTTAGACATGAAAGTTTCAGGTTATAATGGTAGAGAGCATAGTATGAAGAAGCCTAATTCCTAAGTTTTACTCTTAACAAGATGGGAAAAGCATTGAATATCTAAGAAAGGTGTAATAAGTTGCCAAGGAGATCAAGAATGCCATATGCTAAGGAATCAACTTATAACTACCCTTCATGAAGTGGGTGTGTAACACCAAAGAAAGAGAGTTAGTTTCAAGAGGAAGCAAGCCTTCCATGATGATCTTACACACCATTCCTCAATAATAACTTCACCAATACTTACCTAGAGTGTTGAGAACAAGATGACAACACCTTCTTTGCATGTTTGGTGGAAAAATACTTCTATTTTGTAACTAAAAAAGGGAAATATGGTAACATTCATGAGATTATTAGTCTCTTCCCATTATCTCTCTCTAATTTATTATATAAATTTGGCCTTGTGTGGCTTGTAAAAGGATCGTCCAAGTTAGTATGGTGAAGCCCTACTAAAATTGATACTTGTTATTGTGTTTGAAGTAAATACAAACTGTTTTACCTTCTTCATATCACATTTAGTGTGTTCATGTTGAATTATTGATGAATGATAGTGTTGATATTCAATCACCTTGACTTTGTCCTTTTCATTCTCACCTCTTTGGGAATAAGTCATTTGTTACAGGTATTATGGTGTGTATCAAGTGTTTATGCAATGGTTAAGTGTGGAATGACTTCATTAGTTCCTCATTATAGGCCTCTTAATTTTCCCTCTTCGTTGATTCATTAGTTACATAATCCATACTAAAACACTCATACTAGGGAGATATTTGAAGTTGTGTGATCATATTCAGCCTTGTCCTAACTTTTTTAACCAACGCATTGTCAATAAGAGGAGACCTACAATTTGGTCCATCACTTATTTTATATTTGTATGCCACTTTATCTTTCAATTTTCATTTCAAGTTGAGTAGGTGTAGTGATAGTGTAGGTGTAACATCAAGGGAGCCAACCCTCTCTGGAGGTTCTCTCTAGCCGTAAGCCACCTATAGCCTTAGAGAGTTCCCATTGTGTCAGTTGAGTGAGGAGAGATGAAACACCTCCTCAAAGGGTGAAACTCAAGTTTAACAACTACTTATCTATTGTCTTAAAGGGATACATGATATTATATTTATGGTCTTTATCTTCATTTATAGATATCATGGTATGAGGGGTTTGCCCTAATACTCATAACCATAGTACAAATCTAAACATAGACTGTTGGGTATTTTTATATCATGTTTCCTTTAAGGTGTTGAAGTGTCTAGTCCCAACAAGCTTACATTTTGGATTTTTATGTAAGACTAATCTCTTATGTACTCGAAGCATGCAATAAGGAACTGATTCTTGTGGGTTATGTTGTGTAGTAACACACTTTTCATAAACTTGAGTTTGTTCATATATACAATTAATGATTACACAAAAAATTAAATACATGATTGTGGACCTTATCTCATCAATGAAAATAAATAAGAATGTGATTTAACTACCACAATGTTCAAAGTGTTGATTATTCAAGATTATACAATGCATATTCTATATATCTCATAGTCAATTATAAGCCATAAATTATTCAATGAAAACCCATTATAAATGTTTTTAACTATCAATCAACTGAAACTTAACACCAAAACTGATTGTAACTTCCTTAATTCTGCTACTACCATAAGGATTCATTACATAATGCCAATATTTAGTCTCTTTACACATCTCTACATAGGGGTATTTAAACTTTTTTTTTCCTAACTAAGTAGTTACATTACTAATGCCACATAGGTGACTGGATAATGATCTCCATTAGACTAAGATTCATGGTAGTCATTACTTATTTTATCTTGAGGACCCAGGCCTTCACACCCCCTATATTCTTGTTCGATGCTAGATCCTTACTATCAAATGTCCTTCTTTGTATGGGTCAGTGTAAAAATTGTGTAATGATTAAATTCAAGCTCATCCTTGAGAATCACTCCTCAACCATTTATCACTTCCCTCACACTCCCCAAGTCTTTCACTATTACACTAAGTCTTATGCTCTTAGGTTCTCCATAATTATGTTTCATCTTTGACTGGGTCTTCTCACATTGTTATCTTCCACATTATTATCCTCTCACATTGTGTTGGTTTCATACCATGGTCTTCTTGTGACATGCTAGTTCCACACCATTATATTCCTATGCCATGATCCTCTCTCATTGTGTTAGTTTCATGTCAAAACCCAAAATACTTAGTCAAAATTTGGGGTCCAATATCACCCCACACTACACTCTTAGTCCATCTCAAACTAAGTACTAATCTTGGCCTCAACCAAACATTTAGACCCAATTTATTCAATATAATTTTTGACATCATCCTAATGTGAAAAAGTGTCAAGTAGCTTGGATGTTATTTCCTCAATCATCACCTTCAACTTTTTCAGCTCCTCAAGTTGATCAACACACTCACTTACCTTATTAACTAATTGGTCAAGGGATGTAATAGCATCCTTTTGGAACTCTTAAAGTAAAGTAACTTCATGTACAACCTTTTCTTAGAGAGATATAAAATTTAATTTATTTATTGTCCATGCACATTTATTATTTCCTCCATAGTCTCTACATCCTTAAATGCCTTAGTGTACTCAGTGAGATATTTATTAAAAGGGTGACATTTACCAATGGATGTCATTGAGACTCTTCTGCCTTGAATTGGGCCTCTAAAATTTTATTGGGTCATGACAATTTCTCAAAAATCCCATCCATTATGGGGATTACTTCCCCAAATATTTTTAGGCCATGTTTGTATACTTCCACTACTTCTACAAATTGCTTAGCCACCCATAATGCTTCATTATAAGGTACATGTTATTCTTAACACTTCTTTAACAGAAGATTTACAAGGGTTCCCAACTTATCAATGGCTTCTCCCTTTAAAGGGACCCCATCTTACAATGTTTTTTCTTGGCCCAAAATAGTTTTACATAGATTTAACATTTTTACTTTGGTTATTGTGGCTCCTTTTATTTGTTACTTCAGCATGGCCACTTCCTCTTCAAGCACCTTCTGAATGGAAACTTCCTTGTCATACATTACCACCACCTATCCATGTTTATTCTCTACTTTGTGTGCATCATAAACTGAAATTATATTCTACTACATGAATTTAAAGGCCATTTTCAAAAATGTGATGATACCTTGTAGGGAGAGATCTATTGGGGATCAACCCAAACTAGAGTGGGAAACATTGTTGCTTGAGAATATAAAATTAGGATATCTAGAGGTATTTAAAAATGGTGTTCTTAATTATACAAATGACACCTAATGAAGGTATCAATAGTTGCATCCTATGGATGGAAATGTTTATAAAAATATATAATCGTATCTAGAATGCATGTTTGGTATTGAGCACACGAGTTGGTGGTTGGGTCAACCAAAGGTGGTTAAAATTTGGAGTTAGCTAAATTATTCCCTTTAAAGGGATCTCTCTAAAGGATATCAACATCTGTATCTAAGGACAAAGAATTTTTGTTGATATCCATGCCACTCATCTATTCTATATCAAAACCATCCCCCTCTTCACCATGTAGATCTTCAATATTAAATTATGCATCATCAAGGGTGGTTTCCTCCTCTTGTGCTAGGGAGGGTATATTTTTTGAGTCAAACTCCTCAAATTCTTCCCTATGAACCATAGGCTCTTCCCCCTCCAATGTATTGGTTGGGGGTAATGGCACTGAACCCTCAAGCTATCTTTTTAGTGAATTTTGTTTAGAAGCCCTTGGTAGTTATGCCCGTAGTGGAGAAGACCTTAGTGGGGAGGCCCTTAGTGGTAAAGCCCTTGGTAAGGAGGCCCTTGGTGGTGGTGCTTGGGTATTCGTTTACCATTTTTGTGGTTCCAATCATGAATTTGTGATTAAGGTGGTGATCATGGCATGCCTTTTCTTTGCATTTCTCCACATTTTGACTCCAATGAGTAAGGAAATAGGCTTCATCAAACCATAATAAAGCATTCAAATGTGTTTTCAATGATGACTCATCATTTAATTATCTATCATGTGTAATTCAAATATATTGTATAAAGAATTCAATTAAAAGAATTACTTCTATTTTAAACACCAGATTAAAGGGTGTACTCTTGTTTAGGTTTTTATAAGTTATTTAGTAAGCCCAAAGTAATGTAGACACCTGATCATCCCAATCAGTGAATCCAATATTAAAAATCTTTATAAGTGGTGTGCCTAATTTTTTTTAAATGCCTCAATAATTTCATTGGCCTAGGAATGATATGTTGTTGTCTTATGGTGTGCAATCATGAACTCAATGATTAAGATGTAGATAGTCTCATTGAGTAAATGTGTACTACAATCACTAGTAAAACTTAATGGAAAAACAAAATAGGTTATGATATGTTCCCATAAGAAGTGCATAATAGTGGCTATAGTACAATCCCTTATTAGCATGGCCTCAACCCAACACATGAGATAATAAATTTCTGTTATGATATAACAAGAACTTGTATGTCATCCAATTAGGTTGATGGGGCTAACAAAAATAAATGGCCCATTTATCAAATGGTTCTTGAGATAAAATAGGGCATAGTTTCATGGCATCTTAATGATTTGGTTTTCCCATGTGCTATCAACTATCACACTATTTTAACATATAGTTTGGCAACATAAAAAAGGGTAGGACACCATAGTTCATATAATATTACTTTGTGTGAAGTAACCTCACCATCATAATGTATACAAATAATTCTTTTGTGAACCTCATGAATTAATTCAAAATATTCATGTTTCATGACATACTGTCAAATCATTTCATCTCATCCAAACTTGTAGAGGTCTCCTCTAATGAGTTGGAATGGTGCGATGTAGATGGCTAGTTATTTATTAGCCTACAAACTTAAATAATTTAGTGTTACACCAGTAGTTAGGAAATATATTATATATTATAAATCTTTAGGCACATGTGAAACATGAAATAAATGTACATCATGTAGGTCATATTCAATGGTGTGCATTGGTTCTATGGTATCTATTTGGGAGAGATGGTCAGGACCATAATTAGTCTTCTTTGATTTGACCATGATAGAGAATTGGAATTATTGGAACAATGAAATCTAGAAGTAGATGCATCCATGTAACATAGGTTTACTAACTAGATATTTTAAATATTCATGGTCTTATAGAACACAAAGGAGTTGCTAGAAAATATAATTGAAATTTTTGTAAAGCATAAACCATGGAAAGTGATTCACACTCTATTTTGGTGTAATTCCTCTTAGTCAAACTAAGTTCTATACTAGAAAAATATATGGGTGATCAAAGTGACCTTCACTAGGTTATGTAAGGATCACACCGATGTCCATTCTAGAAGAATCAACATGGCATGGAATGGTTTTGTCTAGTTAGGGAACTAAAGAATTGGTGCAGTGATGAGTTTGTCCTTTAAGGACTTAAAGGATTTTTAGCAAGATCAGGTCCAAATAAAGTGTTTTTTGTGTTTTAAAAGTTCATCTAAGGGTGAAACAATCCTTACATATCCTTGAATGAATTTATGATAGTACCATATATGTCATAGAAAGGTGCACACTACGTGTTAGGATGCCATCGCTAGTAGATGAAGAATGATAGACACCTTAGTGAGGTATAACAAAAGTATAACTTTGCAGATAATATGACCTAGAAGAACACTGAATGGTGTAAAGAAAAGACATTTCTTTAAATTAAGTGAAATTTGAATCACTCAATAACACTCAAGCATAAGCCTTAGATTAGAATAATGGTTATTCACTAAGCCATAGACTATCTAGTCATCTAAATAAACTTGAATAAATTTATGGATGAAGTCTTTAAAGGCCTCAACAACTATATGGGAGAATATAGTAGGTGTACTTTTCAACCCAAATGACATGATGGTATATGTGAAATATCCCCATTCGATGGAAAATATAGTCTTAGGTTGATCCTCCTTGGTGATCTAGACTTGAAGGTACCCAGATAATCCATCTATGAAAGTGTAAATTTCACACATGTGATGCCTTCAAATATTTCTTTTATAAATCGAATTGGAAAAATATCAGTAAAAGATACATTAAGTGTTTTATAGTCAACATAAATTCTAATACACCCATATTTCTTTATACATATGACCATGGGGCTAACCCACTTGGACTCATAAATTGGGGTTATCACTCCAGCATGTAGCATACTATCAATTTCCTCTTTCACCCATGTATGTAAATTTGGATTCATCCTATACATCTATTTCTAGACTGGTCGAGCACTATCAACCAATTTGATATCTCTTTTGTCTAATGATGGGTGAACAACTTTCATCTCACTATAACTCTTTGGAAATACATCTTGTTACTCTTTTAACAACTCAAACATTTTTAAAACCTTTGTATTAGACCAGTAGTAACCCATAGTATTTATTTTTGGTTCCTCTACCATGCTAATATTGCACTGGATAGTTTGAAGAGGTTTTGAGTATAGGTGGTCTACATCAGGACTAGTATCATGAATAGTTCAAGTGTCATAATCTTTAAGGACATCCAAATGATTTTTAAATGGGTCAGATGGTTCATAACCTTCACCTTCATTAACATGAAACACTAGTTTTTGCTTCCTTTATGAATTTCTTCATGGTGTGCTTGATTAAGAATTGGTTCTAGCATAGGGATGAAATAATCAAATGGATCATTAAAGAGAACCAAGACTTCTTATATTACATCATGTATATGCTATATCTAATCTTTGATGGGACTAGGGTCACCAACAACTACTTTATGCATGGCTTAGAGAGTGAGGCATAAATCCATCCTCAAAGATGAGTAAGACAATGCCGAGATCTTGTTATTTTTAAATAGATGTCATAAATGGGTACCCAAATGTCATTATTAATGAACATACCATGCTCTGGCCTAAGTATATAAGGTGTCATAAAAATCATGTACCCACAGATACTCTAGAAAGAAGGATTCTTTAGCCATCCACATGGATTCATAAGATTTTGTGTGGTTCTAGTGCTCAGACTCTACTATATCTGATTTTACCCTAGATTATATTTTCATGATGAAATAAATGATGTAAATAAGAGTGTAATTTATCCCAATGAAGAAGTCACTCATTATGGGTTCATCACCACCTTGCAGTTGTTCTATTAAAAAGGTAAAATAGTGAATGCATATGATCAACTTTAGAGTCATAGAATATTTTGAGTTACTATATAAAGTCACAAACTTCCATTTTCCCAAGAAATTGAAGAGCTTCATCAAGTCTCTCTAGTGGTGTAATAATAATTAGTCCTTATATAACTTATCAAGTAATAAGGTGAATAAATTTATGGTGTTGGTGGTATGGATATAGAATTTTTTCACAACTGCCAATGGCATCACACACTCTTTCAGTGAGGTCATAGTCATTATGGACCCAAGAATTACAAGTATTACTTGTTTTATCATAAATAGACTATTTGTATGTCCATAAAAATATGCCATCAGGAGTAAGATCATGATGCTCACCATCTCTAGTTGTGACATTATAAATGTGGTTAATATGTTCATCTATGCTAATAGGTTATATGTATGGGAGACCATGTGATTGATCCAATAGGATAATGAGGCATGGATTAGTATTTTCAAAATTGATGTAACACTTTTTGAAACTTAAGTCCACATTATTTTCATAGCACCAAGATTGATCCAATAGAGCTAGGAAATCATCATCTTTAACCAACTCAATAACTTCAATATCATCTCTTAAAGGTACCCTAAGGATATCGATAGTTTCATTCTTAAGAATGCCAATTGGTAGAGTACATGTTTTATTATCCATAAACAATACATGAGGTGATGGTTCTAACATTAGGCTAGCCATTTTTTTCCATGCATCCTTTATGAGGACAATAAACTTAATGTCAGTATTGACCAAAATATCTTGAATCACCCAATCATGAATGGTAGAATTCACCAGTATTTACTTATCCTCTTGAGGGATAGGAAGAATAAGAGTATTTTTCCATTGAGCATGATTTAATTGACAATATTTAGTTGGCCTAATAAAATCAGGTCGATCATCAATTGGCATTGGTACCTAATTTTTAATCTAATTACTCAATTGTGGGACAACATCTTCATTTAACATATGCTTGCAAAGTTATTGAAATTCATTTCACACCATGTTTTGAGGTTCCATGGCCTTTTATAAATTAGCATGTTGGGAAACTTTTCGGTCCTTAATAAACTGAATTTCCCCTTGTAGTTCCTATGCCAAGGTCATAGTATCCTAGAGAATGTCTTTCTATTATTAGGCATCAAGAAACTTCATTGCACAAGGCTCTTCATGTTGTATCTTCTCAAAAGGTGGAATAGATGTAGACTGAGACTGTTCTCCACTATGTGTAGTGATATTAACCTAGTAGGCTATTGGAGTGCTAAAACATGATCTCAAGTGAGGTTTCTCAATGTGAATCATACTATAACCTTTTTCATTTCTTTCTTTAGTGATGGTTGTGTATAAATTAGGACATTCCTCCAACTGATGCTCCTTTTTACAAAAAGCACGTGTTGGATAGACTAGACAATCTCACTAATAATGATTTGGAGATCCACACTTATAGCATATTCTTGGTGTAAAATAGCCACCTCCTCATCCCCATCCTTGGCCTCATCTATGATATCCACCATTATCTTGATTATTTGAGATAGAGGTTTGACACATTCATCACACACATGCCTCATGTATATCACTAATCAATTGGTATTTATTTGTGTCATGGGTATAAGCATCACATATTTTTCAATATTTAGATACTTTAGAATGTGTAGCCCATTGAAAGACAGGACAAGAGTGTACATCATGCTCTTTGTGGTAAATTTCACGTGACTACATTAGTACAGTGTATATGTTCTTACTAAGGTAGTTTCTTCTATTATGACCTTTAGACTCATAATCGGTACACCAAATACTATTATGAGTGATGTATGTATTGTTTTTAGTCAAATTTTCTAATTTTGAAGCCATGGAAACTATTTGAGCTTCCATAAAAGGACGGATCCCAGTGTTAATGCTACCAATAGCTTCAGCATGGAAGATAACTTTTAAGGTTTCATGTGGGTTGGTAATGGTCCTTTAAGATATAATTAATCTAAATGGAAGTATCAAACCTCCTAAGAACCATTGGGCATGCTAATCAGCATTAATCTTGAATTAAATCTTAGAAAAGAGTGTTTTGAATCATGTATCATACTCTCATACACTTTCAGTGAGCTCTTGTTTTATATCTATTAGTGCAGTAATAATTTAATGCTCAAATTTAATAATATCAAATTCTTAAATAAATACCATATTGATTTGATCATATTCAATTAACACTTCTTAAGGGTCAAACTTCCTATACCATGTGTGTGCTCGTTTCAAAAGTATGGTTGCAAATTGTGTGGCCTTTCACTCATAAAAAGTTATACCTTACACCCTAAAAATGATTTCACACTTATAAAAATGCTCTATAACATTATCCACACCCTTAAATTAAAGTAATGAATCATAATTTCATAATACACCATTAGTAGTTGAGGTACTTGTGATGATGGTTGTTGAGAACCCCCAATTCTTGTTCTTAGAGGTAGAAATCCACCACTTTCTCATGTTATACTTCTTAGTCCTCCTCTGACACCTCCAACAACAAAACCTAAGACTTTAGGCAAAGTATCAGGTTGATTTATAATACTTGGGGTAGTACTCTACCCACTATGAATGCTAGGTCTACTAGGCATACCAAGTTAGGGCATGAAATTTCCTTGAAAAGGAAGAAAAAGTTTCAATTCACAAGTTAAATTTGGATCAAATATAATTTCTCTTATAAGATCAATTTTTGACTCTCTAATATCTATATCCTAGTTATGTATGATTAAATTGTCTAGCTCGAAATCATGATTGCACACTATGGTTGGGGAATTGGGTTGGTTCAAATGTGGTTCTTCAATCTCTTTTATCTAGTTAGTTTCTCCCTCATATGATAAAATTGGAATTGGTCATGGTTCAAAATTTGGTGAGTCTTCCTTTTATAGTTTTTCTTCCCTATAGATCTTAATAACACTTCTTAAGTCCTCTTATTCTCTTCCTACTCTACCTCCACCTATAATTATCTGTCAAGCTTCATCATATTTTTGCTTTCATAACACCCATTGATTGGCTACCATTCTAAACCAAAAATACTTTACTACTAACACCTCCACATTCCCCTTCCAACTATATGGCTCATACAAGGATGGGTATAGCCCTCCATAGGTATATTTTTGAGTCCTTAATAAATAAATAACTTTTTTACGTCTAGTGGAAAGTGTTTGATATACTGACCACATGGTCTTTGAAAAAACTAGAACTTGGATTCTTCAAGATAAGAGTAAGTGGTTACAACATATTCCAAGATTTATCTATTTAACACCCATCTCACCCATATATTAATATCTCACATCCATAATGTTCGCAAACATCCTAAATCTCTTTAACATTCTATTGTCTAAGCTTACCTCCTTCTAAAATGTTGTGCCCTGTCTTGAGCATAGATAGAGAGCTAAGAATGCAAATGAATAGGTACTTAGACAAATAAGGTTTCATATAGTGAGATATAGAGATGTTATTCCACCCATGTATATGTATAAACTCCTAGTTAAAGATAGGCGATGTCAAAATTATCCTCAACCTTGGTAATCCATTGTTTAATACTTATAAGGGATAAATGTTTGAGTATTTTCCATTACTGTGTAACAAGCACTACAAGTCTCAGCTATGAAACCAAAATGTTGGGTATTTTTCTAACACATTTTCCTTAAGGTTCTAAAGTGTCTATTCCTAACAGGCTTATGGGTTGGATTTTTATGCAAGACTAATCTCTTGTGTGCTCACTTGAAGCATGTAATAAGGAACCAATTCCTATGGGTTATGTTACACAGTAATACACTTGTCATATACTTGAGTTTATTCATATATATAATTAATGATTACACAAAAAAGGAAACACATAATTGTGTACCTTGTCTCATCAATGAAAATAGAAAAGAACATGAAGATAATTGCCATGAGGTTCAAAGTGTTGATTATACAAGCTCATATAATGCATATTCTATATATCTCATAGTCAATTATAAACCACAAATTAATCAATGAAAACCCATTTTCAATGTTTTAACTATCAATCAACTAAAACATAGCACTATAAATGATTGTAACTTCCTTAATTCTATTACTACCATAAATATTCATTACATAATGCAAATATTCAGTCTCTTTACACATCTCTACATAGGGGTATTTATACTTGTTTTTTCCTCACCAAGTAGTTATATTATTAATGCCAAATAGGTGATTGGCTAATGATCTCCATTAGAATAAGAGTCATTTTAGTCAATTAATTATTTTATCATAAGGATTGGACCTTTGTGCCCTTTATATTCTTGTTTGATGCTAGATCCTTGCTGCCAAATGTCCTTTGTGTGGGCTAGTGTGAAACTCGTGTGATGATTAAAGTCTAGTTCATCCTTGAGAATCATTCCTCAACCATTTCTCACTTCCCTCTTTCTTACCTCACACTCCCCAAGTATTTCACTATTGCATCAAGTCTTATGCTCTCAATTTATTCATAGTTATGTTTTGTCTTTGACCAAGTCTTCCCATGTTGTTATCTTTCATGTTGTTATTTACTCATGCCATATTGGTTCCACATCATGGTCTTCCTGTGCCATGCTAGTTCCATGCCATTGTCTTCCTATGCCATGCTCCTCTCGTGTCATATTTTTTCTATGCCAAAAACTAAAATACTTAGTCAAATTTTTGGGTCCAACATAGTTTTTATTTTTCATTTACCTCATAGTATTTACAAAATGCTTAGGATTTCCATTTGTATTAAACCTTAGGAATCCAATAATAAATTTGATTATGTAGTGCATTGGTTAGCAGTTAGAGTCAAGAAGATATCCAAATTACCCTTGAAACTAGGGTTATTGGGATATGATAACAACACTTTCTCCATATTTAGTGCTCTAAAACATTGGGTTGTCACTATCCAATGATTAAGTTAATATCTTTAGAATCCTACATTGTCAAACATAACCTTTTAGTATAACTTCTTGATCTTATTTTTATTTAATTAGTTAACATTAATATTTAAAAAATTACATTTTTTTATTGTTATTTTCTATTCTCTATTTTATTAAAGATTGTATCACCCAGTATTGACATAGGATATGTATTATGTGTTTTAACTAGATTAACCAGCTTGATCTCATTAACTATGTTTGAATATATTACGTGGATCAAAATGAATTAATATTTTATTATGTGTTTACTTAGCTCCTATTATTCAACTAGATTGACTTGATCGATCATGAAACTTTTAAATAACTTAGTTCATTATCAGATTATTGTTTTTCCTTTTCATAATATAGCTGTTGACCAAATTTGACTTTAGGTCAAAATTAGACCCCTATAGGTAAAAAACTTGGTTTTTAGATGTTTTAGGGGTATAATTATTTTTTTATAGGATATATTATAGTTCATTTGATGTTATCTAATATATTTTTAGCCTTAGTCATGGTCTAACAAGTTTATTTATCATTTTGGGTCATTTAGTGGGCTTTTAGCGGTCATAAATGCAAGTGGCATGGGTCCCAAGGTGTCCAAGTGTAATTTTTTTCCTTTAAAACATATAAGAGATATTTTTTTTGTTATGGATGTTAGTTCAATCATAATCTTATAGTTTCTCTAACTAAAGATCAAGTAATCAACTAAAAAGGGGACGTTTGGCACTTGTACAACCCATGAAGGAAGGTGACACATGGGAGAATGTGATGGAACATATTTTAATATTCCTAAAGCTCATCTAAATTATTAATATTATTTTTAAGTGTCATTTTTAATCCAAAACTATTATGTTCCTTCTTTACCTTTCTAGGCATATAGAAGTAACCATCAATTTTGTGCTTAGTATGGACAACTGAAGAGGTTTCAGGTCAAATTATTTTGGTAGGTGGTATTAAAATTATATACCTTAGTTTACATAATAATTTTTCCAATTTTTTTTAACCATGCTTTATGAACCATCCTCTACAAGATGACTATGTCTTTATGCTGACTGCTTCCTACACCCTATAGGTTTTTCTCCATTTTGGGCAAGTCCATAAAAACTAGCTGGTTATGTTGGTTCTAGAGGATGTTCAATATCTTCTCAAATTATCTCCATTCTTAGTTTCATGTTTCATGGTGTAATGATGAGAAAATTTTCTCATGCTACAGGAAGGTGTCACCATTTCAAAGTTCTAATCAATTCTTCCTTGTTCCAGAATGTTGATATTTTACAGAGGTTTCATGTGAATAAAATATGGTGTTTAAAAAGTATAATGACCATATGAAAATATCTACCCACATTTGGTTTCATCATATCATGCTTGGACAACTTTCATTCCTACCATTCATCTTAGTCAACTCTTTGCTTAATGTCATGTAGAAGCACACAGGTGTAGATCTTGTTTAACTTGTTCATGGAGTTATACTTAGGGTGTATCAGTTTTATAAGTCATAAATATCTAAGGGGATTTTATTTGGTTATTAAATAAGATGTAAGACTAGTTACAAACTCTTTCCTCACAACAACTAGTCATTAGAGTCCCCTACTTGCTTTGTTCCTGATGTATGCAACAAATTTTCATGTTGGAAGAGTGTTATGGAGATTGTATTAAGACCCCATTGATAAAAATCATGCATTTAAAATGTTTGAATTTGAGTTTGAGTTACTTTTTAGACTCATTCATCCACATTTTTTGCTCCATTCTAGACACCTTGCCTGTATATAACCCATATGTACCTACAAGAGCCTTTTGATGATGCCATACTGAGAGGTGCAAATATTGATATGGATTTTAATCTCTTAATATTTATAAAGGTGCATTGGGATGCTTTGTGAAGTCATATAAGTGACTACAAACCTGCACACTGTGTATGATACCTAATTGACCTACTGCCTACATATAAAATGACCACCTATAGGTGGTACCTCAAAGCCATGAAGGTACTTGTATGAAAGGTTAGGTATAGTAAAGACGTATGTTGAATCTTAAAATGTTGATTGATGATTACAAAATTGTTTTACATTTCAAAGTGGTAAAAGAGTATGTAAGATACCTTGAAATAAATAAAGACTAAGTTTAGGGAAACCTTCCCTAAAATGTGAAAATAGAGGTTCAAGGGATTTTTGTTGATCTCTTACATCATGGTTGCAGTGACCTTTGAAACATATAAATAGGTGAAACTTATATAATATAGTATGTAAAAGAGACATGCACAAAATGGAGTCAAAAATATTGATGGAAAGTGGTTTTTGAGGGTCCTAAATATGCCCTTAAAAACATTGAAACCCTACACTAATTTCTACATGATATGAAGTTTGGATGACCTTTGAAAACTTAAAGAGAAAGAAAAGAATATTCCCATAGCTATAATGGTAATAATAATTTAATAGTGTGAAAATAGGAATTAATGTAATTTTTATGATGATGATGCATAGTTTTTCAAGATCCATGGACACCTATAGGTGTTCCTCTAAAGAAAAATGTTCACCTACAGTAGGGTAAGAAAATAATGAGCTAGCATTGGTGTTTTGGTGATGTTTTAGGGAATATGAGGTGAGTGAAGGTATAAAAATATAATTTTTAACCTTAAGGGTTTAAAAGGAGGCCTTTAAACACCATGGCCAAGCTCAGTTAAGGCTAATATACACCTAGAGTAGTCATTTTGGCAAAGTATCTCAATCAACAAGGAAGGACTTAGTTTATGAGGTAAAAGTTAATATTAAGGGTTGAAAGGAAGTTTAAATGATGAAATGAACCCAAGAAAACATTATTAAATTCAATTATGATCCCTATAAACTTTTTAATTTGTGAAAAATCCTACACATACCTTTTTGAGCCCTATATGCAAAGGGAGAAAGAGAAGGATAAAAAATTGAGATGGTTAATTATTAATAAATAAAGTGTTTCCAAAATATATATTAATCCCTTCAATATGATCATATACTCTTTGTATTATCCCAAAGGTAGCAGCTCGTACAGTTGCCCTAAGGTACTCTTTGCTCAATGGGCAAGAATGAGGAATCTAAGAAAGAAAAGCATTTTTTTAATGATTTTTTATATTTATTAGAATAATTTTAGGATGGATATAATTTTTAAATATATTAGGAACATTTTTTTATCCTTGAGAGGTGATTATTAGGTGGATTTGGGAAAAATATAAGAAATAGTCCTTTCTAGAGGCCTTTTTTGGGCATTTTGAGTTGGTTAGGTGCCTAATTGGATGAATCCAGAAAAAAAAAATGGTAAAAAGTTTAATTAAGACCTAATAAAACTCATATAACATTAATTTTTCCTTTGGTAAGAGGGATATACCTCACATTTTTATCTCAAAAGTCAGCCAGTCAAAATAAATCAAGGTTTGGCAAAATAAGCTAATGAAGTCAAAATGGGAAAAATGATTGATAGGAATATTTGGTAACATTATGAAATATATTTTGAGGTTTATTAAGGGTAAATATATTATATGAAGCACTAGGTCAAGCTCATACTTCTCAAAATGATCAAAACACCCTTACACATAGTCCAACTAGATAAGCTCCTATTAGGCCTAGTTGGTGATTGAGAGGAAGAAATGCAAAGGAATGATTGAAAAGTTGTGTGATGTTTTTTAAAGATTTAATTAAGTATTAAAAATCATGATACACCAGCCCAACCATGAGATATTAGTCCAAATATCCAAAACTAGTATGGTGCATGCTAAGCCTATTAGGCCTTGAAGTGACCTAGAGCCAATTAGGGGTCAAACCTCATTTATAGCTTTTGGTGAAATATCCATCTAGTTTTATCATGTTTAGGAGATGTATTTATAAATTATGAGCTTTTGGCATGCAAATAAACTTAAAAGATAGCTAATTTTAGTTTAGAGACAATCCAAGCATGCAGGAAAGGCGAAAACAAGCTTGATAGGGTGATTCAAGGGCATATATCTCCTCTAAGAATTTGTATGGAATCAAAAGGAGTTTTGAGGGGTTATTAGGGTATATTAAAATCATTTTTTTGTAATTTTTTAGTATTTAAAATGTCATGGATCTATGAACAAAGATTAAGGAAAATAATTATCTAAAACCCTTACTAAACCCTTGGAGAGACCCGATGGAGAAAACAAGCTTGGAGAACTATCTAGTTGACATAGTTTGACTATGAAAGTGATTGTAACTTTTAAAATATTCTATTAGGATCCTCCATACCCTTTTGATTTGTATGTAATTTTATGGACATGGTATAAAATATGGTACTTTTGACTATTTTATGTGCTTTGTAGGTTCTAGAAGAGGTCTAAAGATACAATCAAGTTTGGAAAGAATATATGGAATTTTAATAACTCAATATGGCCATATAATTATTTAAAAAAACTTATAATTTTTCAAAAAATGGCTCTCATCTCAGAGAGTCAAAACTAGCATTGTGAACATAATGGTGATAATAGTGAAAACTTCAAGTGTGAGCCTTTTTAAGGTGTACCTGAGTAGTATAAGGAAATGGAGAGTGTTTCCAAGTGTCATACACTCCATCTCATGTATTTTCATGGAAAAATGAATCTGATTTTGAGGCCAAGTGTGAGGGGTGACTAAAAAAGGAGTTTTTTAGACTCCAGGCAATGATGGCTTACTTATAGGAGGTTTTATATGAGTAAGACTAAAACCAATTCATGGATAGGAATTTATAAAATAATTTCCTCTCATTCCAATCACAATATATATCCCTAGTTATTTTTGGGATGTTCAAACAAGTCCAAATCATGCAGGTAGTTTTCTGAGCTAAGGCAAAGAGTTTCATACCACTTTTCATAAGTTTCATGACTTATATGGACACTTGGACTTCATAAAATCAAATGGTTTATTTAAAATATTTATATAATGCATATGTAACATATTTTATTAGATTTATAGTGTCTAAGTGACCTTTGGACTTCCCTTATCTCACCTCTATCCCAAATTCTATAAATATCGACCTTTTTGGCTCTTTTGAGAATCCTCCATTAGTTGATGATGAAACCCTAGCCAATTTTGTATTTAAATAAATATATAAGAAATAAAAAAGTGAATTTTATGACCTACATGTTTTATAATTGAGTTTTGTTTAAATCTTGTTGGTCTTGTCTAATAGAAGATCTTTTCTAGCATGTTATCCTTGATTGTTCACCAAGTGTGTAGAAGAGTAATTATTACAGGTCTTTGTTAGTATTCTATTTTAGTGTATAAGTGTTTTAAAAGTGTTACATGACTTTATTATCCCAAGGGATCATGCATTACCCTCTTAAGCATTAAAATACCTCTTCAACATAAAATATGAAACATTGATGTAATGGTCTATCTTGTGTTGTGAGTTTTGTGTGAAGAAAGCTTTGTTTTGCTCTAATTAGTATAATTTCATTCAATATAAGTAAATTAAATATTGGTGCATCACCTTTCATCTTTATAATTTTGTCTTCTTAACCCTTTTCATACAAATTTAATAAGTGAATGAGTGTTTCAAAGAGTGCATCAAGGGAACTAGCCCTTCTAAAGATTCATCTCACCAAATTGATCACCCACAAAAAGTGAGATGTTTCCATTATGCCACTTGGATTAGGAGAGATAAGACATATCCTCAAGGGGTGAAAATCCAAGTTAAAATAGTTTTTGGCATGCTCAGTGGGACCCTAAGTCCTAAAAGATTGTCCAAGATTGGTATTGGTCTTAGCATATTTACAGCCACAAGAACATCAACATTCAGTACCTAGCAACTCTAATAAGTTTTAAACTCTTTGGTTGTTGATCAGTCCTTAATTTACATGCCAAAGGTGACCACTAGGTCTATTGCTAAAGGTATACCTTTTGAGTTTGTGAAAATGCCTTTGTATTTTATCAGAAGATTTAGATTTGTGAATACTCATCTTTATTGAAGGGAGTTGGTGTTTAAGAAGTCCAAGTTTCTACTTAGTTCCACCCATGATACACATAGTTTACATTCCAATATGGCTATAAACCAATTTTTTTATCCTTTACCAGATCATCTCGTTTGAATCTTTCCCAATATGACCAAATTCCTAGAGTAGCCCTTAAGAGTGTTCCATCTTTTAGTGGATAAGGTCTTATTACTCCCATTAAACACATCAAAAACATAGAAAAATTATGCAATATTCATAATATCACTCAAGATAATGTGGCTATTAGGATATTTGCATTGTCTTTCAAAGGGAAAGATTTAGATTGGCATGGGACTCTACCTCATAATTCCATTGATTCATGGGATAAACTAGGAGATATATTATCTAAGAGGTTTGAAGATAAGAGTGATTATCTATCACTAGTTGAGAAATTAACCACTATCAAGAGGGATCAACAAGCGTTCATGCAAGACTTTAACTCTAGATTTCAAAAAACATGGGATAGGATCCCAACATTTGTGAGACCTACTCCAAATTATGCCTTATTATATTACCTAAAAGCATTAAATAGTGATATAGCCATGATGATCTAATCCATGGGTGGGAATACATTACCTGGTGCTTATGAGATAGCTATCAATGCTAAGAATTATCTTGTTCAATTAGGGAATATTTCTCTTAGACCACTAATGCCATTATTCCCTGATTTTCAACCTCCTAGTCAAGTTGCATTACCTACCTTGGCTCCTTTGCCTAATGGTCAAGAAAATTCTATCTTTTCCCCTACCAATGAGATTCATGAAATAAAGAGTTTTCTTAAAAGTGTTACAAATGAATTAGTTGCTTTTAAAAGGCAATAAGCTCAAATTTATAGGACTTACCAATCCTACAATCAGTTTAGGCAAGCAAATAAGCCTCTTTTTCAAGGGAATGCTCAAGGACAAGGTCAAATCACTCAAGTTAGACCTTATCAAAATTACAATCCTAATGACCCATCATCTTCTAAATATATTATTCCTACTCAAAACAACTTTTTCTAAGAATAACCATGCTATCATTCCTATGACCAAAATCATGGCCAAGTTGCATATGCCAATGAAATGCCTAATCAAGCCATGACAATGCAAGGTAGTCAAGCATCTCAAGTTTCCACTTTTGAAGTGCCAATGCAAAATGGAAAAACACAATCTGATTCTACTCTTATAAATCATTTGGAGGGAGAGTTTTTTATGATCAATCATTTGGGAAATTTAAGTAATATGAATACTAGTGTATCCTCTAACACTAAATCTAAGAAGAGGGTTTTTAAACAGACACAAGGGGCAAATCAAGGACCTATTTTGACTCCTACATCACCTCCAATAGTATGTGGGTCTAAATCAACCCCTAAGGTGTAGGATAATTATAAATTTCAAAGTTTAAAACTAGTTCCTACACATCCATCTTCACAAGCTACACCAAAAGGTACTAGTGCTTCCAAAGAGCCTTTCAAGATGATAAATCCTTCTATTAATGTTGTGGATAAAATTAAGAATTTACACATGAACATTTCATTATGCTAATCATTTAAAATATCAAGACAAAAGGATATCCTTCAAAAAGAATTATTTGGGCTAGGTAAATAAGTTGGATCAACTAGGATTTAAAATGTTGTTTTGGTAAATGGAACTTAGCCCATTGATGGACAAGTGAAGAAATTTGATAAGACTCCTCCTTTTTATCTATCTTTTATCATTGGTGATTACTTATTTAATAATTGAATAATATATAGTGGGTCTAGTACTTCAGCTATACCCAAGTCAATAATGGATAAACTAGGCCTCAAGTATGAACCAATGGCTAAAGGAGTTATACAATTAGATGGGTCACCTGCAAAGACCTTGGGAATAGTCAAAAATTTGAATTTTATTTTACATTCTTGTAATAATTTTTCCATCCCTCATGATGTGTTTGTTTCATATTTACCTCCATACTTTTATCTTTATTTGTTAAGAGAGTTTACAGCCAAGATAGGTGGATACTTGGTAGGCAATTGGTCATATATGGTTTTTAGGACAAAGTATGGTACCAAGGTGAATATTGAATCAGAGCCTATTTATCATAATCATTTATAACCCTACATTCCTAAATTTTCAAATTTAAATTATGAAATTCTTGATGAGGAATAGCTTCACATGGACTAATCTCCAACTTCTTCTCATAAAGGAGTTTCTAATTTATATCTAGATGAATGGGGAGCTGAGCACTTTGAGCATGATCCTTCCAAATTCATAGAGGAGGATGGTCTTGAAGTGTATTTCCTTCATGAGGAGGACTCTTTCATTCCAAATTTAATGATGCCAAATGAAAACATGGATGGTTTATGGTAGATATTCTTTGATGGATCAAGAAGCAAGGTTGGAATAGGTGGTGGATCAATGTTGGTTTCTTCATCCAAGGAAAGGTATTACTCTATTTTTATATTTCAATTAAGTTGTACTTGTGATTTATTATAATGCAAGGCTCTCATTCATGGCCTTGAGTGGTTTAGGAAAAGAGGTGTGAAAGAGTTGTAAGTGTATGGTGATATTGAGTTAGTTGTGAATCAAGTAAAAAGCCAAAATATGACTAAGAAATCTTTTATTAAGTCTTATAAACATAGAGTGTGGAATCTTGTGGAGTATTTCCAATCCTTAAACATCTAATATATCCCAAGATAAGACAACAAACATGTTGATAGGTTGGCATCAATTTGAGCTCAGTTTGATGTTGCAAAGGGGATAAAAGAAGACAAGAACCAATCTCATCTCAAAGTGATTTTAAGGCCCTCTATACCTAATAATATCACCAATTGGTAAGTGTTTCATAGTGACCAACAAATAGCTCTTTTTATATAAGAGCAGGATGATTTTTCCTCAAAAAATCAATCCAAACTATAACAACAATATGGAGGGAAGATTGTGTAATTGAAGACAAACAAGCTCCCTAAGGGATTAGTCACACTTGAGAGTATCTTCAATGATGATGATAATTTGAATAAGGAAAAGGTAAGCATGTTTACTAAGAAATAAAACTATGAGAGGGTACAAATATTCAAAGATAAGTTGCTTGTTCTTGGGAAGGTATGTACTAGAGAAGAAAGATATGGTTTCATTGAGTTATACAAGGATTTTTTTGATGTTTTTGCATGGGAATATAGTGATTTAAAAGGATTTGATCAAAAATTAGCTCAACATACCATAAATATAGATGAGAATGTTAAGCCTATGAAGAAAAGGAAAAGGCTAAGTAATCCTAAGATTGAGCATCTCATGAGAAAAGAGCTTACAAAGTTGATTGAGTCTAAGATCATTTTTCCTATTAAGAATTCATCTTGGTTGGTAAAATTAGTCTCGGTAAGGAAGAAGAATGGGTAAATTAGGTTATGTGTTTAATTTAGAGACTTAGATAGAGTTTACTTAAAGGACCATTATCCTCTTCTTTCCATGGAGCAGATTTTGCAAGTTGTGGCAGGTAGTGAAAGGTTCTCACTCCTTGATGGATACTTAGGGTATAATCAGATTTTGGTAAAGGAAAGTGACCAATATAAGACAAACTTTACTACTAAATGGGGTACATATGCTTATATAAAAATGCATTTTGGTTTGTCTAATGTTGGAGCTACATTTCAACATGCAATGGTTATGGATTTTCAAGGTCTAATAAATGATATAGTGTTGGTGTATCTTGATGATATCACAGTCTTATCTAAAGATGAAAAGGATCACTTGAATCACCTTACAAAAAAATTTACGAGATGTAGAGATTTTAGAATCTCTCTCAATATAAAGAATTGTGTGTTTTTATCCATGAAGGCATTCTTTTGGGACACATAGTCTCAAAGAAAGGCATATCCATAGATCTTGAAAGGGTGAGTGAAATCTTGGCATTGACTTTTCCCAAACATAAGAAAGGTTTGAAAAGTTTCTTTGGAAAAATCAATTTCATAAGGAGGTTTATTCCTATATTTTTTAATTTATTCAGCCTCTAACCTCTATGCTAAGGAAAGATGAAGTGTTTACTTGGACAAGGAGAAGGAAGGAGAGTTTTTAATATATTAAACAAGTTATTGCTCAAGATCCAACTCTTGAAATTCCTAATTTATCAAAGTAATTCAACCTCTATACTTTTGTAAATGAAGAATTAATCTCTACCACACTTGATCAAATGAAGAAAACTTGGATCAGCTTATTGCCTTCTTTAGTCAAGGATTGGAAGGTTGTGAGGTAAGGTACATTTATGTAGAGAAGCAAGTACTTTCAGTTGTTATAAGTCTAAAGAAGTTTAGACACATGTTATATAACAACAAGATTCATATATTGATACCTCATCCTAGTGTCAAAGATTTCCTTTTGAGCATAGATTTGAATGAAAAAAGGGTTGGTTGGATCACAAAAGTGATGGAGTATGATGTATACTTCATGACAACCAAGTTAGTGAAAGGGAAGGGATTATGTGAGCACCTTTCTTCAGATTTGAGGGAACAAAAATAAGTTTCTTATCCCTTCATGATGATCCTATGACAATTGCATCTTCATCAATGAGGAGTTAGACACAATAAATGATCCATTTTGTTCAAATCGATGAGTGTCCACAAGGTCTAGATAGAGCTAAAACAAGGTACTTCAGATTACAATCTATTCCTTATGTACTTTTTGATGGAGTGTTTTTTAGGAAAGATTTCTCAAGTGTACTACTAAGATGTGTTAAATCAGATCAAGTTGAGAAGATATTGCTTGGGTTTTATGATGGACAAACTGTTGGTCACTTTTCTCCAAGAACCATAGCTTTAAAGATTATGAGAGCTAGATAATTTTGGCCTAGTTTGTTTACAAACACCCATGCTTTGGTAAAGAAATTTCAAAAAATTTCTCTTTGATGGTAATTTAAATCGTGCATCCTTTCCTCTTCATCTAATATAAATAACCCAACCTCTTATGCAATGGGGTCTACATTTCATAATCTTAATCAACCCACCTTCTAGTGTTAGCCACAAGTGGGTTTTGACTGATATAGATTACTTTACAATATGGGTGGAGGCTATAGCTCTCAAGAAATCAAATGAAATTTTAGTTCTAGACTTCTATGAAGGCATAGTGACAAGGTTTGGGGCTCCTTCAATAATAATTTTAGATAATGCATTGGTTTTTATTGGAATGAAAACAAGTGAGTGGGATTTGAAACATTGTATTTATCTTAGTACTTCCTCCAACTATTATCCACTAGGGAATGGACTAGTTGAGTCCACTAATAAGAATCTAATTAGGATCATAAAGAGGAAAATGGAGGAAAACCAAAGAACTTGGCATTCCAAGTTGAAGATAGCTCTTCAAACTAATGGAATCACCCCCAAAAGAGCCATTGGAAACTCACCATATACAATTTTTTATGGGAGAGAAGTTATAATACCTATTTCACTTGAGTTACTTGCCTTGGATCTCACTTACTAGCTAGAGTTGATGGAAAATGAAAGAATGGAGGTTAGATTGTGTGAGTTGATGGAGCTTGAATAAATAAGGGATCAAGCTATGCAAACTATGAGAGCTAATCAAGATAATTTGATAATAAATCCATGCTAAGAATCTTCCAAGATGGGGACATTTTTCTAAAATTGGATGAAGATAGGGCTAAGCCTAGAAAACACACAAATTTTGATGCTTTATGGAGTGGCCCTTATGTCATCACTCAATAAAAGTAACATAATGCTTTCCAAATCTCAAAGTTAGATGGAGACGATATTCATATCCCTCTCAATGTGATATATCTCAAACATTGCTACAAAGTTTCTCCTCTCTCCTTGTACATAGTTGTGTTTTCTTATTTTCCTTAAGTGCTTATACACATGTGTGAGTCTTGTTAGTGTCTTACTTTGCTTTGTGTTTGCTTGGTGTGTTGTGGTTATTTTGTGTGTGTTTTAGGCAATTCCTTTTTAGTTTTCCTTAAGATTTCATTGACTTCCTAGCCCATAGATTGATAAGGCTACTCATCCTTAGTATAACAAGCATACTACCCATATGAGTCACCATTTTGTTGATTAAATTTAACTTTAGGTCAAATTTAGATCCCTATAGGTAAAAAACTTAGTTTTTTAGATGTTTTAGGGGTCTAATTATTTTTCATAGGATATATTATAGTTAATTTGATGTTATCTAATGTATTTTTAGCCTTAGTCATAGTCTAACAAGTTTATTTGTCATTTTGGGTCATTTAGTGGGATTTTAGCAGTCATAAATGCAAGTGGCATGGTTCCCAAGGTTTTTAGGTGTCCTTTTTTCCTTTAAAATGTCCAAGAGGTCATTTTTACTATCAAATATGTCTTTCAATAAAAATATTATAGGTTATCCAACTGAAGATCAAGTAATTAGCTAAAAAAGGGAAGTTTGGCACTTATACAGCCCATAGAGGAAGGTCACACATGGGATAAGGTGATAAAATGTCTCTTAATATTAATAAAAATAATCTCAATGATTTAAATTCTCTGTAAGTTCCATTTTTAATCTAAAATCATTCTACTCCTATTTTGCCTTTTTAGACATACAAAAGTGACCATCAGGTTTGTGATTAGTATGGATAACTAAAGAGGTTTCAAGAAAAAAAATTTGGGATGTTTTATTAAACTCATATACCTTGATTTAAATAATATTATTTATAATTTTTGTTAACCATACTTTATGAACCATCCTCGACAAGCTGACTGTGTTTTTCTATTGATTATTTCCAGTACCCTATAGGTTTTACTCTATTTTGGGAAAGTCCATAGAAACCAATTGGTGATGTTGGATCCAAATTATTTTATATATCTTATAAGATTATATAAATTTTTAGTTTAATTTTTTATGATGTCTTGATGAGCAAATTGTCTCATGCTACAGGAAGGTGTCACCATTACAAAGTTCTAGTCAATTATTCCTTGTTCTAGAATGTTGATCTTTTATAGAGGTTTCATGTGAATAAAATATGGTGTTTAATAGTTATAAATACCATATGACCACATATTCCCACATTTTGTTTCATTGTATCTTGCTTGGGGAAATTTTAGTCCTACCATTCATCTCAGTCAACTCTTTGCTCAATGTCATATTAAAGCACACAGGTATACAGCTTATTTAGCTTACTCATGGAGTTTTACTCAAGGTGTATCAGTTTTATAAGTCATAAAGAGATGAGGGTATTTAATTTGGTTATTAAATAATATTCAATACTAGTTACAAACTCTTTCCTCACACCAACCAGTCATTAGAGACCCCTGGTTGCTCTATTCTAGATGTATGCAAGAGATTTTCACATTGAAATAGTGTTATGGAGCTTGTATTAAGAACTCCTTGATAAAAATAATGAATTTAAAATTTTTTAATTTGAATTAGAGTTTATTTTAAGACTCATTCATCCACATTTTTTCTCCATTCTAGACACCCTAACTGCATACAGCCCATATGCACCTACAGGAGCCTTTTGATGATATCATGCTGAGAGGTGGAAAGATTGATATGGGTTTCAATCTCTTAATATTTATAAAGGTTCATTTTGATTCTTGGTGATGTCATATAAGTGTATAAAAACTTTCACACTTTATAAACTACCTAATTGACCTACTACTTTTGTATAAAGTGACCACCTATAGGTGGTACCTCAAAGCCATGAAGGCACTTATACAGAAGGTTAGGTATGGCAAAGACTCCTATTGAATCCTAACATGTTGATTGATAATTATATTTTTTTTTGAGATTTCAAAGTGGAAAAATAATATGTAAGATACATTGAAATAAACAAAGATTGAGTTTAGGGAAACCTTCCCTAAAATGTCAAAATAGAGGTCCAAAGGCTTTTTATGGATCTCTTACAGCATGATTTCAATGACCTTTGCAACATATAAATAGGTTAAACTTATATGATATAGTATGGACAAGATACATGCACAAAATGGAGTCATAAATATTGATGTAAAGTGGTTTTTGAGGGTCCTAAGTATGCCCCTAAAAACACTGAAACCCTACACTAATTTATATAGGATTTGAAGTTTAGATGACCTTTGACAACTTAAAGAGCAAGAAAAGCATATTCTCATACGTATAATGGTCCTAATTATTGAATAGTTTGAAAATAGGCATGAATTTCATTTTTATGATGATGATTCATAGTTTTTAAAGATCCATAGACACCTACAGGTGTCCCTTTATAAAAAAATGTTCACCTACAGTAGGGTATGCAGACAATGAGCAAACATTAGTGTTTTGGTGATGTTTTAGGGAATCCAAGGTGAGTAAATATATAAATATAATTTTTGACATAAATTGATTCAAATTATTCCTTAAAACACCATGACAAAGCTTAGTTAAGGCTAATATACACCTACAATAGTCATTTTGGCAAAGTATCTTAGTCAATAAGGAAGGACTTAGTTTATGAGCTCAAAGTTCATATGAAGGGTTAAAATGAAGTTTAAATGATGAAATAAACCCAAAAACACCTTATTAAATTACATTATTATCCCCATAAATGTTTTAATGTTTGAAAAATCCTACACATAACTTTTAGAGCCCTGTATGCACCTGCAACTGAGTGTGCAGTCTTGGTGGAAGCAAGGAAATGACTATCCAAAGGGAGAAAGAGAAGGATAAAAAATTGAAATGGTTCATAATTTATAAATATTTTTTTTCCAAAATCTATATTACTCCATTCAATATGATCATCTACTCTCCCTATTATCCCAAAGGTAGCAGTCTATATAGTTACCTTAAGGGACTCTTTGCTCAATGGGTGAGAATGAGGAATCTAGGGGAGAAGAGAATTTTTTGATGAATGCTTATATTTATTATCATAAATTGAGGATGTATATAATTTTTAAGGATCCTAGGAATAATTTTTATCCTTGAGATGTCATTCTTAGGTGGATTTGGGAAAAATATAAGAAATAGTCCTTTTTGGAGGCCTTTTTTGGGCATTTTGAGTTGGTTAGGTACCTAATTGGATGAATATACCTAAAACCTTTGTTAAAAAGTTTAATTATGACTAATAAAACTAATATAACCTTAATTTTTCCTATTTTGATAGGTATATACCTCACTATTTTGTCTCAGAGATCAGCCAGTCAATAAAAATCAGGGTTTGGCAAAATAAGCTAATGAAGTCAAAATGGGCAAAGGGCTTGATAGGAATATTTGGGAACCTAAAGAAACATATTTTGAGGTTTAATAAGGTTAAATAGATGATATAAATCATGATTTAAATCTCATACTTATCAAAATTATCAAAACACCCTTGCACATAGTCCAACTAGATAAGCTCCTATTAAGCCTAGTTGGTGATTGAGAGGAAGAAATGAAAAGGAGTGATTGAAAAGTTGTATGATATTTTTTTAAGATTTAAAAAATTATTAAAAATAATGAGACAAAATCCAAACCATGAGATATCAGTCCAAATATCCAAAACTAGCAGGGTGCATGCTAAGACTCTTAGGCCTTGAAGTGACCTAGAGACAATTGGGGGTCCAACCTCATTTCTAACTTTTAGTGCACTATCCATATATTTGGAGAATATTTAGGAGATTTTTTTAGACATGTATGATATTTTTATATGAAAATAAACATACAAAAAATCTAATTTTAGTTCAAAGGTAGTCTAAGCATGCAGGAAAGGTGGAAACAAGTTTGATAAGGTGATTTCAGGTGCTCGTATCTCCTCTAAGAATTTGTATGGAAGCAAAAGGATTTTTTAAGGGTTAGTAGGTTATATTAAAACAATTTTTGTGGAATTTTTTGGTAGTTATAATTTTAGGGATTTATGAACAAAGCTTAAGTAAAAAAACTATCTAAAACCCTTACTAAACCCTTGGAGAGACTTGATAGAGAAAACAAGCTTGGAGAGATATCCAATTAACATAGTTTAACCATTAAAGTGATTGTAACTTTTAAAGGACTCTCTAAATATCCTCTCCACCCTTTTGAGTTATATGAATTTGTACTAACAGGGTACAAAATAGGGTACTTTTGACTATTTTATGTGTTTTGTAGGTTTTAGAAGAGATTTAAATATGCAATCAATTTTTGGAGGAAGATATGTAATTTTAATAACTAACTATGGCCATATAATGATTTTAAAAATATTATAAGTGTTTAAACAATAGATCTCATCTCAATGATTCAAAATTGGCATAGTGAACACAATGGTGAGAATGGTGAAAACTTTAAGTGTGAGCCTTTTTAAGGTGTACTTGAGTATTATAAGGACATGGAGAGTATTTTTAAGTGTCATAAACTCAAATAAATGTATTTTCATGAAAAAATAAAGCCAATTTTGAGGCCAAGTGTGAAGGGGGATTGAAAGAGTAATTTTTTAGACTAAATGCAATGATGGCTTATTTATAAGAGGTTCCAAATGAGTAGGAATATAACCAATTCATGAAGAATAATTTATAAAATCCTTCCCTCTCATTCCAATCATCAGACCTATCCTTATTCAGTTTTAGGATGTTCAAATAGTTCCAAATCATGTAGGCAATTTTTTGAGCTAAGACAAGAGTGTCATGCCACTTTTCATAAGTTTCATGACTTGTATGGACACTTGGACTTCTTGATATTACACGTTTCATTTCACATCTCTTTATAATGAATATTTAACCTATTTTATTATCTTTATAGGTGTTCAAGTGACCTTTGGACTTCCCTTGTCTCACCTCTCTCCTAAATGCTATAAATATTGACCTTTTTGGCTCTTTTGAATAGCCTCTATTGGTTGATGGTGAAACCCTAACCAATTTTATATTTGAATGAATCTTGAAGAAATAAACAAGTGAATTTTCCTACTTAAATTCTATATAATTCAGTTTTTTTGCAATCTTGTTGGTCTTGTCTAGTAGAAGATGATATTTTCTAGCATGTTATACTTGATTATTCACCAAGTGTGCAAAAGAGTAACTATTTCATGGCTTTATTAGTGTTCACTTTTAGTTTATAAGTGTTTTATAAGTGGTCTATGACTATATTCTCCTAAGGAATCATTCATTACCCTCCTAAGCATCAAAATACCTCTTGATCCTAACATATGAAACATTGATGTAATAATTTGTCTTGTGTTATGATTTTTATGTGAAGAAAGCTTTGTTTTTCTCTAAGTAGTATAATTTTAGTCAATAGGAGGAAATTCAATATTGGTGCATCACCTTTTAGCTCTATAAGTTTTTATTCTTAACCCTTTTCATGTAAAGTTCATAAGTGAAAGAGTGTTTCAAAGAGTGCATCAAGGGGACTATCCCTTCTATAGATTCATCTCACCAAATTGATCACCCACAGCAAGTGAGATGTTTCCATTATGCCACTTGGATGAGGAGACTGAGACATCTCCTCAATGGGTGAAAATCCAAGTGACAACAATAATTAGATCGACCTACTTGATTATGTATCTCTTGGATGATTTAGTTCATTATTAGATCATTATTTTTCCTTTTAAGAATCTAACTAGGTTGATCCACTCGATTGTGTAGGTCCTAGCCAAATTAGTTTAATATTATAGTGTAATTTACTTTTAAATATCTAACTAGATCAACTTAATTGATCTTATATTATTTGTTCAATTTAGTAAAAACCTTGGTTCTTCAATTATTTGGTCGATCTTATCTCATTGGTAGCTTATCTAGTTTTATTTCTAAGTATTTTTCTCTCCTAAAAACCTACACTTACCTATTTCTCTTTCCACACTAATTAGAATCATGAAATCACCTATAAAAATATTTATTGATAATATTAACCCATTTATAATATACATGGGTTTTTATTTCTTACTTAACTTAACCACCCAAGAGGATAATCCATCATGGTGCACTTATCATCTAAAACCACTAATTATAATATGGTTCAAATTACCCAAAGTGACAATATAAATGGACTGAACCCATTTTACACTTCCTATGATAACACCATCTATACTCTATATCATACCCTATCCAAACTTCCTTATTATACCATTAGAACAATAGATACTACCATAAAAAATCCTCTCGTATGGAATCCTCCTATGGGAAACATTCTTATACCTAATCTTGGGAATGTTACTCCCTCTAATACTAATATTCAACATATTATTTATCCTCCACCTCCCATAGCTAATAATAAAAATACACCCATATATATCACTCAAATTCTTATTCAAATGGTTCAAAAAATAAATGTTATGAAAATAGCCAACAATTCCCAAATGACAAATGAGGCATCACATATTTTAAATGACTAATCAACCTCCTCTTCTCATGCCTCAAAATAACCAAAATTTTATTCCCCCTCCTCCCAGAGATGCTAATGGAAATATCATTCCTCGACCTCTTATGTATAACAAAATGCTTCAAAATTTTCAAAATGAACCATTATCTCCCTTCATTATATCCATAGATATTAGAAAAAAATCTCCAACCATTAAATATGATGGAAATAAATACCCTACCTCTTTTCTTAAATCATTTGGTAATCTTTAAAAATAATGGTTCTAAACAAATACTTTTAGTACCACTAAGATTCTGGTCAAAACATTCAATGGAGAAGCTTTAGAATGGTATAATCAACTCCTTAAACATTCCATCTCACAATTAGAGTATTTAATCAGTGCTTTAGTTAAACAATTTCAACAAAATCATCTCCCTAAAAATTATCTTGTCCATTCATTAATGTTAAGCAATTATCATCTGAATTAGCTCATACTTTCATTAAATATTGGAAATCATTATCTCATAAATTAGACCATAACATGAATGATGATAATATTTTTAAATTATTTATCGTTGCTTTAAAACCTTCCCTTTAATACAAGGTTTAATTTTTTTTCCCCACAAACATTAAAAGAGGCATTTGATCAAGCTAAAACACAAGATTTCCTTATGATCCAATTTGAGCCATTGTAAAATTCAATCAAGGAATCTTACCTAACTTCAACTAATATGGTTAATAGTGAAAATTTTCACTCTTGATCCCCTCCATCAAAAATAGGTGTAGTCCAATCAGATAATCAAACTCTTTCCCACTCACCCTTAATGGTATCACAAATGAAGAAGTTATTATCTTTGTTTAACCCATTCAACTATAACAATACCCCCCATCATGGTATGATCCTTTTTTTTGGTTATATTCCAACATTGGTCATTCTCATGAGATGTGTTGGGGGCTTATCAAATTTTTAGTTTATTTCATGTTAGGTGATACATTTGATCATGATGCTATGATCAAGTTATGTCATCATGATTATCTCAAAGCATCCCAAAAGAAACAATTTACAAAACCCATTCCCTCAAAATCTTATAAATCCTCTTTTAATCCTAATACATAGGGTTCAAATGATAATATTTGTGTAATCAATGCTAATTATGATCAATATTACACTAAATATTAATATGTGATTGTGGCTAAATTTTATCATCATAAACCTACTCACAAGGATCATGTACTAAACCTAAGAAATCCTCTACCAATGAAAAACTACTTTACCAACATCTTTAGAACCAAATATTAGTGATAAACCACTTCCATAACTAGAACCTCAACCTAGTTCATCTATCCCTCCTAAAAATTTCATTTCTTATAAAACTTATACTTCTTCTTCATCCTCTAAATCTCATTGGATGTTTTTAAAACTTAACTCAATGCCTTATAAAATTATCATTACCATTTTAAATTCTTTATGAAATAATTACAAGATATTTAAGAACCACAATCTCATGATTCAAAAACCCCTTCTGATAGTTTTCCCCTTACATAAATTCATGTAATTTCTCAAATAAGATGTGATTAAAGATGAAATTATTTTTTGAGTTGATGATCCACCTCTATTTATCAAAATTGGAATCAACAATAACCTCATTCAAAAGGTTTTAATAGATGGAATATCTAGCATTAATGTCACTTCTCTTTATTTAATTCAATACAAAATATCAAACAAACACATCTCATGTTTAGAGGATTTGATAAAACTAATCAAAAACTATTTGGCTAAATTTGGATCCCTCTTACCATTGGACTTAAGATAATTCACAACAAACTTATGGTTCTTGATCTTCCTTTATATTACAACATGCTCCTAGGTCATCTATAGACCCATCATATGCATGTTATTGCCTCTTCAGGTATTCACTGTATCAAATTCACACATAATGGAAAAAAATACAAGCATAAGGCTAATCCAAATCTTTGGAGCATCCAATAACTAAATCCTTAATCTCAATATTGAATTACTACTATTTCTCACATCAATAATCCACATCTTCTCAAAGTTTTTAACATGTTTTTCGATTTACATGTCACTATTACAGAATCAGATGATGATGAACCAAATGAATTACAAAATAATTTTAATACCACTTAATTACCTCCTTATATAGTATAATTTCTCCCTTATTCTCTACTTCCACATTATTTCACTATTTCTTTAGTCCATGATATTTTCGTATGCATTAAAATATGCTTGCCTTGCTAATTTTATTAATTTTCACTAATTTAACTTAATTTTCATATTTCTTAGCTATATTAACCATTAGCCTAATATCCAAACCTTATTCCTACATCACACACAACCTTTATCCTATCCTAATACCAATTAATCCTATCATTAAAAATATAATATACCTCATTACCTACTAACCTACCCCCTAAACCCACTAGCCAATTTCAAATTCAAAAATATTCCAACTACCCACCCACCACCCTACACTAGCCTTTCCTAAAACCCTAAACCATATGGTATATTTATAGAATTAGAGGTTTCTATAAATATTCTCCAACTTAACCCCTTCCTATATAATTTTCCTATTCTAGTAATTTCCATGGAATTAAAAATTTCATGGAAATTCCTCAACCATAGATCTTGATGGCCCAAATTTAAATTTGAACCATAGATCTTCCCCCATATGCATATAAAAATAAACCTTCCCTCCGCCCTCAAGAATAATGATAAATTTCCTATCAAGCTATTAAGTTCTCTTATCAAGCATCCATCAAAGCCATTATCCACACCCATATCCTTTTGGAAGCCATTGTCAAGAATATCACAAGCAATCCAAAAATAATTTTCAAGTTCAATCACACAAGTTTGAATCCTATAATAGAGATATGGGAGGGTAAATATGATGGTAAGTGTTGACACTATAGATTGCACCCTTGAAAGAAGACTTGGCTTCTTTCTTCCATGCGACAAAATGGAGACTCCCCTCTTGTTATGGGTTTGGCAAAACTGAGGGAAGAATCTCTATATAAGGGCTAGCTCCCTCTGATGCATCTATGAGGTCTTTCACTACTATTGATAATAATGGGGGGGTGAAAAGGGAGAAGGATATAACCAAAATGGAAACTATCTAAATAGTGATACACCAAATGATTTTGATCTACTCAGCTATATCAACACTTCAGACCAAAAGGGGGTGAACAGACACTTTATTAGATAAAAGACTAGAATATAGGGAACTTTAATAGGGGGATTAAAGAAGACACATGGAAAAGGAACTTACCACAATCACTGTAGAAAACACACTATCAAATAACTACTCTTCTATCTTTGCACTCCAGATGAAGCACTTCCTGTTGACCTACATAAATAGTCTTGGCTACACTAGGTATGTTGGTGTCAATCTATGAAAGCATCAAGCTAAAATGAATGAACATAAAGTTGATACATAGACATACTCAAAATCATAACTAGTCAAATAGAGGTAAAACACATTCTTATTGATTTAAAGGTTAAATTTGGTAGGGCTTTGCCTTACACAAGTGAGAGATATTTCTCCATTGAGAGTTTACAATATATAGTATGAAAAATAAGACTTTGGTGCCTTCCAAAATAAGTGGTCCATACTACACTAAACACATAGGAGAGAGGAATTTTTTCATGATGGTGTCATTCTTCTAGAAATTCCCTAAAATAACCATGTTGTAGATGTCACAAGTCTTGACTTTGGTGCTTAAACCATTTTAAATGTTACTACAAAAGCATGGGTCACTTAATTGTTGTTTGAATGACAAGGCCACCCCTCTTTATGAAATTCATGCAATTGTCTACTTATCAATGCTTAATCAAATAAAAATAGGTTGTGATTTCACTGTTTGCACTCTTTGATGACCATTTGGTAGAGACTATTTCATCCGCAGTAATAACTTCTCTACCGATGCTTTTTGTGCCACCTAGACTATATTATCTGCTCCTACACTTGGCTTTTGTCTTTTCTTGGCTCTTTAGCCCTCAGGGCTATCTTTCATCATTTCTTAGCTCTTTGATCTCCCTTCTTAGTGGTTCATTGAGTTTATCCTTAGGTCTCTAAGCCCCCTTTGAATTCCTTTAGGCCTGTGCTCATGAGCTCTTTTGGGCAAGATATCTAAAAGAAATCTTTCAGCTGCTTGTCCAAAATAATTTCTCCTTTGGCTTTTCCTCAATGGTTAATGTAGCTTATTAAAATTTACATCTACAAGCCTATCACCATTTGAAAAACAATGGCTATTTCATTGTCCTAAATTTGACATCCACAGGGATGTCACTAGATGTTTGAACTCCAATAGCTAGTTTACTATGTTAAGGTTGACGTGCTCAGGCCCATTATCCCTTTGGTAATTCCTTTAGCCTTTATAAAATGAACCTTCTCAAAGGGAAGGTGTCCCTTTATAAAATGGAAAAGATCCCTTTTTGGTCACTGAGAGTCCCTTGTAAAGGCACTTGCCCTTCGGGCTCTTTTGAGCTCCTTCAGGCTCTTTTGAGCTCCTTCGGGCTCCTTCATCTTCTTAATTCCTTCAAACAAAATGTCTAAAGGAATTCTTTCATACATTTTTCTCAAAGGAAAAATTACCTTCATGCCTTGGCCCTTTCTTTCAATCTTTTATTTTTATAAATTCCTTCAGATAAAAGTCTAAAGGAATTCCTTCAGGCAAATTTGTCTGAAGGAATTTGCCTTAGTTTCTTTCTTTGTGAATTTCTTCAGAAAAAATGTCTGAAGGAATTCCTTCAAGCACTTTGTTCGAAGAAATTCACCCTTTGGTTCTTCCTTGGATTTTTTTCAGACAAAAGTCTGAAGAAATCCCTTATCTTTTTCTTTGGATTTCCTTCGAACAAAAAATTTGAAGGAATCCTTTGCCTTTTGCCTTGTTCTCTTTCTTGAATGTGCTCACTATCCTCCACAAGGGCACTTTGGGTCCATAATTTCCCTTTGGAGCCTACTTAAATGGTCCCATTTACAACTTGACTACCCTTTACAAGGGCACTTGAACTTTGGATCTTTGTAAAAGACTTGCATTCTTTAAACTAGCCCATTCCTTTGCTAAAAGGCTTGTGCAAACTAACTACCCAAAGCAAAATAAGCCTTAGATCAAACTAAAAACTTATAGGTCTTAGATCTCTAAAATATTTATAAGAAAAAGGATTTTTCAAAGGGAAATAGAGCATTTTTAGTAAGGTGAATACATCCAAGACTGATGGCTCAGGACAACAAGGAAAGAAGGGAGACTGATTTTTGGCATGTAAGACCAAAAATGGTCAACACATTTGGCAATTCTTAGTGTAAGCATGCCTATTATGCTTAATAAAAATAGTGGCTTACAAGTCCATTAGGCATGGAGTCAAAATATGGCCTGAAAGGTTAATGATAATCTTGAGAGACTAAAGAATCAATCATGAAGATTTTACCCCCAAATGGTAAATAAAACACACACAAGGCTAAAAAACTATGAACATGCACTAAAAGCACTTAGGGAAAATAGGGAATAAATAGGGGAAATATGTACATAATGAGAGAAGGCTCAGTGACAATTCTTAAGATATATACCATTAACTTGGATATGCAGTTTCTCACCATCCAACTTGGAGAGTTAGAATGCATTATGTTGTTTGCACTGAGTGATGATAAATGGACCACTCCATAAGACGTCAAACTTTGTGTGTTTTCTAGGCTTAGCTTGGTCCTCATCCCATTTTAAGATAATGTCACCTTCTAAAAATATTTTTGATAAGGACTTCTTATAAAAATGCTTCTTCATTTACTATTGATGACTGGTCATAGAAACCATGGCTTGGCCTCTTGTCTCCTGAAGCTCCATCAATTCACACAGCCTAACCTTCATACTATCACCTTCTTCTAGTTATAGCTAGTGAGCAAGATCTAAGGCTAGAAATTCAAGTGAAATAGGAATCCTAGCTTCCCTTCTATATACAAGTGTGTATGGTGAATTTCTAGCTACCCTTTTTGGAGTAACCCTATCTACCCATAGGGCTATTTTCAACTTGGCATGCCAAATTCTCTAATTTTCCTCCATTGTCCTTCTAATGATTCTAATTAGATTCTTGTTGATGGACTTAACCAGCCCATTTCCTTGTGGGTAGTTGTTGGAAGAAGTGTTAAGGTATATGTTGTATCCCAATGCCCACTCACTTATTTTAGTTCCCAAGAAATCCAATGCATTATCTAAGATGATGGTGGCTGGGACTCCAAACCTTATAACCAGGCCTTCATAAAAGTCTAAGACTGCACTTTCATTAGCTTCCTTCAAAGTGACAGCTTGTACCCATCTCATGAAGTAGTCTATAGTAGTCAAGACCCATTTGTGTCCAGCACTGGAAGGAGGTTTGATCATCCCTATGAAGTCTAGGCCCCATTGCATGAATTGTTATTCTACTTGAATATGTTGTAGAGGTATTATAGCTAACCATTGCTTTCCATCAAAGAGAGAAACATTTTGGCACTTTCATACCTAGGCATGGGTGTCTCTGAATAAAGTGGGCCAAAAGTAACTAGCTCTCATAATCCTTGCAGCTATAGTCTTAGGAGCAAAGTGACCACTAGCTGGCCTATCATAAAACTCAAATAGTACCTTGTGAACCTGACCTGGGTTTATACACCTCAAGAGTACTCCTAAAAATCCCTTCTAAATATCACCCCATCAATCAGGACATAAGGGAGAGATTGGAGTTTGAAATACCTCCTCTTAGTCCTATCAAGGCCCTATGAACACTCACCAGTGAGAAGGAAATGTGTCACATCTAATGCCAAATCCTTCATGATTGTTAGTTCTTCTACTATAGCCTCATCATGGAGTATAAAAATGTCCTCTTTCTACTATTTAAGGTATATAACAAGGTGTTCACATAGCATTTTTCCCCTTACCAGCTTGGTGATTTTGATATTCATGTCATATTCCATTACTTTGGTGATCCATCCCACTCTCTTTTCATTTAGTTCATGGTTGATCAAGAAATATTTAATGCTAGGATGTGGCACCTTAAGATGAACCTTGATGTTTGATAGCATATCTCTAAATTTATTTAGGATTCGTATGACCACAAGGACTTGCTTCTCCACATATGTATACCTGATTTCAAAACCTTCTAGACCCTAGCTAAATAATGCAAGTGGTTATTCAAGGTTTTCATCATTTTCTTGCGTAAGCATGGTAGAGATTACCTCTTCATTCTTGAAGGTGTAAAGGTTGAAATCCTTAGAGAAATCATGACTAATCAAGGTAGGAGCTTGGATGATAGCCTACTTGACCCCTTTAAATCGATCCTTCCTTTGCACTATCCACATAAACTTCTCATATTTATTCAGCATGGAGATCAGTGGCTTGACTCTCTCAAAAAAAATTGGTATAAATCTCCTAATAAAATTTATTCAACCAAAGAAACTTTGTAGACCTGTCTTGTGCTTAGACAAGGATAGTGTTAGGATGGCACAGAGTCTTTCTAGATCAATGGTCAAACCCTCTTTCAAAACAACATGACCAATGAGTTTACCTTCATAAACAGTGAACACACATTTCTTTGGGCTGAGAGAGATACCAAACTCTCTACACCTCTCAAATATTTTGCCTAAGGTGTTTGAGATGTTGGCCTACTTCCTTAGAAAACATTATCACATCATCAAGATAGGCCAATATAATATTACTTATTAGGCCCTGGAAATCCATGTCCATGGCTGGCTAAAAGGTGGATCCAATGTTTGATAATTTGAATGGCATTTTATAGTAAGCAAAATTTCCCCACTTGGTAGTGAAGGTTGTCTTATACGGATCATAGTCTTGCACTAAAATCTGATTATACCCTAAATACCCATCCAGAACGGAGAAATGTTTGTTGCCTATCACCATTTGTAGGATCTGCTCCATACTTGGGAGAGGATAGTGATCTTTCAATGAGACTCTATTGAGGTCTCTAAAATCCACACATAGTCTGATCTCCCTATTATTTTTCCTAATAGGGACTAGATTGGCCAACCAAGAAGAGTGTTTGATAGGAAATATCATCCTAGACTCAATCAACTTGGTGATTTCCTTCCATATGAGAGGCTCAATCTTTGGATTAATAGGCCTTTATCTTTGATTTATAGGTTTGGCACCTTCCTCCAGCTCAATGGTGTGTTGGGCCAAGCTTGGGTTAAAACCCTTCAAGTCATTGTACTCCCAAGTAAAAACATTAGCGAGCTCTTGACATAGAAAAATGAAGGAAAGTCTCTCATCCTTTGTACATACCTTCCCAAGTACAAGTAGTTTGTTCTTGAATATTTCAACCTTTTCATATTTTTCTCTCTTGGTTGTGATGATTACTTTGTCATTTTTTAGTTGGTTATTCTTTAGCTAAACAATCTGTCAGGTACCTAGAACAACAAACATGCTCTGATACCAGTTGCTGGGGAATCCAAGAACAAACACAACTGTTTTGATCCCACTTGTTAGGATCTTGCTCCTTAGAAAGAGCACAATATGATTACCAAACTTAAGCAATTAAATATGCAGAAATAACCAGAAGCACAAGTAACTAGAATTCACCAATAGCACAGAATATGAGAGACAATATACAATCTTATATTAATACTTGTACAAAAAAGAATACAATAAAGAGCCACCACACTCTTCCACCTTACAGAGGCTTCCCACACCTCAAGTGTACATTAATTCTTCTTCAAAACACTCTCCTACCAAAAACGGTCCCAAAAACCAACTCACACACAAAATTGGTGTTCACCTCTCCAACTAGTCAGTAATAACCCTGCCAGTACACCAAGCACTCTATAGTACCTCAAGTTGATCTCCCATGAACCTGTAACCTGAAATTCAATAGACCATACTCACAATGGAAGGATCTTCCTTGCCTTCCTTTCTAGCTCATAATGGAACTAGGAGAAACACACACTTTGTTCTCTTCACTAGCATACTTTACAATACATGCCAATGGGTCTATAAATAGATCCCAGACTTAAACAATAAATTAGACTCTTAATTTTCTAATAATAGACATGCATCTCAAGGCTCAAAATAGCCTTTACATGCAAACACTCTGCACTAAACTAACTGTTCATGCAATGAGCAGTTTTGGAACACACAGGCGACCGATGTCGGTCCCTGCTTGCCTAGTGCTGTCGACGTCGGCCGACTCCCTACCGATGCCGATTGCCTTCTGCACTGATCATGACCAACGTTGGTCATGTTGCCGATGCTGGTGCTTTTAGGTCTTCAGCAACCTCCTTTTCTGTGTCTGCAACAAGTTGAAGCTTTTAGCTCCATAACCTAACAATCTCCCACTTGGAGATAAATAGTTGCAACTATACCTGTACCTATACACCGTCTAGTTGTTCCCTTGGCTCTGTATCCCTCCTCAAGATCACTCTTGAAGACCAAACACCATAAAACCTATAGTGCAACACCTATCACCCAAATCACCTACCACATCCACATCTACAAACCATGTAGAAAATAACTTGAACCTGCATAACATGTGCACCTGCTGCTGGTCCCTCTAAGAATCCATTGAACTGCCCTCCAATGCTTCGTTCTTGGATTGGCTCCAAACTTGTGACAACTCCCACTGCTTGGGAAAACTTAGGTCTAGTACATACCATGCACTTAACCTCATTATGTGAATCAAGACACTGTTCTATGAACTGTCCAACCATCGGTGTGCTAACCGGTCTCACACAATCATCCTAAAACAAAGTCAAAATGTGACCTTCCATGTCCCTAGAACACACTCATGCCAAAGAATATTGTTGCTCCCAGATTCTCCATGACACACCCCTAAACTAGCTTTACCTTTAGTTCAGCAATACCTGTATATGTAACCCTACAATAAGCACATCATACAGCAATAGGATAATGTAGCTAATATTATCCAACCTGGTAAAGAGAAACACAATGATCAAACATCCATTACCCTGTAACTTATTCAAGACCATATACCCTGGCCTTCCATCTCACGTATCCATTTCCACTCTTCTTTATCTTGAACATCCATTCGTCTCTCAATGCTTCCTTCCAGCTAGCAACTCCATCCAAAACCCTTGTTTGGTTCTCCTCCAAGGAATCACATCCTCCATCCATGCCAAGCTCCCACTGTTTCCTAGATCTACCTACTCTACTTCTTCAATAACTTCCTGGTTCTTTACCATAAGTGAGCAACAAGTAGTGTAAAGAAGGGAAATGATGAATTTGAGGCTTACCTACCCTTTAAGTCCTCCATATGGGTGCTTGAGACTTCTTGACAGCTTGTTGTCCACCCAAAATTTGTCTTAGTGACTGATGCCGGTCACATTCTAGTCTGCACCCGACCGATGTTAGTTTCCTACGACTGCCCCATCACTGACGTCGGTTCCCCCTTACCGATGCTAGTGTTTATCTACCCTGAGTCACCGACATCAGTCTGCACATATCTAATGTCGGTCCCTGTCTAGACGCTGATGCCAGTTTTCTTGCTGATGTCAGTCTCTGTGTTTTGCTTATGAGAACTGACTTCTACCCACAAGCTCCTTTTGGATCAAACCCTTGTCCAAATCACCTTTGCTCTGCTCAAAATTCATCTGCCCCTTATGTTGAACTCTATTCGTCACCTTCTCCTTGAAAACCAAGGCTTTTCTACTCTTGTCACGATCATCAAATTCCTCAAGAAATGTCACCTTCTTCTTTTGCATACAAAAATCTCGATCTATACCCTTTGACTCAAGAACATGCATCTCCTTCTTATTCATGAGACCAAGCCTATTAAGCCACATCTTTGAATCTATAGCTGAAGTAGATAACCCAGAAAGAGAATTAGTAATACAAGTAGATAGATAAAGTGTACCAACTTTCTTACCTCTTGCTACAACAAGTGCACCCTTGGTAACCTTCCAAGAGTCCACTGTGAGAGTTACTATGCAACCCTCATCACCCAAACTTCTTACAAAAATCAAATTCTGCTCCAGAACTGGGACATGCATGACCTCCTTTAACACCCATGTGTTATCCATCTACAATTTTGGCTTCACTTTCCCTTTGCCAACCATCTGACAAGGCTTACCATCCCCTACACAAATTTTTCCAAAGTCTCCCTGGACATACTCATGAAAAAATTCCCTAATTGGGGATGCATGAAAAGAGGCACCAAAATCTAAAACCCAAGATTCTACTTTATCTAAAGAACATACCAGAGCACCCTATGCAATGAAATCCACAACACCTGCTTCTTCTTCATGTCCTTCATGTTGATCTGCTACCAACCAACAATCTTTCTTTTCTTGTTCTTTCTTTCCATATCTCCAGTAGGTTATTCTGTCATACTTAAACTTGGACCTCCTGCTATTAAACTTCTCCATTCGTAGCTTACTGTCTTCTACCATTGCTCTACTCCCACTCAAATAAAAACCCTATGAGTAACCTGTAATCAACACACACTAACTAGATCTAATCCACCTTGTTAGTATCCCAACCAAAAGCTCTGATACCACTTGATGGTATCAGCTCTTTGTTGTCAGGAACCTAGAACAACAAACATGGCTCTGATACCACTTGTCAGGTACCTAGAACAACAAACATGCTCTGATATTAGTTGTCAGGGAATCCAAGAACAAACACAGCTGTTCTAATCCCACTTGTTAGGATCTTACTCCTCAGAAAGAGCACAATATGATTACCAAACTTAAGCAATTAAATATGCAGAAATAACCAGAAGCACAGGTAACTAGAATTCACCAATAGCACAGAATATGAGAGACAATATACAATCTTATATTAAGACTTGTATAGAAAAGAATACAATAAAGAGCCACCACACTCTTCCACCTTACAGAGGCTTCCCACACCTCAAGTGTATATTATTTCTTCTTCAAAACACTCTCCTACCAAAAATGGTCCCAACAACCAACTCACACATAGAATTGGTGTTCACCTCTCCAACCAGTCAGTAATAACCCTGCCAGTACACCAAGCACTCTATAGTACTTCAAGTTGATCTCCCATGAACCTGTAACTTGCAATTCAACAAACCATACTCATAATGGAAGGATCTTCCCTGCCTTCCTTTCTAGCTCATAATGGAACTAGGAGAAACACACACTTTGTTCTCTTCACTAGCACACTTTACAATACATGTCAATGGGTCTATAAATAGATCCCAGACTTAAAAAATAACTTAGACTCTTAATTTGATAATAATAGACATGCATCTCAAGGCTTGAAATAGCCTTTACATGCAAACACTCCATTCACTAAACTAACTGTTCATGCAACGAGCAGTTCTAGAACACACAGGTGACCGACATCGGTCCCTGCTTGCCTGGTGCTACCGACGTCAACTAACTCCTTGCTGATGCTGGTTGCCTTCTGCACTGATCATGACCAACATCAGTCATACTACCAACACCAGTGCTTTTGGGGCTTCAGCAATCTCTTTTTTTGTGTTTGCAACAAGTTGAAGCTTTTAGCTCCACAACCTAACACAATCTAGCCATTGTACTGCTGCTGCAACTTAGCTTGATTATTGGAAGTAAACTCAACCTCCTCCTAGAAGAAGAGTGTTATCTACTAATCACTATCAAACACCTACCAAGTGGTGATGTTATCAGGTATGAAGGGTCTGATTACCACTTTTAAATGGTGTAGACTGCTATCTCAGCCTATTTCCTTGGGAATATCAAACTAAGCACTAACTGCTGCTAGTCTATCTACTTGCTTATTCCATTCTCTTGGAATGGAATTAATTTTGAAAGTAAGGAAACTCTCTACTAAGACCCACACCCTATGATTTTAAGACTTAAGCAAGGAATTCTTTATCAAATTTTGGCCTCTCACTTGATTTATGATTAACTCACTATCTCCAAAAACCTATAGTTATTTAATTCCTCTTTTCCTTACCCACTCCAGACCATGAATGAGAGACTCATATTCAGAGGCTTAGGCTTGGTAGGCCTTAGCATGGGAGAGAGCCACATACATGGTGACTACCATCCAGCTTGGATAGTTATAGGCCTAGGTGGCCAATATACATGGACAAATTATTGGCTTGAGATCCCTATTGGGTCCCTTATTTTAGTAAGTACAAGATTCATACCAACATGACATCCACATCAACACAAGGCATCATTTTAATTAATGATGACATTTTCACATCTTGGCACCAACTGGAGGGATCAATGTATCTTATACCAACTGGGAGGTGGCTAACCAATTCTAAGATTTATGGAGCATCTTCGATGATTGGTCAATACGTGGTGACTATAGTGTGAAGTTTTCAAGGTGATAGAGCTAGAAAGAATGATCATAAAGTATCTATTTTGGCACTTTACATTCACATTCCACCCTAACTGAGATGTTCTTGAATAAATATAAAAGGAGCTCAAACTAGTCAATGAAAAGGATGTGAAAATAGCGAAATAAAACTCTATCAAACTAGAATTTTCTCTATATGAACACCACTAACAGAAATTAATCTTAGGTTTTAGCATGGACACCATTAAGGCTCCATTTTTAAGTGCCTAAGCTCACCTATGAGCCTTTGGGTTGTTAAGTAATTTGAGGTAGACATTTACTTATTCTAAGTAATGTGAATTGTATACTCTATTTGAATTATGACTAATGATGAATAAATTTATAATAAAACATGATGTTTCTAGTCTATACATCTTTTACATTGATATCTAAATGCACAATGATTATAATGTTATAATTTTGATACATTTATATTAATAATGTTTTTAGGAGCTTATGGTTCAAAACATTAATGTTGTCCATATAATAAGTGATGATGTTAGTTGTAACTTATGTAAAGACTAAGTATATAGATCATGCACCAAGTGTTCCTACTCCTACTAGAAGTGCAAGTCTATCATGAGAACTTAAAGTGAAAGTATCCCTTTGACCCTTTTAGAACTTATATGATGCTAGGATTTGTTTACCAAAGACTTTCACCCATATGATTCTAGGACTATTCCACTTAAATACTTGTGCCTATACACCATTAGGCATAGACCATGAAAGTTTTGTGCCTATAGGCCGATAGTCTTATTCTATGAAAGGATTGTGCATATGGATCTATCTAAATCCTTCTTCGAATTAACCAAAACCTATAACTAATGTCTTGTGCCATGTCACAACTAGACTAATGCAAGCCTTGGTTCCTTCTTAGCTACACTTTGAGTGAGTGTATAAGGCCTATGCCTTATGTGAATTGATGTTGACACACCTGAGTGTTTGAATGTTGAGCATACAAGAAATATCCTATGTTTGCACCTAGTTGTACTAAGCCAAGAACTAATTAAGACAACTTTGTGCACACTTTTATATAACATTTTGGTTCTATTTTCAAGAACCATGTTGAATTTTTTATTATAATGGTATGATAAAATGATTTACTAACTCTCCCTCAAAAAATTTGATTACTAGTTACAATGGGTGGAAGATAGATTTACATTGAAGCATCCAACCTATAAAGGACAAAATATAAGAAAATGGGTTTACAAAAGCCTATATGATGATTTGTATAAAGTCTTTTTTTGTGATCTACCTAAGCATGTGTACCAATGGTTGGATTCATATTTAACCCACAAAATAAGAATATGTGGGCAATGTTATGAGTAGATGAAGGATCACCTAGAGAGGCTTGAGACCCTAGATGTCATTTGGACTATAGCAATGCATAAATGGTGGTAAGGAGAAATGAGTAGCTACATACTTGAGTTCATAATCTCAACATACTCATGCCCTAAAGAATAATAGTACCAATTCTTACACAGCCTTAGAGGTATGTTTGTGAATGAATTAGCCATGGATCTCAAAAATATAATGTGGATTATGGTTTTGAAACTTTGGGGATAGAAGGATAAAGTCCTTTCATATATGATCAGTGAAAAGGGGGAGAAGGGGATGTGTAGGTGAGGTGAAATAGAAGAGGATGATACAATTGACACCCTAGAGCTTAGAATATAGACCTATAATAAGAGATGGTGTAGACTAATAGAATATTTAAAACTTGGACGTGACAAGAGAACCTACAGTAAGTGGGAAGGGCATGGGGAAGTGTCTTTTAAAAAGATAGTAACATGAAGATGATAAATATAATGAAGTGATGGATCGATCTCAACACTTGATAGATGAATTCATTAGGTTCCTACAAGAATATGCACTTGACATTCCTACCCCCTTTGAACCTATGGTGCATGCTCATGCACTAGATCCCCCACTTGAAGAAAGTATATAAGTAATAATTGACCCTTTTATCGACACAGATATTAGGCATTTTTTAAACTTGGAGTACAAATTTGTGAGTGAACATATTATTTCATACCAAGAGGTGATTACAAATACCTCTACACCATTAGACACTAGCTTAGCACAATAAAACTTAAGTGCAAGCATACTAACTTAGCTAATATCAACAACACAAACTGGGTAACAGTGCACAAGAAGTGTTTTGGTGCCATAAGTAAGTAGTATAGTGCCATCAACATCAATAACACTAGTAGTAATGATGGGACTAATACCTAACCTAGTGGTTGGAGGTGTTAAAGAACCACCACCAAGATAGACATTGGGGGATAAACACCTCAAATCCTAGTTGTCCCCCCAAAAAATCTATTATGAAATGGCCATACACTTACTAGAATATCATGACATGGAGAATGTCATGGAGCATGTGTTAAAATGTGAACTATAGTGATGTACATGGGGCATAACCCAATTGGAGCACAAAATTAAATATTTTGTAACAACTCTATTTGATCATGCCCATACTTGGTATAGGAAATTTGTTCTTAACTAGACCATGGTCGATTATGATACCTTGAAGGAGGCATTCTTGAAGGAATTTGACATTCCAAAGTTTGAATAGTAAAGCATCAAAGCACTCAAACAGATTACCCAAGGACTTTTAGAAAGCATGTGCTTATACGATGCAAGGTTTAAGACACTCCTTTCAAAGATCCCATATGATATTCATGCTTCTAATCATGCACATGGGTTCATTTGAGGGTTTCTAATGTTGTTATAAAAAAACACTTTCTATGAAGACTTTTACAGAACCTCATAAATAACTTGAAGTTGTACTTTGAGTTGAGATAGACATAAGCATCAACATTGGGATCAACCCATTTATGGAGGTGCAGATTGTATCCATGTCCTCCCAACTCCAAAATCTTATCATTAATTCATCATAAGATGCTAAAAGTGGATTATGGTGTACTGATTGCAAAGTGAAGGGCCATAATAATAATAACTACCCACGAAAACTTATGTACACCCTAATTTTAAGTTATGAAGTATATTAAGAGGTGCATGATGTTTGAAACTACCCATTATTGAAATTCACTAGTCAGGTTAACACAACCATCTATTATTATTTGTGTAATGCCTACACCCATACCATTGATGATTACCAGGTGATTGATGAAATACGTAAGAATATGGAAATATGCACATGATAGGATACTATTGTAGTCAGAGGGTAGGATAACCAAGGTAATGATGGTTATGGCCAATAAAACAAAACCTTTGGGATGAAAAAAAGTGCTAGAGGGCAAGGTGGAAGGTTCCCACCATGCTCATGTTATAAGTATGGCTCGATAGAGCATTATCAGCATGATTTCCCTACACATCCTACATGTGGGTATTGTCAAGGGTCATATAAGGTCAAAGAATGCCCTAAATGGTATAAAAAGTTAACCCAAGGTATCCCTGGTGTAGACAAGCACATATGAATGATTAGGCATGAGTCAAAAATGGAAAAATAAAACCCTAAGGTGAAACTAACCCACATAGAGACAATCAAGGTGTAGGAAACTACTTGTAGTGGATTTACCACTCAGTCATATTTGTGCCATTACCTGAGTTACACTTAAAATATGGAGATAAGGGTCACCCTGAGCATATAATGCATCTTGAGCCCAAAGCTACAACTTACCTAGACCCAATGCACCAAAAAGATGCATTATAGCAAGTTGTGAGTATAATCCAAAACCTATAATGGGATCTCTAATTGGCATGGAATTTCAAATCATAGGATACTACCTATTGAAAGAAGTAGGACAAATAAGAAGTTGAGATATAAGAATTAACAGAGATATTGTGCCTCCTATAAATACAGGGGAATTTTTTCCCTTATTGAATAACTTACTATTGGAGCATGTGGGTCAAAAACCAATTGAAGTCATTTCACCATGCATTGAGAGGGTAAAATGAGTATGGCATACATAGATTGTAAAATAAAACTAATAACTCCTCATGAATGCCACTATTGATGGATGGTATGTTTGTGAGGTTCTTGTAGACATAGTGCTAAGGTCAACATCTTGACCAATAATTATTGTAAAAATGGGTAGGCTAGCCTTGAGGCATTCCCATCATGTAATTTTCATGGTCAATAAGACCTAAGCATAATTGATTGGAATTCTAAAGAGTGCAGTTGTAGATATCATGGGCATCAGATTCCATACTTATTTTAAAGTGATCAAGTTAGTAGAATAGGACAACTATCTAGTGCTTCTAAAAAGGCCAAGGTGTTATGTAAACAACATAGATATGCACTTCAAGAGGTGATAAATGACATTTCATAATGTAAAGGAGAGGGTATTTATACCCCTATCATAAGACCAAAGACCCCCTATGTCGAGAGTGTGGAAGTGGAGGATGAGATCAACCACATATATAACATCACAGTTCAAGGCACTAAGACACTAGACCCTAATGACCAAAGAGTGCTTTCTTGGGAAGATGGGTAATCATCCTCAAACACCACTAATGTTATCTATGATTAATGGGTCAAACAAGCATATGATATCATTAGTCAAAGGTGCCACTTGGTTCACACAAAGGCACCAAAACTAGTAAATACAAATTGGGTCCAGATTGATCGTGATTTTAAAAGGTGGGTCCCTTACACCAAGAATAAGATAAAGAGATTGTTTCACCTTAGTAAAGGAAAGCTTACAACTCTCTCAAGATATGAAGAGAGTAATCCAATGGAAGACTATGTCCCTAACCGCAAATCATGCATCCCAAAGGAGGTGGATAGTATCAACCCACTAGTGTATACATTAAAGAACACTACCAATCATTGATGGGAAGTGTAAAATCCTATCTTGTCAACTTGACAAGATGTGAAGGCAACTATTTGCACTATATTTATGAAGAGTAGTGAGGACCAGACATCTCATCCTACTCTGGAAACTATGAACCTATAGTACATGTGCACTTTTACAAAGAAATGTGGACTATATGTGGAAAACATGCCCCAAGGAACCTGTGCATACACACCTTCTATAGGACTTAAAAAACTTGGGCATAAACATGGTACATTTTCAATAAAACATGCTATGAGATAGCCAATTGGGATGACCTTAAGGATTAGTTTATTCATAACTTCTCCTTTTCTTCAAAAAACCTTGAATTGATTGAGCCACTATAGGTAGTTTAAATGTTAGTGTTTGAGGACATTGTAATATTGGAGGATCACCTAAAAGGCATGTTTGGTGAAAATAGGTTTATCTCTCTTGACCTCCTTTAAAGAGAAACCCCTCAATAGTGACTCTAGTGATGAGGATGATGAAACATAAAGGCATGCAAATTAGAAGACTTTGATAGGCAAAATAAAGTGAGTGCACCAAGTTAAGGATAGTGCCCTAGAATAAGAGGACCCTACCCATATTTGGATAGAAAAAACTAATGGTAGTAGACAAGTTAAGGATTCATACCAGCTAAATAATGAGCCTTACCATGTGTCACTAAAAACTACTATGGTAGATATCAATTTAGAGGGGAAACCAAAGATCACCACTATGGGTGCCTATTAGTCTAACATGGAGATGGCATGTATTGTGGATCTCCTAAAGGAATTCCAAGACTTGTTCCCTTGGAACTATAGAGACATGAAAGGTACATGCCCATCCCTCAAGAAGATAAGCATCAAGCTAATCAATGGTGAAATACCTATTAAGAAGTGACCTTATAGGATTAACCTTAATCTTTGTACCAAGGTCAAGATAGAGATTCATGGTATGATAGCTATATGCATCATCTAACCTATCCAAAAATCTAAATGGGTTAGTCCCATGGTCATTAACATCAAGAAGGATGGGCACATCTAGATTTGTGTTGACTATAAATTATTGAATACTGCCTACATGGCCAACCCATTTCCAACTTTGTTCACCGATGAAATCTTGGATGGCATCATAGGTTGAGAACTATACACTTTTATTGATGGGTTCTTCAGATACCATCAAGTCCAAATCAAGGAGGAAGACAAGCCCAAAACTACCTTTGCAATAAAATTGGTTATTCACATACAATGTGATGCCTTTTGGATTTAATAATTCACCAATTATATTCTCCCAAGTGGTAATCAATACCTTTAAGGAATTCATTCACAAATTTCTCTAGGTATACTTAGATGACTAGACTATGTATGGGTTAGTGAAGGATCATTATGATAACTTGTGCCTTATATTTGAAAGGTGCAGGAAGTTACAAATTTATTTGAACCTAAAGAAGTTTGTTTTCTCAATGTTATTTGGCACTTTAATTAGGCACATTATCTGTAAGGATGGTCTGCTCATTGATCCAGTGAAGATTTCCATCATCCTTTAGCTCTAGACCCCATTGATGCAAAAAATATATTTGTGCCTTTCTTGGACATTGAGGGTATTATAGGAAGTTCATAAGGAAATATTACAAGATTGCAGCATCTCTAGAAGAGCACTTATGAAAATATGGTCCATTAGATTGGGGCACGGTGTAGGAAGATGCATTTCAGACCCTAAATCTCAAACTAGAAAGTGTGTTGATATTATAATTTCTCAACTAGATAACTCCATTCCATGTCCATGTTGATGCATTCGGTATTTTGATTGGTTTTATTCTAGTGCAACTAGGTGAAGACAAAATAGACCATCCCATTTCTTTCATAAGTAGAAAACTAACCAAGGCAGAATAAAACTACACCATAATTGAGCATGAGGTACTTGTCATGGTCTATGCCTTATAAAAGTCTTAGAAATACTTATTGGTAACTCCTTTCAATTTATTCATTGATCACGAAGCACTTAAGTACCTAGTGAATAAGCCCATTTTCCATAGGTACATTTTTTGATGGATTATTTTGTTTTAAGAGTTCTAATTCTTTGTTATAGTAAATCTTGGAAAATAAAACTTAGGCCTAGACTGTATACACATAATATTTTCAAACTTTTATCAATTACTAACACTTTGTATCTTGTTAGAACCCATTAAGTCTCAATCTCTCTGAGTGTATGGCTTAATGGGTGCACCAGGAAAGGGGTGGGTAGACCATTGTTGCTTCATAATATTGTTGTCCCTTTTGTCACATGCTATTTACACATTTTTCTCTTAAAACCATTTACCCTAAGCTTACTCTTATTAGTTGAACCCATTCTATAATTTTTACACATTTCATCCTCCTTTTCCTTACCTTAACACCATTTTATTAGTCAATTTTATAGAGTTGACTATGTTGACCTTGTACAGTTTTGGGTTTTGTCACTTAGGGGCTATTTTGACCTTTGGCCGACCTAGCTCATGACCTAGTGAATCATTGTCCAAAATTGTACTGAGTTGACTAGGTTGACCCTATCATTTGACATTTTTATAATGATTTAGGGTAAGATATACCTATATATAAAAGTTCATTTCCCAATATTTGATAATAAATAAGAAAATAAGAAGTGTGAATGAACATTTGCTTATTGACCATTCTACTTGAGAAGTAAAGCTTAGGGTTCCATAATTTCTTTGGAGATATAGATCTTGTCATGTGGAGAAGGATTTTGGATGAATTGATAGGTTGTGTAGCCTAGACCTGACTTGTCTTTGTTATCCTTACATACCACAATAATTTCTTGTGAAGCACCTTGGCCAAGGGAGAGATTGAGGTTCAATGGGGTCATCTTCAATGTAAGTATTCCTAAATTTATTTCTCCTTTGTAAGAGTAGATAGATAATGAAAGTGTGATTCTCTTCTATGCATAAAAATTTTATATACATTGACATGAGCATATGTCTTTTATGCATGTTTAGTTTTTGTTTTATTTCTAACCCCCACTTTGTGCCATAATCTTTGGTGAGCACTAGATTAGATTTACTTTATTATTATTAGCATAGGTAAAATATTAAAACATAGGACACTCTTAGGGATATTACATGATTGTGTTATAATGGAGGCTTTGGAACCCTCCTTAGCATACTGTATTATGATAAGAGATCTCCTAATTAGGTCTAGCAGATCCCTATATTGGTCATGCTGCCATTTAACAAATGTATTCCCAATCAAAAGTGTAGGTATGCTCTATCTTATCCAATCTAGGATTGATTTATAGACATGATGAATTTATGATTGCATACATTCTAGATTTATTCACTTATTTCTTTATTTTATCATATATTTATCATATTAGGTCGACTACATTGACCTAGCTCTAATTTTTGTCTACAAGTTTTCAGGTATAGGCTACTAGATTTACTTAATTAACCCTTTATATTTTTCCAAGTTTTTAGACATTAGGTTCATCATACTAAGTCAACCCAATTAACCCTATACATTTTTAGGCATCTTGTTCAATATACTAGGTCAACCTAGTGGACCCTATATAGATTAGGCACTTGACAATAGGCTTTTGTAGAGCTAGATTGACCCATTCAACCCCGTTAGTAATATTTGAAAGAATTTATCAAGGTAATTTGATATTACTCTCACTTATCTACATCTTCAGAACCACCAAAGTTCCTTCTTATTATTTTTCTCTTTCCTTATAGTCTTTTATTTTCACAATTTATAGTTTTTAAAACTACCCTTGTACAGTCAACTAGATCAACCCTATCAACCCAGTTCTATATTATGTGTGTTTTCTACATAACTATATTGACTCTATCAAACATTTTCATTTTCAAACCTTAATTTTATCATATATAGGTAACACTGTTAACCTTATTTTGTATTTTATGCATACACTATTGACTATATTGACACTGTACCTTATATCAAAGTTGGAATTAACCCTTATATGCTATTAATTAGCTCACACTTTCATTTCTTATTGATTTCATGCTTAGAATAGATAACATATTCTAATTATGTGGTTTTCAATTTACCACTTAGTTTCACTATTTTCTATTTTATGCACACATGACCAAATCACAAAATATTAACAAACACTTTAACAATTGTCTACCTAAGGCCAACCTACTTGTATTTCATCACCAAGGGGGAAGTTGATTTGGTTTTATGGCCAAGTATAAACACATGGTTAATGTTATATTATAGATAATCACCCAACATCCTTATCTTTATGGTGTGTGAAGTGAGGGGATAGGCCCCAATACCAAGCCTGTAACATTACCAATACAGATCCCTTTCAACCCAAACATCTTGAAACTATCCCTAGATTGTTTTCTAGCTTCTTGATTATATCCAACCTCCCATCAAATTTAAAACTATATCCTAATAATTTAACAAATATTTAGGTTGACCAAATAATTATCCTTTACTTTCCAAGTTGATTGCTTGTTCTTTGTTCAATTATATTTTGTATTGTAAAAACTTGTATTAACTAGCATTGGTGCAAAGATTTGTTTTATGTGCATCTAATTTATTATTTGTTTCCCTTCAGTTCTTAATTTTTAATATATTTTCAAAATTATTCTTATTACACATTTATTCCAATCAACATAGTCTATTTTAGGCTTTCTAAATTTCCCTATCTATTATACTAGGCTGACCTAGTTGACTCTATACACTTTTTCAACCTTTGTCTACTATACTAGATCGACCCTATACTATTTTTAGGTCCTTTTACCTATGATAGGTTAACCCAATTGATCCTATACTATTTTTTCCACTTCCTATTTACTTGATTTTGCATTTTTCTTACTTGATCTTAGTCATCTTCCTTCATCATGAATTTTCTATTTGAAGACAAAACTAAGTTAAATTTGACAAAAATGATGAGTTTTACCAACCCTCATAGGGTATCCCATACACAAAGTATGTATCCTCTCTTGGATAAGAGTAATGTTCATATAGACACTCACACAATGAACTATTCGACCCCTCCTAATACCTTTTCACAATGTAATCCTCTCTTTTCCTTATAAGACCAACCCAAATTACATTATACCCCTAAATTCTCTTCTTTATTTCTAAATTTCCTCAACATCAAGGAAAGGATCCCTATACCATTTACCACCTTATGATTAGTGTTCATTCTAAAGAGCCTCATTCACCTACTCCCACATTCTCAAATGGGTTTAGAAGTACCACTTTCTTTGATTCTCAACCTCTTCCTTCAATTATGACCCCTTCTCATACTATGGCCTCTTATTCTTTGACTTCTTCTACCTCCATGCATAGTATCTCAACTAACATGGTAGGTTCTACATATAGTGGGCCTTTTATGATATCTACGAGCCTTAATCATTTTACTAGTAAATCATTTACTACCCAAGGTAATCATGCTTCTAGTGCTTCCTCTTCTCATCCATTTACTAATCCATCTTTTGCTTCACAAGAAAATTTTGCCACTAATGCCTCTCATTCTCATGGTTCCTCTCAAGCTCCTATCAACACCAATAGGAGTACCCAAGCCACTAATACCAACTCTAATGCTTTAAATAATGTTAACAACACTGATCCAACCCATCAAATCTTGTTACAAACACTCAATCAAATGAATACCTTTCAAGCTCATAATACAAATTAAATTATGATAATGTAAAATCACCTTCTCCATGTTCAAACTCATCCTCAACCAATGACTTGGGGCATGCATAACCAAAATTTTCCTCCTCCCCCTCTTAAAGATTCCCAAGGTAATCTCATTCTTTAACCTCCTTTGATCAATAATACCATTAAACATCTTCAAAATGAGCCTCTTACCACTCAAATTACTAATATTGATATAGGAGGTATCACCCCTATGATTTCTTATAATAGATCAATTGATCCTACCCTTTATCTTAAAACATTTGGAAATATTTATAAGGATTGGGTCAAATTGAACACCTTTGTTACTACCAAAATATTAGCCAAAACCCTCATAGGTGACTCTTTAGATTGGTACAATCAACTTAGAACTCATTCCATTACTATTTTGGAGGATTTATTAAATGCTTTAGTTCAAGAATTCCAAACTAGTGATCTTCCTGACAACACTTTGGCCCACTTCATAAATTGTAAACAACTTGAAAATGAAACTGATCAAGCCTTTGTTAAAATATTGAAAACTTTGTCAAATAAGTGTGAACATAACATGGCCGATGATAACCTTTTCCATCTCTTCACTAATTCTATTTTCCCAAATTATAATATCAAGTCTGCACTCTCTCTCCATGTATTTTAGAGGAGGCTATTGACCAAGATAAATGTTAATATTTCCTTATGCATCAATTCAAACCACCCCAACCTTCTTTAGGTCCTTGTCTCTTACTTAAGAACAAAATTTTTAATGCTACCAATGATGGTGTCATAGACTCTTATGACACCATTCATGCCATTCAAGTTGTCATTCCTAACCAATATTCAAAACCAACTTCCCCTTCTCAATAATATATCAATCTTCATTTATCTTCACCAAATAACATTAATGTTCACAAACCCTTATCTTTGATTGAATTACTTAAGTTTCTACCTAGGCCTCTTTTAAGAGAAATTGATACCACTCGTCCTATGAAATCTTGGTATGATCCTAACAAGTTTTATTGGTTTCATACTAGTTGGAGTCATTTTCATGAGACCTGTAGGTAGTTTCATAATTTAACCATGGATTTTCTTCTTGGTCCTAATTTTTATCATGATTATATCATTCAAAATCATTAACAAGCCTATGACATTGCTTTTAAGGCTCATCAATCACATACTAAATCTAAATCCTTAAATCAATCTAATGCTCATTTGTCTATCTACAAAGACCCTCTTCCTAATCACCAACCTAATCAAGACACCCAAGATAATCCCACCCCTTCCACCAACAATGTATAAAGTCTTATTAACCCTATTTCTAAAGAGAATGTGGTTAACATGATTAATATGTGAAGGGTGGCTGATTTTATTGATATAGAGAGGATTAAAAATTAATTTAGTCAAGAATTAGTCCATAAATAATGAAACATGCATAAATAAATAAATAACTAAGCATATCTTTTCCTATGGGAATTATAAAGGATAGCAAGAAACAAATGAAAGAAAGAAACACCATATTACCTTCCTAAATGGATTCACCATACCCATGTGGCTCAAAAACATGTTCTCCCTTGATCAATAATCCTTGTATTTGTCAAAAATGGTGGTAAGCTCCTCCAATGCTTCAAGAACACTCCATAAAACCTAGGCTCATGATTAGAAATCACTATACTAGCCTATCAATGAAGCTTGTAAATGAAAACTATGATCAAATACAAAGCCTTGTGGAAACAATTTAGAATTATAACTTTATAATATTCAAGCTTTAAATATATTTGAGCATAATAACCTTGTACCAAAATAAATTAGAAATGATGTTTATGGCCTCTCTATTTATAAATTTTTGAGACTGTTCAGGGTCAACCATGACCATCCATCTCAAGATTGAGATGTGTGTCCATGGATAATCCTAATAATTGGAATTAAATCCATAATTATCTTCATCATGACCTTGGAAGAAGGGGCATTGAAGAGGTATGGGAGGCATTAACTAGGCATGAGTGACCCATAATCTTGATATTTGTGGCATTTATGGCCTAGGGATGTCTTCCCAAGCAATGATGTCACCTGATGATGTAGTTAATGGGAATCAATTTTCAAAAAGAAATATTCAACAAATCTCATGGGAAATAAACTTAAGCTCTTGATTTGGATTAATTATCCTTAAATAAGGTTAATCAACATTTATGCAATTATTTGAAAATTGGCCCTTAATTAATCAAAATAGTCAAAAAGTCATATTACTGGGTGATAATTTGACTAGAGAGGAACTGGAAGGTGATGTTAGATGCATTAGAGTTGTATTCCCATTTAGGAAGTTTCCAACACTAGATAACAAAGGTACATGATGTGTACCAATAAATTATAAGAAAAGAGTGATCCAGGGCATTAAATGGAAAAATAGTCATTTTGACTCAAAATGATCTAATCAAAGTTAGCTGGCCCATAAAATGCATTGCCCTATTTAGGGATACTTTGACCTAAAGTGGCACTTGTAAGTGAAAAGTTTGAACCATTTAGGATGTTTTATATATTTTGACCTAAAATGTGCATTTGAGTGAAATTTGAGTAAGATTGACAATTTCAACATAAATGGTATTAGGAATTAGATGTCTACATTTTACCTCTATTTGAGAAGGCATAGTGAGACATTCAGATGAAGTGATGCCTTTTCAAAGAAAAGAGTTATCAAGAAGAAATTGGAATAGACCCATGATGCCCCCTCAAGAGGACATACTAGGATGAAAGAGAAGGATGGACTCTCAAAAAGAGAGAGAAAGTGAGAGATTAACCCATGGAATATGTTAGATCTAGATGAGATAATGCTTACACACATGATTACCATCAATGGCAAAATATAATTAGAAGTATAATAGGCCCCATAGATGGGGGAATGGGAAATATACAATCCATAAATATAAGGGACACATTGTAAACATATCTAATTTGAGATTACAAGCTATGTGCTTATGGTATTGATCAATCCTGAGACAAGTTTCACACTAAAATATTTCCATTATGGGCTTTAATGTGGAGAGCTTAGAATTAGAGGAAAAGAGAGAACATTCTACCTCAGGAAGGGAAGCACCACTAGAATGGGGTCTCTAAAGAGAATATAATAAGAAGTACTCAAGTAGAGTATATTTGATCTTGATAAAATAGTTTTTCCCTAGTAGGGCAAAATCTTGATCATTGATAAAGAATAAATAATGATTTACCCCTGTAGAGCTTATTTGATTCAGATGTTGTGCCTAACATGGGTAATTGGTGAGAAAAATAGCTCAAGGATATAATCAAAAAGAGAGGTTAAAGCGAGAGGGCATAGCCATACATGCGATGGTGTAATGGCTTAGAAAGCCATATAAAGCCAAGCATATGAGAATGCACAAAGTGAAGAGAGAGATGAAAATAAGAATAGAGATAGCCAAGCTAACCTTAATAAAAATTGAGAATTGTAGACATAGTTCCATGGACTCATGTTCCAACATGAACTTTTGGCCAATGTAGTTCACCCAAGTTTGGTAGAGAATAGAATGAGGAATGATGAACAATGACCAAGAATTGATAGACTTGCAATGTATGTGAAGCGATGCACGTCTAAGCATAGAGAAAGAAGATTGAAATGCATGTTACCTAGAAGCCTAATTCCATATCACGAGCCTAGGTTTTTCAAAGTGTTCTTAAGAATCATTCATTGGAGTTGATGTTGACGTTAAGACTTTGAGACCTGAGCACAAAGTGCTTGCTATAGAAAAATAAATTAGGCATCATAAGTATGAATAACTTAGAATGACATAAGATTCCAATTATGTTGAGCCAGTTCAAATGTGAATATTTATAACTAAGGATAATGGTAAAACAAAGACCAAAACTAGATTTACAATGATTTGCATTTAAACAAAAAAGCAAAAATAAATAAAAAGAAAAACATAAATGAACCTAACTTGAAATCAAGATATGATCTATCAATACTTAATTAGGAATAAAAAATGTTTAAGAAATAAAAGGCAAGAATACCTTTAGGACATGAGACAAAGATATGAATAATCAAGATCCATGTGGACCGTCAAGGCATTCTTTGAACACAAAAGAGAAAAACAATATTAAATAGAAAAACAAGACACCAACAAAAATCAAATAAAAAAAATGGTCCAAGAACAACATAATAACATAGTATCAAGATATATACAATCAAGATCCATGTAAATCATCAAGATGTTCTGAAACATAGAAGAGAAAAGCAAACTCAAACAAGGAAACACAAGACCAAAAAAGAAGACAAGAATAAAGAAAAAAGAGAAAAGGAGAAGAAATAAAAGAAGAGGTGTGAAAACATTAAAAAAACACCAAGAAAACACAACAAAACACCAATAAAACTCAAATAAACACACACAAACAAAAACCAAATTAGTGTAATTTAAAGATAAATATTCATGCATGTGTGGTAGAGGCATTACTTTCCACCACATCATAACAAATAACAATGATAATTGTTCCCTAATTAAAGAGGAAAAATGATAGAAGAAATGGGAGAAGATAAGAAAATTAATGGGTTGGCCAAGCTGACTCTAGATGTATAAGATAAGTGGACGTTACCTACATAGTTCTATGGATGCATGTGCCAACATGAACTTCAGGCCAAATGTAGTTCTCTCAAGAAATGGGATAGAAGAAAAATGATGATCAGACCAACATGATTAATGTTATAGAAGAAATGGAAGATATGACAAACAAATGAGAATGATCTGGCAAACAAGAATTTAATGAGATGATTAAAAATGATCTTGTAAAATGGTAAGTGTGTGGGATAAGATGAACTGATGTTTCTATGTTTACAAAATGGTAAGAGCATTCAAACTTAATAGTTTCTCACAAAATAGTGAGAGTGTGTGATGGTGGAATGGGAATGTACAGATGTATAGAATCATGAGATAATGTTTTTCTTCTTTTGTGGATCATGTTCTAATGTTTTTGGTATTTTCAAAGTATTTCTAATGTTTTTAGTGTTTTTGGGATAAAATATGCACAAGGTGGGACCATCTAGTCAAAGAGATATGCATCTTGAGAGTAGATATTACCATAAGATAACTAAGCTAGATACAATGGCCCATGATTACAAATTGGTAAGAGCAAGGTTCTTGATAAAACAAGAAAGTAGAAAATACTTGTATTGAGAAGATGTGGTTTTTTACATGTCTAAAGCTACACAAGACTGTCCTAGTTGAACTACTTTGTAGAACTGTTGTTGAAAATGGTCATAATGTTCATGAGACATAATTAAGATCATAATTTATCAAGGGACAAAAAGTGTTCAAGATTATAACATGCCTTAGACATAAAAAAGAATATGCCTCTCAAAGAGAGCAATCCATAATGGGATGAAGAATGTGTTTAGAGTGCCAAGGGTTCAAAGCCTTTACTATCGGGATTCATGAAAAGTGGACCAGGGTAGTATAAAATGTGTTCAAAGTAAGATAAAAAGGTGGGATAAAATTATGACAACACAAGTTGCCCCTAAGTTAGGGATCTTATAGATAATGGTTCAAATTTTTTTATGCGTATAACCTCTTAAGGTGTATGATGTTTATGGGCTATAAAAGTTCTTCATCATTAGGTTTAACCAGTCAGTATGCTCCTAATCCATAGTTCACTATGACAATATATGATCCTAACCAATTAGGTTGAAACTTGACTTCTTTTTAGGTTCAACATTCATGTTCTTCTGGTTCCCTTTAAAAACTAAGTCACCAATCTCAAATTCTCAAAGGAGAATACACTTATTGTAGCTTCTTCACAATCTATTTTGATAGGCCTACAAGTTTTCTAGGAAAATGAAATGCTTACTATCAAGGAGTTTTAGTTCTTACAGTTTTGAGGCTCTATAGTGTTCATCATCTTCAATGTGCTTTAGTGGTATTCTTAATGATGAAATCTCAATCTCAACCAAGATGATAGCTTCAATGCCAAAAATAAGGGAGTACAAAGTAGTTCTAGTTGGGGTGTGATGATTGATTCTATAAGCCCAGAGGGCAAGAAAGAGTTAAAAGTGCCAATTACGGCTAGCATCATTGACAATATTTTTTAAGATGGCTAGAATGGTTTTATTTGATACCTCATCTTTTTTGTTTCCTTATAGGTTATATGGAGTGTATTTCTTGTGCTTGATCTTGATTTTTACAAAAAAGAGATTTCATATCTTGGTTCACAAAGGAACCACCTTTATTGGATATAATATAGGTTGGGATGCCATATCAACAAATGATATGGTAATGAATAAATTGGGCTATTTGTTTCTTGATAATATAAGTGAGAGGAATGGCCTCAATCCACTTGGTAAAGTACTCAGTTGTAGTCAAAATATGCTTATGGCCATTTGACGATGTTGGGTTAATTTTCCCAATAAGATCGAGACCCCATGTTGATAATGGCCATGGTGTTTTAATTGGCTACAATGGTAAGGAAGGTGCATGTAAAAATTTTCCATGCTTTTGATAAGGAACACACATCTTTACATAATTACAAGCATTTGTCTCCATTTTGAGCCAATAATAGCCTATTCTGAGAAGTTTCTTTACTAGGACTACACCATTGGTATGGGCCCCACACATTCCTTCATGAACCTCTTTTAGTGCTAGCTTTGATTCTCCCAAAGATAAATAATGAAGAAACATCCATCATATCCTTTATGGTAAAGCATGTTTCCAAGGAGGATATAATGATTTAAGTAATGAAGGAATAGTTTTTATTGGTTGTTGGAAAGGTTAGTAGGAAATACGTGGCTATGGAAATAGTTATAAAAATTTTGGTACCATGGTAACTCAGGTGAGAGATTAGGATCAGCAATGGTGCATATCTTCTCTAAATCTGATAGAATATGTGCCAGCTAAATAAGATTTTCAATTAGGAAATGATACCCTTTAACATTGTCATGCATTTGAATCATGGAACTAATTATTGCCATGGCATTACTAGATCTTTGGTTGACTCACTAAACTTGCTCAAACTGTAGAGATTTAAAATGTGTTTTAAGGTTATCAACAATTTGCTTTTAAGGAATAAGCTTATCCTCTCTTGTTTGATACTTATCACTTGTTTGATTTATGATTAACTACGAATCTCCATAGACTTTTAAGATTTAAATTTCCCATTTTATGGCAAGATGAAGCCTTGCAACCAATGCCTCATATTCAACCATATTATTTGTATACTAAAATTGTATATGGAATGATTTGGGGATAAAATCCCCTTGTGGTGTGATCAACAATATGCCAGCTCCAAATCCTCAAGATGTGAAGGATCCATAAAAATAGAGTGTCCACTATTTAGTTTCTTATGATGCTTATTCTATCATCATGATAGAATCATCTAGAAGGCCAAAGTTGAGGGGTTGAGTGGTCGTAATAGGAGCTTCTACAAGTTGATTAGCAAGGACTTGGCCTTTGATTGCCTTCTAATTCTAGTACTCAATATCAAACTCACTGAGAAGCATAATCCATTTAGCCATGCATCTTTGAATATCTACTTTAGATAAGAGGAACTTAAGAGGATCTACCTTGGTGATAATAATAGTTTTTTTTATTTAGCATATAATGTCACAATTTTTTAGTGGTGAACACCATAGCTAAACATGCCTTCTCAATAGGCATATAATTATGTTCATAGACTACCAATGTGCAACTTAAATAATAAACCATGTATTCCTTACCATGATCATCATGTTGAGCCAAAAGTGCCCCCAGTGCATGTTTTTTGGTTGATATATAAAGAAGCAGTGGCTTTTCTTATGTTGGAAGTCGTAAGACTAGTGGATTGGCCAAGTATGTTTTAAGCTTTTTAAATACTATCTGATAATCTTTATCTCACTAAAATGTTACCCCTTTATTTAAAACATGGGTAAATGGGTGAAACTTATCTACCAATTGATAAATGAATCTATGTATAGACTGGATCTTGCCTTGTAGACCTCATAACTATTTAAGATTATTTGGTGGAGGCAATTTCATAATAGAGGTGACCTTTATAGGGTTGACTTCAATCCCTTGTTGTGATATAATTAACCCTAGAAATTTTCTAAATGTGACTCCAAAGACACATTTCTTAGGATTTAAGTGAACTTTATATGCTTGAATCCTCTCAAATATTCTTTCTATAATACTAGGGTGTCCCACTCTTGTTGTTGATTTTGATAGTATATCATCAACATAGTCCTCAATAATGTCATGCATCATGATATGGAATATAACAGTCATTGCATGCTGACATGTGGATCCAATGTTATTCAAATTGAATGGCATGACTTGGTAATATAATTTCCCTTATGGAGTGGTGAACATAATCTTATGTTGATCTTTAGGGGATCTCTTGATCTGATTGTAACTAAAAAATCTATCCATTAAGGATAGCATCTCATACCCAACAGTTGAGTCAATAATCATGTTGATGTTGGGTAGAGAAATATCATCTTTGGGGCATGCCTTATTAATATCATGAAAATTAGTACACACATGTATGCTTGGGGTCTTTTTAATTACTAGAATTATGTTATAAATCCATTTAGAGTAGTCTTGTGGTCTGATAAAATTAGCTCCTAACAACTTTTCCAAATTGGCCTTAACCAAAAGGGTGATGTGTGGATGCATATTTATCAACTTTTTCTTGACTGGTTTAGCATCAAGGTGAACAACAAGATGATGCACAACTAAATCTAGATCCAGGCCTAGTATGTTTGAATATGTCCATACAAAGATGTCTAGATAATCCTTAAGAATGGATATAATATGTTTACATTCTGCTTTAGTAAGGGAAGCTCCAAGATAAATTTTTTTGGGATCCTCATGGGTTCCTAAATTTACTTTTATTATACCCTCCATAAGGAGTGTAGATCCATATTCTAGAATTGTAGGCAATGTATGGTCATGATCATCTTCTTCTGCTATATCTTCTTGTTGTTCCTCCCAAAGACCTGGATAATATGAAGAATTAGAGTCTACCTTTTAAGGTAAAGGCCAATTGGCAAAGACCTCTAGAACCTCAAGCACAAGATGCTCAAATATTTGATGTTGTTCTAAAAATATGCTTGTATTAGCTATGGAACTTGGGCTAGATGGACTTTCTACATCCTGAAGGGATGAGAAAACTTTCCCTCTTGGGAGTACCTAAAATAGGTTTTCACTCAAAAACTTATCTTTTTCTTTACTTTTTCCCTGATCAACAAGTGCCTCAAATAGGTTTTCACCTAAAGATTTTGATGTTTATTCTTTATTATGACCAAGAAATTTTGCCTTCTCTCCAATGTAGGTAGAATAATTTAATGAAAAATCAAAACCCTACACATGATCCCTGATGGGGAATGCATCTCATAGGCCCATGTATTCTACAATTGATTCTTCATTTTGAAACTCATCAAGGCATATGACCAATTTTTATTGATCCTAATCTATGAGTTTAGGATGGCAAAGGCATAGGTTATAGTGAGGGTTTGATTTAGGATGAGAAGCACCAATGGTAAAGATATAATTTCCTACTTCAAGAAGGAAAGCACCACTAGGATGGGTTTTTGCTTTAGGATGAGAAGCTAAAATAGATGTTATGGTCAATGTGGCATTTGAATCAAACAAATTGGAATCAATAAGCTCATTGAAAAGGATATAATGGGACATTATGTCACTGCTAGGAGTCTCATTACTAGTCACTTTAAAAGAGTTGCTATTAAATGTCATGAGATCATCCTCTAATGGTTGAAATTTGAGACCAAGATTCCAGTTGATAACTCTAGCTAATAAGGGTTCTAAAATTCCTTGCGCTTATGGGCCAAGGCCTTTCCCTATATAGTTAAGATGATCCATTATCCTATTAAGGATAAGATACTTTGGATTATAAAAATAATCTATAAGGCCCTCAAAATATAACTAATCTCCCTCGATAAAATCCTCTCAATATTTTTTGGTGCAATCATAGGTACAAAAACCACATGAAGTTTTGGTTACTTCTTCTCTGGTTGCCAAATCTAATCAAGTCTATTATGAGTCTAGGAAATTTTAATCTTACCAAATGTTTTAGGGGATTTTGGAAATTTTACAATATGGAGGACGTCCTTTAGATGGTACATGGAAATGCTTGTCTTTAATAATAACTTGTTTGGCTAGAGCTGCAAGAAATGGATCAGTTAAAGCGGAGGCTAGATCACCAAGGTCTATATAATTAGATTGATATGGATGAGAAATTATGGCTTTGTTATTCTTTGTAATGAATTTAGAACTTGGTCAATAGTTATAATTATGAAACTCTGCCTCAAGATGTTTTTAGTATTGGTATGGCTATTGATCAACATGAATAGTAACCTCGATCCCATCATGGGAAAACTTAAGGCATTGGTGAAGAGTAGATGGAAACACATATACTTCATGGATCCAAGGATGACCAAGAAATATGCTATAAATAAGCTCAATATCCACAATATGGAATAATGTGTGATGAGAAATAGACCCAACCATGATTGACAACCAAATTATACCAGATGACTCCCTCTCGACATTGTTGTAAGCCTTGATTGTAATAGTTTTTAGTTGAATGTCTTTATCCATATAGCCCAATCATCACACCAATTTAAGAGATATGATGTTCAACCCTAAACCATTATCTATAATAATCTACTTGATCTTGTGATCCACAATGATTATCTCAATGTATAGTGGGTTATTGTGGTTTAGGCTAAGGGTGGACATGTCATTTTGATCAAATGTAATTTGTTGAAATGAAGATAAATTTCTAACTAGGTTTTGGAACTAATCAAGGTTTATATCATTAGGCACAATAGACTCCTATAAAATTTTGTTGAAGATGGTTCTATGGACATCAAATGTCTTTAAGAGTTCTAATATGGAAATTTGTGTAGGGGTTTTATCTAATTGATTAGTTAGACTATAAGGCCTTTAAACTATGGATTGAACTAGTTTAGTCTTTTTTGGGATAGTATTCATCTTTGGAACCATTAGCAAAATGTTCTCATTGGGTTTATGGAAAGAAGTGGGCAAAGGGCCCTCGATGGTAACTCATAGGTGTCTAGTTGTAACTGCACAACCTAAAGGTGGCAAGGAGTCATTATAATTAGAAGATCAAGGTGAAGGGCCTTGGATGGTGATTCATGGGTGATTAACTATATTGATATAATTTTGGGTCAATGCAGAGCCTTTAGAAGAATAATATTGTTGATCAGGATTAGTAACCCATGCAAATGGAGTAGTAACATGATGATGTAAACTCATTATGTTATTACTAAGGGGAGAGGGTGTTGACCCTATAATGATGGGTCTCATGTTATGAGGAACATGAGATTGGCCACGCCATTTTATATTAATAGTGGTAATGTGGGTTATAGAAATGCATCCCACAATATTATTATAGTCATAAGGTACATTGTCATAAACCACATTATTAGTGTGGGCATTATGATCTCAATTATTCTCATTATAATTTTGACCTTGTTGTTGGTTCTAATTCTACCTTTGTCCTTGACTGTGACTATTTTGATTGTTTCTTGGTGGTGGTGGGTCATGTTGAGGAAAGGGGTCTTTATAGATTCCCATCTCCTAATTTATATCTTGATTAGGGGCTAACTTAATTTCTAGCTTACCATTTTCAATAAAGTCCTCAATAATATTTCATAACTAAATGCAACGATATGCACTATGACTAGCAACATGATGAAAGTTACACCATTCATTCCCTTTATACCAGTCTAGTTTTGGTTGATCTTGAGGAAATGGCCTTGATACTAGCCATATAATTAAATTAGTTATAATGAGCTTTTGTAACACTATTTAAACCAATTCTTCTATCTTGCTAAATACTCTAAAATTATTATGAAATATCCTTTGTGGAGGTTGTCTCTACAAAGCAGGTAGTGGATTTGAGGGAGTTAATTGTACATTTAGAGGAGGCATAGCCTATACCATTATACATGTCTTGTTTATGTCACCCCATTTCCAGCCATGTTCTTATTTTTGCTAAAGCCCTTGAGCTTATCTTGCATAACTATTTGAGCTAGTAATTTAGTCTGATTAGATGCTTGACCTTGCACAAAAATGTTAGCAAGGCCCTTAACAATAAGAGCCTTCTCAATCTGCACTCCTTTATCAAAAATTTATTCAAATAAGTTAGCATAAGCTAACTGTAGATTATGCACAACTTTAGGATGCAAATTCTGTGTAAAGATATCAGCCAACTATTTGTTTGGTAAATTGTGTTGAAAGCAACCAGCTAATGCTCTCCACCTTTACAAATATGCATTGAAACTTTCACCATCACATTGCTTGGCTTTGAATAAGTCAAAAATGGTCAATTCATATTTTATTTTATATGAGAAATGGTTTAAAAACTTTTTTGATAAGTTGTTCCAATCCACAACTGATCCCTTGGGTAGTTTAAGTAGCCAATCAAGAGATTATCCACTAAAGTTCATGGAAATAGTCATAGTAAGTACTCGATACTATAATCAACCTCTTGACATAAGATAAAGAAGGCTTGTATGTGTTCACATAGATATCTTTTCCCTTTTTACTTGTCAAATTTGGGTGCCTCAAAATGAGTTGAAAAGGGGTTTTAGATAATAGATAAATCAAATGGATATGGGCATATCTCATCAAATTTGGATTTGTTGACTCTATTATTCATCTCCAATATTTAGACAATTTCCTTCGTATAATTCCATTCTTTCATGTTTGGTGCATTTGTGGATTGGATAAGATGTTACTGGGGTGGAATGTGCCCTTGGTTTTATTGTTGTTGGGGTGGAATGTACCCCTGGTTTTGTTACTGTTGGGGTGGAATGTCCCCCTGGTTTTATGTGGATCTATAGGGAGCATATACCTTTTGATCCATGATTTGGTTTTGATTTGTTGCTTGATTTGAGAACATAGGCAATTAATTATTGGATTGTAAAACATTCCCTGAATCTAATTGTTTTGCACTTTGTTGATTTTGTAAATTTCTATGTTTATTTACCAATCTTTTGGTTGGTTGAAAATAACTAGCCAAATTGTCTTAAGGTATTTCCTCAATTTGAATTGAATGTTTGGGTTTTTGAGTTTTTAAAGTAACAAGAGGTTCTTAATGATTGAATAATGTATGTTCCATATCAAATGGAACACTTTGTAAGGTTTGTTATGCCTTTAACTATTTATTTATATTTCCTTGATCCACTATGGTAATGTTCACATCCAATACTTGTTACATACTTTCAACCATATCTTCATGTTCTTTCAAAGCATTATTATGAATTAAAATGGCAACTAGGGAGTTTTTTAAGTTTTTGACAAGTTGATTTTCATATCATTGACTTATTATCTTGATCTTAGCTAGAAAATCTAGATTTGTGGGTTTTGACTCTATTTGTATTTCCTTCCATTTGTTAGAGGAAGAAGGTATATCTATTTGTGCAAAATCTTGCTCTTATCAACATTTTTCTCCTTCTCTAACTAAGGTATGTAATTTTTATATAGGAAAATTATAAGGTAGTCTAGCACCTAATTCTATCAATCTAAGAAGGGCTTCATGTTGATCTTATTGGGGTTGATATTCATTGTAATCATCTTAAAATCCTACTATTGTGGGGATATCATCAAAATCAATGGGTTTATCTTGACCATCATAAAATTACTCATCCTCATAACTAAGGCCATAAGAGGCCCCACTATGAGTGAACATTTGAGTCATGTCTAAAAAGAGTTGTTCTTTGTGTTTGACTAACTTTGGACCAATGTTTGGCAACCAATCAAAGTATGCTTTCGATATTTTTTACACAAATAACCAAGGTACCAATGAGACTATAAGGGAGAGTGATTTGAAATCATGCACAATTTAGAATATTTGGTTCACAAGTTTACTCAACCTTTGGTAAAGTTGAAATTGTATATATCAAAAGAGAGTAAGGTAACTCAAAGACCCAAGGTGAAATATATAACACCAAAGCCTAGATCTTTGTGATACACCCACATTACAAAAACTAGCTTCAACTTTGACAAGTTAACCCAATAAGTTTAGAGGAAAGCTCTCTAGATTATGAAGAAGACAAAATGAACTAATCAACTCAAGATGTAAAAACATATGTGAATCACTAAGTAAGGACCAAATAGGTAGCACAACATCACCACATGATTCTAGTAGGATAAAATATGTTCTAGGACCCAAAGCATGAGTGATATGTAAGATGACTTGAGTCCACCAAGATGGTAATGTGATTTTGAGTCTTAATAAATGACCTTCAATCAAAATAAAAAAATTGAACCCAAGTTAAAATAAGCTTAGTGCACAAATGGTGAACCCACTTTGATACACCAACCCTTAGAACTCAAAAAGGTTTAATTTTGAATGTGGATTATAAATGAAGGATTTAGAAAAATTGGGTAAAAGGCCTAGACTCAATTGGGCAGCATTACTACATCAAACTGAATGACATGACACAAAGATTTTGATAATAAATTGAACAAGGAAAAGATGAATTTTCCTTTTGGATAGCGTAACACCTACCTTGCTCAAGAAAATGGAGTAAAATGTGTTTTGGTTAAGTTCATTGAGTTAAAAAATAGTTTTAGACACAAATCAAGACCAAGTAATCAAATGACAAAAAACAAATGTCTTAAGTCTAAACTGACAAGCTATGGCAAAGTGGGGTCTACTAAACTAGCAAGATTTTGATCTTTATATGGGAATCAATTACACAATGACTTTCATGTCAAACAATGCAAAAGATAAGCATGGAAATTGGGTGACCATGGTATTAGCTATTTGTAAAAAGATCTAGTCTTTTTTAAAACCACTACATCCTACTATTTGGTTAGTGTAGTGCGATGTCCAAATGCAGATACATCCCATGTGTAACTCCAAAGGAATCAAATGAAATCAATGCTAGGAGGTGAAATCCTGGGTCAAAGCTTACCTAAAGAACTTGTAGGAGGTAATGGTGTCCCCCTCACAAGCCAATTTTGCATGAAAATAAAGAAAGCATAAAATATAAATACTTTAGGGTCATTTTCAAGATCACTCAAACTTTGGTGAGTTTTTAAGGAGTGCTTTAGGTGACATTCTTTCTAAGCCTTGGACTAGGATATTTGTAATAGGAATATCACTTTTGATTCCAAGGGTTCCCTATAGGGGACAAATGGAAGAGCATACACATGACATTCCTCTTTTTTTCAAACAAAACCTAAGTAAACAACTATTGTAAATAAGAATTGACAAGTGTGTTCAATTTTAAACCCAAATGAAATGTTTGGTGGTGTTCATTTGACCCCTTGGTCTTAGTTTCAAACTTTGAAAACATTCACCAAAACATATAAATTATTTGTTAAACACCCAAAAACAAGTTTGTAGTTGATTTTTAAGCATGCAAGAGGTGATTTAAACATGTTTTTATCAAATCAAAAGCTTTTTACTATAGAAAAAATGTTAGCATGTCCTTTAGCTTTGAAGTTCTTTTTAGCTTGAAATAATGAACTTTGAAAAAGTATCTCTCAATTTTGTGTTTTTGGAAAAACATAGTGACTGACATTAGTTATTACAACCAACAATGGTTACTTTGGCCAACCAGGACCTAATCGATGTCATTTTTGCTAATCGACATTTATTAAGACAGGTAACCAATGTCAGTATCACTTGCCAATGTTGGTTACTATGTAAAATTGTGGAAAACAAAAATGGCAAAATAAAGTTAGAAAATCAGTTTTCATGAGTTTTAAGGGTCCAAATGGATATTTTAGAGTTGTAAAGTGATCTTCTTTAGGTGTGAGATGCATCTAGTCCCATTAGGCATGCCAAGATGTAGAGAGGATTACAAAGCAAGTTAGTCAAGCATTAGTCCATAAATAATGAAACATGCATAAAGAACTAACTAACCAAGCCTATATATTCATGTGGGAATTATAAAGGATAGAAAGAAATAAATGAAAGAAAACAACATGATATTACCTTCTCAAATAGATTCACCATACCCATGTGGCTCAAAAATATGTTCTCCCTTGATTAAGCATCCTTGTATTTGTCAACAATGGTGGTAAGCTCCTCCAATGCCTCAAGAACATTCCATAAAACCTAGGCTCATGATTCTAAATCACTAAACGAGCCTATCAATGAAGCTTGCAAACAAAAACTATGATAAAATACAAATCCTTGTGGAAATAATTTGGCATTATAACTTTGTAATATTCAAGCTTTGAATATATTTGAGCATTATAACCTTACACCAAAATATCTTAGAAATGATGTTCATGACCTCTCATTTATAGGTTTTTGAGATTGGTCAGGAGCAACCATGACCGTCCATCTCAAGATTGAGATGTGTGGCCATGGATAATCCTAATATTTGGAATTAAATCCATAATTATCTTCATCATGACTTTGGAAGAAGGGGCATTGAAGAGGCATGGAAGGCATTAACTAGGCATGGGTGACCCATAATCTTGATATTTGTGGCATTTATGGCTTAGGGATGTCTTCCCAAGAAATGATGTCACCTGATGATGTAGTTAATAGGAATCAATTTTCAAAAATAAATATTCAATAAATCTCATGGAAAATACACTTAAGCTCTTGATTTGGATTAATTAGCCTTAAACAAGGTTAATCAACATTTGTGCAATTATTTGAAAATTGGCCCTTAATTAATCAAAATGGTTAAAAAGTCATATTATTGGGTCATAATTTGATTGGAGAGGAATTGGAAGGTGATGTTAGATGTGTTGTAGCTTTATTCCCATTTAGGATGTTTCCAACACCAGATAACAAAGGTATATGACATGTACCAATGAATTAGAAGAAAAGAGTGATCTAGGGTACTAAATGGTGAAATGGTCATTTTGACTCAAAATAATCTGATCAAAGTTAGTTGGCCCATAAAATGCAAGGAATACTTTGACCTAAACTAGCACTTGTAAGTGACAAGTTTGAACTATTTAGGATGTTTTATAGATTTTGACCTAAAATGTGCATTTGAGTGTAATTCAAGTAAGATTGATAATTTCAAAACAAATGGTGTTAGGAATTAGATGTCTACACTTGACACTCAACCTATCTACACTCCTCCATTATCTCACACATTACATGCTATCTAAGATTCTTCTCCAACTCATTTAAATGAGTTTGGGTAAGATGACCTTATAACCTTTGATGATCTGATTCCTACTTCTCCCTTAGATAACACTTCCCATTCTATTTATACCATTCTTACATCTTTTTTATCTAAAAATAATGATAATCAAGCTCTTACTAACACTTCCTCTACCATTTCTCAAAGTCAACCTGAACCAACTATTTCATCTTCACAATAAAATTTACAAACTTTTTATAAGCCTTCTCTTTCTTATCAACAAAAAATCCAATACACTTTGGCTCCTCCTGCTGAGTACATTCTTAATCATTATGCACCTATATCTAACAACCTTCTTATGGGTTATGACGAGTGGGATCCCATTATGGAGCTCACTAATCTCCCATCCCAAATTCCATTCCTTGAGCTTATGAAGACTTCTCCATATCATAGAAACTATCTTATGCAACTATTATTCAAAATGAACATCCCTCATCCTCCTATAACAAGATGTGAAGCAACCTTATATGGATCTGAGGATAGTATATTACAATAATGTGAAGAGATGTCCATCCATGTTAAAAAAATAATGGACACTTCTCTTTCTTTAAATTTTTTTATAGCCTCTATTATTCTTGATGAGATTTTACTTTGTGTAGATGATCCTTCTTTGTTCATTAGTGTCCAAATAAGTGATATCCAATTCAAGCATGCATTGATTGATGAGGGTTCAACTACTTATGTTTCCTTTCTTGATTTCTTTAATACCCTTGGATATTTAAAATGCAATCTCAAGTCCATATGCAACACATGCCAAGGATATGATAGAATTAAAATTCCACCTATAGGTTGTGTGTGGCATCCTATTACCATCCCACCTATCACTGTCCATGTGAAGGTGATGATATTTAATTTTATTATCTCTTATAACCTCTTACTTTGTAAGCTGTGGACTCACCATATGAGAGCATTTGTTTCTTCCACTTGCCAATGTATTAAATTCCCTCTTAATGGAGCCATTTATAGGATTCAGAGTGACACTAACCCTTATAATTTTGAATAATTCTAAGACTTTGGTGTCTTCAAGATTCCTACTCTTGAACCTTTGCCTAGTGTTCTATTTTGTGAGTCTCAATGCTTCATTTTCCCCATCAATTCAACTCGAGGTTACAATAGGCATCCCAAAATTATTAAGATTATTCCTCTTAACCTTTTATATTTTGATGATGATGAGCCTAATGAGATCGACCTAAATATTAAAACTTGTGATCTCTCACCTCATCTCATCTTGTAGTTTCCTACCTCCTTGTATCCTTGTTCTCACAAACCTCCTTGTGATGACATTCATGTTATCTTTACCAAGATTTGATATTCTATTCACCACACTTCATTAGATGAAAAGGTCATCCCTAATTACATTATTGACCTTCACACACCAAATTATAATGATGGTTATTCCTTAGATGATCTATTCTTAAGTGGTCTTGTTCAGGCTTGTAATGTTGAGATTGTCCATTATCATTCATATTTGTTTGAGTATTTTCATATATATTCATATTTACCCTCATTTATAGTTCCTAATTTTAGTATTTTATTCTTTATATTAAGGTATATGTGGTGTTGACACTTCTAATTTTTGAGGAACCTCATAGGAGTATGCTTATACATTGTAGTATGACTAGGCCTTACCACTTTGCTAGGTACCCTAACCATCATAGTTGGTTTACCTAACCATCATAGTTGGTTTACCCCTAAAATGAGTGTGACCTTTATTAGGAATTATATATATGTTTCCCCTCCATATTGGAACCCACTTTGAAACCCCTCCTATTCCTTCTATATTTGAGCCCATTCTTGCTCGTGTCATAGTTGAACATGTTCTTACTTCTACTATTGCTGAGCATACCCCTACTTCTGATCCCATTGCTCCTTCCATTGAGCCTAGTTTATATTTTTTCCCCACCACCACTTTCCCTTGGTGATTGTTTGCTTCATTTACCTAAGATGGCTATGTTTCCCACCAAATGGGCCTATGAGTCTTCTCTAGATTCTTTCATTCCTATTACACCTCCTTCTATGAGTGCTTCTATTAAGACCAATCACAAGTGTATCTATTTCTTCCATGGAAGAAATAATCATTCATCCACCCATTATCACAAGCTATGACAATATATTTATACTTTGCATCCTTCTTTCACTTAATCCTTAGATAAATCCATGTCTCCCTCGAAGGTTCTACCTGCATATATTCCTAAGTATGGTGAGGTGTATTATCTTTGGCACCAATATGGCACCCATCACACTGATCATTTTCACATCCTTCAATAATATCTCAAAGATCACCTTATCTCTCTATTCTTAGACCTTATTCCATTCCTCCCATAGGTCATTCCCATAAGAAGTCTCCTCCTTCTCCCATGGTTCCACCTCTTATGGTTTCATCCCCTCCTATGGTCCCTTCATCACCTTCCTTCACCTATGGATCTTCCTTCACCCATGTATCTTCCCTCACCTATGGATCGTTATCCATTGGTGATTCCTAAATCCCCTATAGAGCCCAATCCCATGAATTTTCATGAGCATCCCTTACCTAATTTCCCTCCACACATGATCCATCTTGAGGAGATTAGATGAGAGGTATTTTCTCATTTCTCACTCATGATAGATGAGACATTATCAATAGTTCACATCCAGATTCATAGAGATCTATCTAATGTTTTGGATAATGTGTGTGGGAAAATTTATCATTATTAATGAGCACATGCAAGGTGATTTTAAATTTATATTTGGATTGGATGTGTGATAAAATATTATTTTTATCTATTATATCATTTGAAATTGTGTCAAATTCTTATTTATCTTACATGGTGACTTTAATTTTACACTCTATATTGCTTATACTATCATTTTATATTTGTTTATGGATGTCTTCTTTATCATTGATCTCTCTTTCTTTCCTATGTTTTCTTTCTTACAAATTCCCTTCTTGTATCTTTATGGTTAATTGCTTTCTTATCTCTATTTTTCATGACTAAATGTCATTGTGACTTGGTTATACAAACCTGGTTCCCTTGAGTCCTTTCCTATTACCATGTGATCAGTTATAAAATAATTCAAATCATTATAATTTCCTTATACTAGTCCACTTTATATCTCTTTATTCCCTTTCTTCCCCTTTTTTTCAAACTAAGCATATGCATGATTGAGACTTGAGATCACATGTTGGTTCATTGTTAAGCCTAAGTGTCCTAGTTAGTCTTTTCTTTTATTACTTAGCTTATTTTAGCCTAAGCCTACAACTCATTCATGTGTATCACTCTATCTCTCATTATTTTCCATTCCATGTCCATATGGAGGAAGAATCATAAAATCAATAAAAAAAGTTAAAAACCAAATCATTTAAAAGGTAGTGATACAAAAGATTAAAATATTCTTAAAAGTCAAATCACACTAAAAGACGTGATTCAAAGCACATCTCCTTCTTATAGTCAAAGCTTAAACTCAAAAATTGGCCTCATGGTAGAGTCAAGGTCCTTTGGGGTGTGGTAGGTCATTAGATTAGAAAATGAGAATAAAAAAATCTTTTAGTGCTACCTACTTTCTCATGCAAGTATCCAATCTTCACAATAGATAGACAAGTCTATAAGGGGTTCTGAGGAATGGGGAACACATCATGGGAAGCTAGGTCCATTTTAATTTTTTTTACCAATCTACCTTCATGATTTGACATTATTATTATGCTTATTTTCCTACATAGCTTAGTGTCTATAGCGAACAGGTTTCCTTTGTACATTGATGATCACTAGTCCCTTAGTGTTTCCTCATGTCCTTAGTATGTCTCATGTCCCTTAAGGTCTTCTCATAATATGCCTATAATATACCTTTTACACTACCTTTTTTCACCCTACATTATTCATATTTCCTCTTTATAAATCTTTATTTGTTCACTAATCACTCCCCTTGGGGATTCCATTCGTGAGTTGCTTTGTAAGACCATGGATAAGACCTGGCCATCCTAAAAAATCACCACATTCTACCTTCCAATTAACCACATACTTTATTTACCCAATTTTCACATTTATTCCACCTTAGTGGTGTTCCTTTATGAGTTGCAGTATATGACCATGGATAGGGCCTAGCCCTCCTCATAAAATTTTCCAATAATCCAAGTCATAATCAAATTTACATGTGTCAAATATGAGATAATATATGATTGATTATGAAGTTACACATCATTTGACATACTTACCAACTTGATTTAGTATGTTTTATGCTTACTTCATTTCTCTTTTTCTCTTATTTTTCTATTTTTTGAGTGCATGTAATAATACAACCATTTCTTACATCTTTCATACTTCCCAGCTTGAATTAGTGGGATAAGTTTAAGACCAATTTTTGCCAATTTTATTTTTCTCTTATACTTCCCAACATGATATAGTATGATTGAATTATTTGATTGATTTATTTTTATACAATTTTTATTTTTCAATTACTTCCATTTTATTACATTATTTTCATACTTCTCAACGTGATTTAGTGTGATTTTACTTAATTCGGTGCCAATTTTTTATTTGGTTTAAAAACAAATTCCTTTTTACTATCTTGTTTACCACCCCTTTGGTTCTTTATGCTTAGTCATTTTATTTTTATTACACATTTCCCAACTTGAAATAGTGTGTAGTACATTTTCTTTGATTGATTATATTTTACCAAGTCCTTTTTGTCTGTTTCTTTTTAACCATGCATGTGTTCTACATAATGCTAGAAAAGAAACCACACCTCATATATTTCCTATAGCACATATAATAATAGCTAGATACATGTGCTAAAAATAAATATGTCTAAAGGATTAACAACCACAACCATAATGATAACACATACAATCAATATCCAAAATGATCCATCTATATACATCTCATGAGTTTTGAAATAATAGTACAATCATATATAATGCTCAAGCTCTATGGTTGGGACCCATCCTATTTATCTCATGGCCTAGCCATGCTACTTTTAGATGCCTTGGTCTGACCCCTCTGAATATAATGATATATCAAGGTTGTCTAAGATCTCAGTCCCAATACCTACCCCTTAGATGAGCTACCTAATCTTGTACATGTGCCAATTGGGCTAGGGTCACCAGATGTGTCACTTTCTCCTACTCTTGTGTCATTCTATCCTGAGCATGTGCCTACATATCTATGCCATTATTGACAAATGTAAATCCCTCTCCTTAGTCAAGGCCTTCCATACCCATTTCTCTCCTACACCCATCTCTACTAGTGGTTTCACCCTCTCTCTACATGCTCATATCTACCTTATTACCTCTCCATCTAGTTTAAACCAGCTCACCTGAGCTGGGGTAAATGGTACCTTGGGGTCCTCTAATATAACAGGGTCATATGGCATCAGTATCTCAACTAGGATATCATAGAGTGATCCCCTCATAAGGTACCCCCATTTTATCTCCTTGCCTTCTACTATACCTACAAAAAATAAATCAAGTAGATATTAGATCACTATTATATCTCAAAATCTATTCTACCTCTAGTATATTTCAAAATAAACTTAAGTAACATTTTAATCATATTTTATTACCTATTTGTGTATTGGCCATTATGATCTCATCATCCACATGACCTCTGAGCATAGTCTCCCCATCTACATGGCCTTTGAGAACCTCCTTTATTGGTTACCTCCTAAACACAAATATTATAGTCATAACTCAAGTCCATCTCAACCTACGCCTGAGTGGTCTCTTTATAGTCCAACTCTACCCTAGCCCACCTAATAGGTCATCTAAGATATCCATGGTCTATGATATCTCTTATTCCTCCTACCTTCATTAATGTCATGTCCTCAATGGTCATTATTCCTCATATTATGGATCAGGTGGTGGTACCTCTAGTGCTCTCACTTCCACATCCCTTTCCTCCCACTTCATTTCCTATCACGCTTGACAAGTCCATAGTCTCTCACAATGTGGCCTAAGCATTAGCCTCAACACTAGTGGCCCTAACACTCCTCTCCCCCATGTCTCTCTAAAATGCTAGGTCCAAACCATGGGTACCACTATTAACACCACTAGGTGAGGCAAGCCCATATACCTTGGTACTCATGCCACCAGATGTGGCTCTATCCACTAGGTATAATGTCTTGTCACCTATGTCCATGCCAAAGCTGGTATAATTGTGTCCCAACTAGGCCATATATTCACAATGTTCCTATAAAGTTGCTACACTATGTTTGTCTATCTCACTAACCACAACACTAGTATTTAGGGCACAACCCATGTTAGTTGGTTCTATCTCCATCTTAATAACTGAGGTGACCTATCACCAATTGCATAGGGTAACCCAATCAAATGATATATGGTAAACCTCTCATAGATCCATTCCATCATTAATATGATTGATCCAATAGATTTTTTCCATCTAAATAGCATCTCATATATGTCATGTATGAGTTGGACCCAGATGATAGATCCTATATCATATACTACTCTCTCCTCTAGTATCATCCAACTTCAATCTATCATGAATAGTGGTACCTTATCATCTGACTTATGGCATAACATTCATGCCATCACAAGTCCTATCATAGCCTTATAAATATATAGAATATATGAGGTATATACATAAAGCATACTCACTCTCCATCTTGAGTATATTATCTCTGAGCCTGTGTCCCATATGGGTAAGGCTTTCTTCTCCTCATCACTATCTAGTATCCCAATTGTAATAGATATCCCTACTATTGATAATCCTAGGATGGCATGTACATCTTATAGGATGATATCCACCTCTATCATATCCCCCTCCACCTCCCACCTAAAGGTTTTAGTCAATCATTCCTAGCATCTCAAGAACATGACTAATAAATCTAAGCTCAAGGGTATCCTGCACATCTCTACTATACCACCTAGGCCTAAAAATATTAGTCTCACCATATCTCCCATTATCATATGCTCCAACAGATCTGGTATCCATGATTCATTTACTAATGACTAGGATCTAGGTCATCCCTACAATCAAGAAACAACGGAAGATGTATTAGATCCTCCATGTCATGTATAGTCAAAATACATTCTTCTTAAAATTTTAATTAAAAAAAGCCTAAACTACTTTAATTTATTCATTTTAACCTATTTTTAACCTACTCACCCCTGTTTTCCCTTACTTGGTCATTATGGATCGTTCTAGCACTCTTTTGGCCACTTACACACCTTTTTGTACTATTTTAGCTCTTTGGTCAACCTAGTTTGACCAAAATTTCCCTATTTTTGACTTGGTTGACTTAAAATATAAGTCCATCCTCTTAATTTCCCCCTAGTAGTGTATTGTCATTCTAGACTTTTTAGATCAGTTGGCAAACTATACTAGGCTGGTAGTTTACAAAATGTATAGGTTCAACACATACCTACTGGGTTGGCAGTGTGGATTTTGCTTATTTTTAGCCTACTAGGTTGATTGGGTTAACCCAATTATTTTTCACTACCGACCCCTTACATTTTGTGTAAAAGTGCCTTATGGTATTTTTCTCCCCAAACCCTTCAAACACATTTCCCCAATTGGTTTTTCCTACCCTTAGCACCTAATTTAGTTTCATTTTGCCATCTAGAAATGCTTAAAATTACAAATTTATAAAAATACACTTAAATCACTAGAATATTCAAAAACTAGCTTAAGATTTTTAGTTACCTACTTATCCTGCACTCACTGCTACCTTAGGGGGTCCCTCTCTCATATCCTATCATCTCCTCTCCATCCTAGCTTGCTTAGTCTCTCAAAACTCTTTTTCTCTCCACAAGTTAAAAATAACAAATGACTTTTATTTCACCCTATTTAAAATCACTTTTCAAAATCTAAATCTTTCAATTATTTTTTGGTAGATTCCTTGTTTTGCCTCTATCTTTATTTTTAATCATCCACTTTTTGAACAATAAATTATGGATTCAAGATTACGTAGAGAATATTTTCCACTATCATATGCCTATATTTCAAAAATCTCAATTTTTGTCTATTTTTTGCACTAACTTCTATAGGTTCACCTAGTGTTTTTCACATTAGATTCCTTCATTTCTCTTGCAGTCTACTTATTTATCTACAACACTAAGGTAAGTAAAGGTATGTGTTTTTAAATTTTATCCTTTCATTTATCTTATTTGATACTTACTACACTTTATTTAGCATCAAGATTATGTGTTATCATGTTCTATATTCTGAAGCATCATCCTTGGTTACACTCACGTGACATGTGATAAGATTCGAGTGGGGAATATGCATACACATAATATTTTTAAACTTTTATCGATTACTAACACTTTGTATCTATTAAGAACCCATCAATTCTCAATATTAATGAGTGCACACCATAAGGGGTACACCAAGAAAGGGGTGGGTAGATCATTGGTGCTTCATAAAATTGTTGTCCCTTTTGCCACATGTTATCTACACACTTGTCTCCTAAAACCATTTAACTTAAGCTTGTTCTTCATAGTTAAACCCATTCCATACTTCTTACACACTTTATCTTCCTTTTCCTTATGTTAATCCCATTTTGTTAGTCAATTATACAAGGTTGATTGGGTCAACCCTATATATTTTTATGTTATTTTCACTTAGGAACTATTTTGACCTTTAGCCAACCTAGCTCATGACTTAGTGCATTATTATCTAGAATTGTACTAGGTCAACTGAGTCAACCCTATTAGCTGACATTTTTGAAAGGATTTAGGGTAAGATATACCTATATATACAAGTTCATTTCCCACCATTTGATAATAAAGAAGTGAATAAGAAGAAGTATAATTGAACATCTGCTTATTGACCATTATACTTGAGAAGTAAAGTTAGGGTTCCATACTTTATTTGGAGATATGGATCTTGTCTTGTGGATAAATCTTTTGGATTAATTTATAGGTTATGTAGCCAAGATCTAATTTGTCTTTTTTATCCTTACATACTAAAAACATTTCTTGTAAAGCACCCTAGCCAAGGGAGAGATTGAGGCTCGATGGGTTGGTCTTTAAGGTAAGTGTTCCTACCTTTATTTTTCCTTTATAAGAGTAGATAGATAATGTAGTTGTGTTTATCTTCCATGAATTATAATTATGTATACATTTACATGAGTATATATCTTCTATGCATGTTTAGTTTTAGTTTTATTTCTAACCCTCACTTTGTGCCACAAGATTTGGTGAGCACTAGATTAGATTTACTTTCTTGTTATTAACATAGGTGAAATATTAAAACCTAGGACCCCCTTAGGGTTATTACATGATTTTTTTATATTGGAGGATTTGGAGCCCTCATTATCATAGTGTATTATGATAAGATATCCTATAATTAGGTCTAGAAAATCCCCATATTGGTCATCCTCCTACTTAACAAATGTATTCCCAATCAAAAGTGTAGGTATACTATATCTTCTCTGAGCCAAGATTGATTTATAGACATGATGCATTTATGATTTCATATACATACCATCTATCCCATATCAACTCTAGTAATGTGGTAGTGCCTATTAAGGATGATATGCTTGATGCATAATTTTATAGGATCCAGTGCATCCCAAAATACTTGGTGGAGATCACCACATTTTTGACATCTGGATCTGTTCCATAGACCATGATGATTAAGGAAAAGAATTATTTTTTAGTTTTTTCCACCCATTTTCAACTCATAGGTAAGGAACTATATAAGTTGAGCTATGATGAACTCCTACGTTGATGTGTCTTTGAGCACAAATAGACTCAATCTTGAAAAAGGTGCATGAGGGCATTATTGGAGGCCATTACACTAGAGATATTATGGCATGTAAATTACTATAGTTAGGATTGTGGTGACCAACCCTATTCTAATATGCTAAAGAATGCACTAAATCATGTGACATCTACTAGTGTACCAGAAAACCAAACCACTAGGATGAGATGCCTCTCATCCCCATCCTTGCCCAGGCACCATTTGAAAAATGGACCATTGACTTTGTTGGGCCTATTAATATTGTTTTAAGGTGAAAAATTACATGATACATTTTGGTAGCCACATATTACTTCACCAAGTGGGCTAAGGTAACATTGACCAAATATTGCATAGTCACCACTACAATAAGGTTTATCTAGGAGAACATCCTCAGTCACTATGGATACCTTCTTAGATTGAATAGTAACCATGGCATGTACTTTATTAATACAACTATTTAGATCCTACTAAATAAATATATGATGGCATTGCATTAGATGACACCTTATCATCCCCAATCAAATGACATCATTGAGGTACTTAATAAAATATTAAGAATATATCTCACAAGGATATGCAATGTTGGTTGCCAATATTGGAATGATCATGTGTCATTAGTTTTGTGGGCCTATTTCACTACATATAAGTGTTTGAACAAGGCTATACCATTTCAACTAGTATTTGGTAAAGACGCAATTTTACCCATGGAATTTTTAGTGCCCTAATTGTGCATTACATGTATTGGTCATTTGGATGACCAAGAGTATTTGAGTACACACTTGGAAGACAAGGAGTGCTTGAATGAGACACGTGACCAAGAAATATGGAGCCAATAAGTATAAAACGTGTACCAAAAGATGTGGCATGATAAGCATAAGGTACTTACTGAAGGAGCATTGGTATTGTTATATGACTAGAAGTACCTCAAGCACCCAAGAAAATTAGAAATTAGGTGGATGGGACCATATATCATCCATGGTATATTGGAGATTGGTGCATGTAATTTTCACATGTTGATAGTTGAAATGTTCCCTGGGCATTTCAATAGAAATAGATTTAAAACCTATAGTCATTATGATGGTGCTTGTGTTATCAGACACCAAATTCTTGATCACAAGTCAGTTGCTTTATGTTGACCATAATAAAATTTGGAACAATCCAAATATTTTATTATGTTTGTGTCATTTGGGCTGAGTGAAAAATCAAGATGTTTTTAGGCCTATAGGGGAACTCTTTTGGTGCTTACACACATAAATCCAGTTAGGTGATTCAAGCACAAACACTTTCTAAGTTCTTAAGGCCAAACACCTAAGTTTTTGGGAATGTGAAGTTTGGCAGATTTAGAAAGATGTGAGTATAAGTTGAAAAAGGGAGGTGCATAATATGCTAGTTCACAATAAATCAAGAATAAATAATTAAGCACTAGATGAACAATGCAAAGAATTGTATGGGGTAGGGAAGACTGAATCAAAAGACAGAGAAGTGTAGAGAAATAAGTAATAAAGAGAGGTGTGCTTATAAGGAATCACAACATGAAGAGGAGATGGAACTAAGGATAATTATACCCAAGTTACCATAAGAAGGCAAAGGTCGTACCAAGGTGAAAAAATCACTAAAAAAAGTTGAGATAGCTAGCACCCACCCAATGGTCAGTGAGAAGTGACCATTTGAATCACCTATCACTTCATCAAATAAACCATTAACATAATTTAAGGTTGTGATGATGGAGGCATAAAGATCCATAATAAATGAGAATGAGATGGTGGATTTTTATAGATTTTATGGCTTTAGTATATTTGAAGAAATCAATGCACCACCATGCTATTAATCACCAACCATTAATGAGGTAGATAAAACTAAGGTATAAAGGGGTGAATGAATTTTTTTTAAAGGATATAAACCTTATATAAATTTTAACTAGAACATAGAGGAAAACTAGATCTAAAGCCACTCACAAGCCAAAAAAAATGCTACCATAGTAAGAACCAAAACATCCATAACCCCAAGCGAGAATGGTTTAACTAAGATAGAGATTGTGTTCTGACTCAAATTAGAAAGAAGGCAAGTGGAGAAGAATTGAGAGAGAACAAGGTAGTAAAAAAATGTTGAGGCTATCATTAATGGTGCACGAAGCTCAATATCTAAAGACATAGTCATAGATCCCATGACTATGAAGGAGTGCCAAATAAGATTAAGGGCTTTAGAAAGATCAAATAACTACACTTTAATAGCAGCTAGTTTAGAATGGGTAGGAAAAGATTAAGTAAAGGTCTATCATAGTGATATAAGGATGCCAATAAGGTGTGGATGGTAAAATAAGCAACCACTAAAAAGAGATAGGTGTAACTGGTATAAAGTGTTAGCATTGTAGTGGTAGACCTAGAAGTAAGTACAAAGCTTACTTATAGAGTGATGTGGTTCCCCTAAAAGTTCATAGTAAGGGATAAATGGGTATCTTTTGCACACATGTGTAGATTTAATGAATAAAAAAATCCTAAAAATACATTGAAACACAACCACGACTAAATGGTTAAAAAAGAAAGAAGATGAAGGCAAGCACTATACTCTTTGACATCTTCATCCAAGCTAAACTAATGACCACCTATGCAACCCAACTATTTGAATTGTCAATATTTGGAAAATTCAAAGGAATTGGTACAATTCCTCCTCTTGTGCATCTATGGTGATAGGTTTTATTTCATAGGGTGGTGCATAAGGATCTTGGCATGCCTCATTAGTAGGATCATAGGGTTCCTAGGCATAAGGGTAGACATCTACCAGATTATGGAGGATGATGTAGAGGTCAAGAAGATCATGAAGCTCTTGGAATACTACAAGTTAGGGTTTACATTCCTTATCATATGTATACATGACCCTGACATGAGGGCTACAGTATGCATAGTGATCTCTAAGCCATGCCCTGATAGATGATGGTCCAACATTAGTAAGATCTTATTATACATTGCCAATCACATAGTGTAAAGGGTGAAATAAACATCTCCTAATTCATTATCAAGGAGATTATTAAGAATTTGTTGGAGTGCCATAAGGCACGTGAGACCTTCAAATGGGGATATATGTTAATATTAATAGTAATGGAGGAGATCATTGTGTCTGACATAAATGATGATAACCTTTGGGTGTTCTCACCCCAGAATGACTCCCCTAAGATGATATATCAAGACTTCATCTACCCACCTATCTTTTCACAAAAATAGAAAATAATGCTGTAAAGGTGGTGTGATTAGTATATCGAGGCCTCTGGGATTGAATGGCACATCCCTCAGAAGCTCCCCCAACATATGGTAGGAATGGTGGCATTTACCATAATGTAACATTTTTGTGTAGTGTGTCCAGTATTCATAGATAGGAACCTATCTATATGGCTTAAAGTACCTTATGTGTTTTCTACCAAATATTTCATGGTGGCACTAAGAAGGATTCCTAATGCATAGTAATTGGAGGTCCTAGTAAATATTATGGATCAAAATATGAATAGGTTGAGCCACCAATTTTTTCACAAATCCAAATATTGGCTTCAACCTCTATTATGAGATGAAGCCACATAAGAAGGGTACAAATCATGAAAAATATGATGATCTCCCCTCTTGATTGATGATGAAGGGAATCCACCACTAAATATATAGAATAAAAACCTCTAGAATAAATGGGGGGAAAAACTTGAAGAGATCATGGAGAAAATTAATTCAAAGATTACCTCTAGTGAAAAAACTGCACCTCCATCTCCTAAGAAGCATGTAACCTTTATGCCAAAGATTGATTCCTCCAATAAGAAGCACAAAAATAAGAAGTCTTAAGGACCCATTTCATTCCTAACTATAACTTTGGTAGAAATGGAGAAAGAAGAGACCCTCATGCCCAAAATCGAGGAGGAGGTAGAAGAATAAAGTGTAGGTACATAAATCCTACAAGAAGAAGAAGAGGAAGAGGAACCCAACACCAAAGATGTGTAGGAGGCCCTCTAAAGCATCACAACCATTATGCTTAAAGAAGTAGAGGATTTAGTGAGATCCTCATCTAGTGAAGAACCCTCCACACCACCCTCATAAACATAAGAGGAGAAGAAAAAGGTGTGGAACAAAATGGGCCTAAGTGAGGAAGAAATAGAGATGGAATTGGTACTTGAAAATAAGTGTAGACCTGTTAAGGAAAAATAAGAGGCCAAAGAAAAGAAAAAGGCCAAAAAGGTTCTTGCAAGCATAGGACCATTCATTGAAGTAGTCAAGAAATCACCTAGTGTCCCCACTAGGAAGGAAAAATAATTTGTACAAGAGGCACACTCAAGTAGTGAAGGGGTGCCTAAAGAAAAACAAGGTGATATTGGTACCTTAGACAAACAAATATAGATAGCATAAAAACCCTAGTAGCAGAAAGGTGACACTAGTACCGAATGGATTACCTTAGATGTGAGCATTGAGAAACCTAGGAAGAATCAATGGATAAGGGGGGAAAGTTTAAGGAAGAAACCCCTAAGGAACAAATATATGACTCCTTCAAGGAGAGTGCCAAAGAAAGTGGTGGTGCCAATAAAGAGGAGGAAGATAAAATAGATATGATCATCATTAAGAAGGATGACAAGGAATTAATCATATGGGAGAAGGTGTATAAGGGATGGCAGGATGAAGACCTTTACATATTTGAAACTATGCCCCCCAAATGACCACAACTAGGATGTGCAAACAACTTACATTTGTGTTTGATCACTATATGGATGAGCCTCACTTTAAGGTGCCTAGAAAGATAATTTTGGGTCCAAAATAACTGAAATAAGGGAATTAATCTATCCTTACAAACCCTCATGCCATGAAGCCAATCTAATCTAGGAATGCACTAAGCAGAATGGCCATTGAGGTTATGCATCAAAATATAAGCAATGATGGTAGTGCAAGAAAATAGAAGAAACTCCATAAAGAATCCTAGGAGGAAGCATAGGCCATGAAGTTCAAACTATAATAGCTATGTGAGCATATAGAGATGATTGAACTATCCTTTCTAGTCAACTTTGATACTTTGAACCTCTCTAAGGTTGATAAAATCTATGTGCTAGTGGAGCAAATGCTCCCTAGGTTAAAACCTAAGCCGGTGTAAGAAGAAGAAGAATAAGATCCCTACATCCTGCTACAGAAGGAGTTTATTACTAAGATCAAAGAGGTAGAAGGCATCTTCGAGAAACTATATGAGGGCACAAATATAGTCAATGCCATCCTATTAAGTTTCTCAAACCAAGCATCAGTCCTAGATGTGTGCCTCAAATAGGCAAAGGAGGAGAAGTAGAAATTGATGGCATAAGTTGACATAGTGAGCAGGTTAGAGTGGGTGTATATCATGGGAATGCTAATGCACTAAGCACCCAAATCAAGGACTAAGAATAGAACCTATAATCACCCTTCCATGTTCTACAGACTAAGGCCTATGAACAAAGAGCAATCTTGGATGAGAGTGTGAATAAGGCTAAGGCTAATATAGAGGCCTTCTAGAAGTAGGAAAATATCAACATACTTACACTTATTTTTTACTTTTATCAAAATAGATAGCACTACTAAAGAAATCAAGCTTTCCATTAAGGGATTCAAAGACTTTAGTGCTAAACTTAAGGAGAACACACCTGAATCCTATGCCCCAAAGAGCTTAACAACCTAGTCCAAGGATGGACTAGAAATTTTGTATGAGGTAATTTTGGGCCCCTTATTTAGGTAATTACAAGATTCACACCAACATGACATTCACATCAATATGAGGAATCATTCTAATTAATGATGAAATTTTAACATCTTGGTACCAATTAGAAGGAGTAGTGCATACCTCATTCCAATTGGTAGGAGACTAACCAATTATAGGATTATTGGGGCATCTTCAATGATTGGGTGATACATGGTGAATGTAGCATGAATTTCACAAGGTGATGGAATAAGTGAGAATTATCATAAAATCTCCAACTTGGTACTTCACATGCACACTCCACCTTGGCAGAAATGATCTTGAATAGCTATAAAAGGAGATCAAACCAATTGATTCAAAGGATGCAAAAATAGTGCAACGAATCTCTGGTGAACTAGAATTTACTCTATATAAACACCACTAGTAGCCATTAGTCTTAGGTTTTAGCATGGATATCATTAAATATCCATTTATAATCACTTAAGCTCACCTATGAGCCTCTGGTTTGTTAATTAATTTGAGCTAGACATTTACTTCTTATAAGTAATGTGAACTATATAATCTATTTGAATTATGATTAATAGTGAAGAACTTTGAAATAACACATGATGTTTCTATTCTATGAATTATTTGCATTGATATCTAAATACATAATAATTATAATGTTATAATGTTCATACATTTATATTAATAATTTTGTTTATGAGCTTATGATTTGCCTCATTAATGGCATCCCTATAATAATTGATGACATCAGGCATAACTTATGTAAATAATAATTATATAAATCATGTGCCAAGTGTTCCTACTCCTACTAGAAGCATGATCCTAGTATGAGCACTTAAATCGAAAGTAACCCTTTGATCCTTCTAGAAACTATATGATGTTAGGCTTAGTTTACCAAAGGCTTGCACCCATATGATTCTAGGACTATTCCATAAAGACTTTCACCTATAGACCACTAGGCATAGACCATGAAAGGCTTGTGCCTATAGGCCAATAATCTTATCTCATGAAAGGCTTACACATATTTATCTATCTAAATCCTTCTTCAAATTGACAAAGTCCCATAATTGATGTCTTGTGCCATGGCACAACTAGCCCAATGCGGGCCCCAGTTGCTTCTCAGTTATGCTTCAGATGAGTGCATAAGACCTGTGCTTTATGTGAAGTGATGTCAACATAGCTAAGTGCTCAAATGTTGAGCACACAATAAATATCCCATGTTTTCACCTATTTTTATGAAGCCAAGAACCAACTAAAACAATTTTGTGTGCACTTTTCTCCAATAATCTCATACTACTCTTTACAATTCACTATATAGAGGGGTCAGTCTTAGGCATCCATGGGTAGCATTGCTAGGCCATAGGATAGACATGATAGAGCATATTATTAGAGCTATAGTTATTAAATTTTGTACTTTATGTTATATAAAACACATTGTGTGTGTGTGTGTGTGTGTGTGTGTGTGTGTGTGTGTGTGTGTGTGTGTGTGTGTGTGTGTGTGTGTGTGTGTGTGTGTGTTGAATCTCATGAGTTATACTTATATTTGGATGTGGATGCATAGATGTATTTCATTTCTGTCACATGTATTTATCTTTTGTTGTATATGCTATCGGAAATATGTGATGTGTGTTTTCATTTCTAGCATTGTGTGAGACACGTGCATGGTTAAAAATAAAAAGGCAAAAATGATTTAGAAAAGTATAATTACTCAAAACAAATGTAATACACATTATATCACAAAGGTAAATGTGTAATAATAAAAGATGAATAATTATAATAAACCAAAAAGGGTAAAAAAGGAAACAAATGTTTTCAAACCATGTAAAATACTTACACCAAATTAAAATAAAATAAAAATCACACTATATCATGTTGGGAAGTATGAAAATATTGTAATAAAATGGAAGGCATGTCAAAAACCAATGGTATAAAAACAAAACAATTAAGTCAATCATACTAAATCAAGCTAGAAAGTATGAAAAGAGAAAAAATATATATAAAATTAAATTAAATTAATCACATAAGTTCAAGCTGGGAAGTATGAGAAATTAAATAAATTGGTTGTAAGCATACATAAAATCAAAAAATAATAAGATAAAAGTGAAGGACTTATGAAGTAAGCATAAAACATACTAAATCAAGATGGTAAGTATGTCAATGACATGTAGCTCATAATCAAACACTACTTATCTCAAATTTGATGCATGTAATTTTATTATAACTTGGTTATACTATAAATTGGGTATTAGAATATTTTGTGAGGAGGACCTAGTCCTATCCATGATCTTACATTATAACTCAAAAAGGGAACACAAATGAGGTTGAAAAAACTATGAGAATGATTTTAAAAGATGTTTTTAATGTGGTAATTTGTGAGAAGGGTCTGGTCTTATCCATGGTTTTACACTTAAACTCACAATGGTAATACCAATAAGGTAAATGGTCACAAGTAAATAGTTTATTATGGTAATTTGTGAGGAGATCCTGGTCCTATCCATGGTCTTACACTAAAACTCATAAATGAAATCCCTAGGGGGAATAATCATCAAATAGACTAATATTTCTCAAGTGGAAATATTAGTAATGTTTTAATGAAGAGGGAATGTAAAAATTATGACATAGGCATCTATTAGAAGACCTTAGGAAACATGAGGCATACTAGGTACAAAGGAGAGACACTAATAGTCTAGTGGTCATCAAAATACAAAGGATACCTACTCAAAATAAGCATGAATATGTATATGCAAATAAGTGAGATACTCATAAACTCATGCTAGTAATATGAAAAATAAAATTAAAATGGACCTACCTTCCCACAACATGTTCCCCATTCCTTAGGACATCTTATAGATCCATCAGTTTACTATGAAGATTGGGTACTTGTGTGGGAAATTATGTAGCACTAAAATATATTTTTATTATCCTATTACAATAAATTAGCCTACCGTACCCCAATGGACTTTGACTCTATCATGAGGCCAACTATGGAGTTTGAGCTTCAATTATAAATAGGATATGTGCTATGAATCACATATTTAAGTGTCATTTGACTTTTGAAATTATATGTTGCCTTTTTGTATCATTACCTTTTATTTATATGATTTGGATTTTAACTTTTTTATGACTTTTATGATTCTTCCTCCATATGGATTTGGAATAACCAACATGAGTGATATAAGTGATACATATGAATGAGATTTAGACTTTAAATAAAGGAATCTAAGTATCTAGAGATATGACTGACTAAACACTTAGGCTTACATATGAACTAGTATTAATCTCAGGTTTCAATTGTATGTTGAATGATATGTGAAAGGAAATAAAGTAATAAAGGGAGATCCAAATTAGATCAAAAAATATAAGTAAAATGATACATCTTATTTTCTAACTAATCATATGGTGAATAAATATTACTAAGGGGATCAAATTTTGTATAGCCAAGTCACAATAATAATTATTTGAGTTTTTTTAATGATATAAGGTAGTAAATAATCATTGTAAAAGAAAAGGAATCCATAAAAGAAATGAATTTATAAATATAAGTGTGAAATCATGGAAATATTAATAAAAATCCATAATAAAAGAGGAAAATAAATGAATCCATATAAAACACATAAAGCATAATATAAAGATCCACATGAAATAGATAAGTGAAACCAAATTTGACACAGTCAAATGTAGAATATATATAAAAAAGGATCATAAATCTAATCCAAAATCATAATGAAGAATAATGTGAAAGAACACCATTCTATGTTCACAAATATTGATAAATTTTCCCACAAATATTATCAATGACATCTAAAACCTCTCTATGAAACTGGATCCTGATGGTAGCCAAAGTCTAATCAATCTTCATGGAAAGTTATGCAAATACCTCTCTCTGAATCTACTCAACATTAAATGTAAGTGTAGTTGAAGAATCATACTCATGAGGGATCCCTAAATATGATACTCAAGGAGAGGAATAGGTGCCTGAATAGGAATGGTATCCATGGGGCGAGAAGGAGGCACCACTGGTGGATAAGGCAAAGCCATGAGTGGAGAAGGAGGTGCCACTAGTGAAGATGAAAGATCTTATTATATGGGCAACCTATGGAAGGAGGAATAGATGATGTGGGTTTCAAATGAGGATAATCATAAAGGTGCTACTAGAAAATATGATAATGATTAGTATGATGGGTATCTCACTAGTTTTAAACATAATATACCTCCCCATATTTAGGGATATACTTAGGTAAAAACTTAAAAGGAGGTATAGCCTTGTCTTTGGGATAAGCAATGGTGGGACACATTGTGTCAATATATTGCTAAAGTTTATAGAAATGAGTGGAAGAGTGATTATATGTCTCATAGAAGCAACATATATGCTTGTTAGTAGACTTAGGGGCCTACTAACGAAAGAGGTAAAAGGAAAAGCTAGGGATGACTGATATAACTGATAATATATAGTCCAATGACTGAAAATGTTATGGATATCACAATAAGGTTGATGGACCCATTGGGTGGGTATGGGATCAATTTATGACAAAGTAATAAGTCCATCACTAAGGGAAAGTGAGGCTAGAATAGAAATTGAATCAGCCTCATCTAAGGTAAATTAGGATGATAAATAGGACAAGGCTTAGCTAAAGGTAAAACATGAGTATAAACTAGACTAGGTTTAACTGAAGGTGAGGTTGGTCGTATGGAAGGCTTAAAAATAGTAACTAGCATCTCTGTGGGAAGAAAAGTAGAAAGATCCTGGTATCTAGAAAAAGTGATAAGGACTAGTCATAGCATGATTCATGAGCATGCTTCTAATAGGCTCAATTGAAACTAGAACTGTACCATGCAATATCTCCATCTCTACCCTAGGAAAAATAGTAATAAGACTAGAATTAGGTACTATAAAGTAAGAAATGCTATAAGATGAATGAAAAGAGTGAAATAAAGAAGTATGATATCAAATAATCTTGGAATTTCTATTTTGGATAAGTCCACCTAAAAATGGGTCATCTACAACATAACCATCATCATAGTCATGTGTATGCAAGTCGATGGTATATATAGGTATGACCTTATCATCAAAAGATGCATGATAGATAGAATCTCTAGTCTTAATTAAGACCATAGGTATATCATCAATAAGAGGTTAATGGGATTGAGGTTAAAAATAGAGAGGAAGTTGGTTGATGTTATGAGGGGATAGATCCAAAGTTTTGATCTTGAGGCTAATCTCATATGGTTCATCATCATCAAAATCTAGGAGGTTAGGTGGTATGTTCCCAATGAGTTCAGCATGACCATTATAACCTTAGGTAGAATTCATAGGATAATTAAAGAGTTGAGATTCCCTAAATGAGATACTAGGCAAAGGTTCAAGGGTGGTAATTTTAAAGACACCACATTCTTGTAATTATTTTAAATTCTAAGGGTTCTTGTCTCCTTGAATATTTTAAATAGCACCATTATGGTAGAATTTGATGCATTGGCATGTGAATGAGGTGAATCCCCTCATACAATGAGTCCAATGTCTACCAAGCAAGATGTTATAAGAGAGGGGAAAGTTAAATATCATAACTTTCACATAAATAGTGATAGGAGGGATTGTAATGAGAAGCCACAAGAAACATAGAGGAGGCATTTGCCTTCTATCATAACATTAATATGTGCTAGATGTGGACTTGAGATTACATTCATAATATCCAAGTCTTTTAATGAAATTAAGGGAGGCAACACAAGAACCTAAATCCTCATCAATTAAGGTACACTTAACTTGGATATCACTAATTTGGATGCTAATGAATAAAGGATGATCATCTGGATGAAGTCGAATCTCATCAAGAATCATGGCAGTGATATGAAACTTAAGGGAAAGAGAAGTGTCCATTGTTTCATCAACATATATGGACATATCTTCACATTGTTGAAGGATACTATCTTCAGATCCAGACAAGGTAGTTGTATGCAATCAAAAAAGCATCATGTCTATAAATCAATCTTAACTCAGAGAAGAAAGATCATACTTACACTTCTGATTAGGGATACATTAGATAATTGAGAACATGACCAATGTGGGGATCTATTATACCAAATTAAGGGATTTTTTACTATAATAAATAATCTTATGGAGGGTTTCAAAGCTTCCAATCAATAATAATCATGCAATAACCCTCACTAGGTCTTATGTTTTCATATTCACTAAACTAATAACAAGTAAAGTCTAATCTAGTGCTCACCAAAGCTTGTGGCACAAAGTGGGGGTAATAAAAACTAAAATTAAACATGCATAAGACACATATACTCACATCAATGTATACAGAATCCTAATGCATGGAAGATAAGTATAAATTCATATTTATCTACTCTTATAAAAGAAGAACAAAGATAGGAATACTTACCTTTGAAGACAAACTCATCGAGCTTCGATCTCTCCCTTGTCCAATGTGTTTCATAAGAGGTTGTTATGGTATGTGTGAACTAGGAATTTGATTTAAGAGAGGTGGTAAGTATTGTGTTAGTCCCAAAATGAAAATAAAATGAAATAAACACACTAGCATAACATCTCTAGGTCTAGTTACTAAGAAGATCTTAGTTAATAAAACAAAATGAAAACACCACTAAAACATAAAAGAAACATTATTTCACCTTCCTTGGATGCTCCAAAATAATTTTTATAGTGGCTTACTCAGTTTTGTGCTCATGAAGTCTACATCAATGGAAGCTTGGCTACCTATATCTCTCCTTGGCACCTTATGTGGATTTGGCTTGGCTTGGCTCAATATTTCAAAATTATAAAATTAATTTGAATGAAGCTTTGGAATAAATTCATCATTATAACTTTGGCATATGAGAGCTTAAAATTCAATAGACAAGGCCTCTTCTTTATAATTTTTTTTAAATGGCTAGAATCAACCTAAACCATTTATCTCAAGATGGAAATGTGTGGCTAAGGATTAATTTAATTATGCAATTAAAATTCATAAATATGCTCATCAATATTTGGGATAGAGGGTAATTAACTAGGCATGAAGGGTCTTAATGAGGCATGGGAGGCATAAATCCTCATATTTATGGCATTTATGGCCTAAAGATGTTTTTCTAAGAAATAATGTCATTTGATGATGCAAATATTTAATATCAATTTCTAAAAATAAATATTCAAAAAACATCCATGTAAAATTAACTTAAGCTCTTGATTTAGTTTAATTAGCTCTTAAGCATGATTAAGCACTTTGATACAAACTTTGGCTTTTTGTGCACAAATTACTCAAATTGGTCAGAATGTCTTGTTATTAGCTCAAAATTTGACTTGATTAGATTAGGATGTGATGTCAGATGATTTGGATCCATTATCCCATTTAGGATGTTGTTAACACCAAATAACAAAGGCACATGTCTCATGAAAGAGATTTGATTAAAAAAAAGTAATCTAGAGCCCCCAGGTGTAAAATTGGCATTTTGATTCAAAATGATCTGATCAAAGTTAGCTAGCCTATAAAATGCATTGCTCAATTTAATGATACCCTATCCAAAATCAACACTTGAATATGTCAATTTTAACTCTTTTAATGTGTTTTAGTGTTTTTAGGCCAAATTATGCATTTTGGTATAAATTGGTCAAAAACTTGATTGGAGGTTATTGGTGGCTAGTTTTAGGTGTCTACAATTTGCCCTGGGAAGGCATTACAATATATAAGCATAATAATGACTTCTCAAAGAATGAAAAGGTCATGTATGCCTATAACTATAATTATGATGAACTAACTATATGATTTCCCCTTGAGGGAATGGTTGACACAAAGAAAGGTCGGAAAATGGTCCCTCTAAAAGAAAGAAGCAAAATGAGGGGACCAAAGAAAGGAAAATGATGGGGTGAAAACACAATGAGTTTGAAAAAGTAGTAAAAAACATTGAGAATGCAAGTGGGATGGTGTATAATGGTTTGCCCAAAGGTGATTATAGGCATTATACCTTGATAATGGCAATGTGGTATGAAAACACAATGATTTTCCCAAAGATGGTTATAATCATTGAGAAGATGGAGATGCCCCAATTAGGATAGACAAAAAAGATAGCAACATTACCCTATATGGGAAGAAAAATAAAAGTGGTGATAACATAATGAGTTTCCCAAAGTTGGTTATAATCATTGAGAAATGCAGGTGGGATGGTGTGTAACGACTTGCCCATAGGTGGTTATAATCATTGGACCCTGATTATGGAAAACATGATTGATTTGAATGATGATGATGGTAACTTAACATAGAGTGTAATGATGAATTAGAACAACCTATTAGTAGGGAGATGCTCATTTGAACTAAACAAAGGTTAAAATTCTTTTATTATTTAATTATGTTGTGTAAGATATTATCAAGATTGAATCAAGATGTCAGTGCCAAAGAGATGTTGATGTCACTATTATTGATTAGACTTCCTAAAGCTGAGGTTTTTTATAGCACATGTTGGTAGGCATCATGGTATAACATCATGAGGACTTGGCTAAAATTTTCATAAGGATTGACTCTCATAATCCAATACTTAATAAAAAATAATGCACCAATGATAGAAATGATGATGTTGATGTAGATGTATGAATATGGATGGATTCAAGTGTAATGATGGGTAAGGAATCATATAATGAATGCACATAGAATAAATCAAGGCAATAATACTAAAAGCAAACAAACAAGCATACAAATAAATCAAAAAAGAAACAAATAATTTAAAATTTATGCCATACAAGTGTTGCCCCTAGAAAATAGGTGACAAATTAAAAAAATAATAGAATGGGGGAATAGAATAAAAGCAAGGGGTGACCAAGCTATCTCCATATGCACTAGGCAAGTGGACACTACCTACATTGTTCCATGGATGTAATATCCAACAAAAACTTCATGCCAAATGTAGTTCTCTCAAAAAATGGGAAGAAAATGATAACTAATGAAAACAATATAATGGATGGAATAGAATAATATGAAATGTCATAGAAAATGGCAAGTGCATGGGATAAAAGGCCAAAAAATATGGAGAAACTAAGGAAAAAGTGATTTTCTTGTTACCTAGTAAGGGTTCCCATAATCCTTAAGATAGAAAAGTGTTTAATATTTTTGGTTTTTTCTAATGATTTTACAAATGTTTTTGGAATTTTAGAGTAACTCAACTCAATTGAGGATGACAAGATACTAAAATGGTTATAGCTCACAATATGGTGAGAGCATGGCTTAAGGTGACTAAGCTAACTTCAATAAGTATCGATTGCTACCTACATAGTCTTAGAGTAGGACCTCAAGTCACTATAGTTCCACCCTATAGTGGAGGAATTCGACTAGTGTAGTAGTCAATTCAAACAAAATAGGCACAGTTGAGATAAAATCATAGTACAACATAGGAATTTGATTAGTGTAGTAGTCAATTCAAATAAAATAAGCATAGTTGGGATAAATACATAGTATGGCATAGGAATTTGCAAGTTGGTATATCAAGGCTCAATAAACAAATGTTTCCCCTAGTTTGTCTATAGGTGGTTATAAATAGGATACAATGACATAAATCAATGTTAATAATTTTCTCATAGGTGGTTATAATTAGTATCAATACTGGTCATAGGAAAGGAACAAAAAACAAAGGATGTAATTTCCAAAACTTCTATCATATTACTCTAAAATACTATCATTATCTAAAATTCTCAAAACAACTAATAAAATTTATTAGATTCATTGGTGCTAAAAATGTAAAAATACGAGCCAAACCAAGGTCAAATAGGCTAGGTGGATAGGATTCAAAACATACTTGGTTGATATAATGGAATGGTAAAATGGATAAGTAATAGGCTAGGAGAAATGATAAGAATGATATCCATACAAAGAATAAAAATGATAAAGTGGCACAACTAAAATGGTCTTTATAGACAATACACCATAGTGCTCAAGCATAGTACCACTTGAGATGAATAATATTCATCAGTTCAGGAAGTTCATATTCATTAGTGTGGTAAGCGTATATGCTCCTAATCTATAATCTATAGTAATGATGAAAGGCCCTATCGAGTTTGGTTTGATTTTACCTTTATGCTTCTTCTCGACCATGGTATTCTTTTTGTTTTTTTAAGAATAAAATCACCAAGTTCAAATGTTCTATACTTTATGAATCAATTGTAGTAACCTTTGAGTTGGTTCTAATATGCCTAAATATTATTGAGCCCAATTATGTGTTTTTCATCAAGTAGGTCTAGCTCTTGTATGAAAGCTACTCGATAGTCATGATCATCTAAGACATGCTTGAAATATATGTGTAGTGAATGTAACTCAACCTCAATAGGAAGGATGGTCTCTATACCATAAACAATTGAGTATGGATTGGCTCCTATGGGGGTATGGTGATTGGTATGATATGCCCAAAGGGTATAGAATATCTAAAGGTGTCAGTCATGATCAGCATTGTTGATAATCTTTTTGAGAATATTAATAATTGTTTTGTAGGATTCCTCAGCCTAACCATTACCTTGAGGGTAATATACCAAATAGAAATGTTGTGTAATATTGTATTCAGTACATAACTATTTGGCATCTTTTTTTTTGAAGGATCCTTCATTATAATATATAATGTCATAAGGGATACTATAACGGTAGATGAAATGGTTGAAAATGAACTTGGAAATCTTCTTTCCAATCATGTGAGGGGTATAGCTTTGACCCACTTAGTGAAATATTTGGTGGCAGTAAGAATATTTTATGTCCATCTAAAGATGTAGGATTGATCTTCCCAATGAGGTTAAGGCCCCATGTAGCAAATGGTCATGATGTCAACATTGGTTTCAGAGTTTTGGCTAGGGCATGAATGAAATTAGCATGTCATTGACTTTTTTCACACTTATTTACATATGCAACTACATCTACATCCATTGTGGGCTAATAATAACTAGTACCTAAGATATTTTTGGATGAGACTACCCCACTAGAGTGGGCTCTACATACTCTTTCATGTACTTCCCATAACACTAGTGTATATTTTATCGAAGTTAAAAAATGAAGTAGAGTTCCATCAAAACCACAATGGTAGAGGGTTGATCTGAGTAGAGTATAATGAGTGGAGTGATGGATAAAGGCTTTGTTTTATTTTTGGGAGAGGTCAAGTGGTAAAACTTGGTCTTGAAGATAATTATAAAGGTCTGACCACTAGATAGAATTAGGACCAATAATATCATAAATCATTGTAACAGTTGAAGGTTAATGAGATGGTATGACTAAATTCTTGATGAGGAACTAATACTCTCTAGCTTTGTCTATTTGTCAAATTAGAGATCTAATGGTAGCCATGACTTTTGTAGTTATATTACTAACCCTTGATATATACTCAAATTGGATATCTACAATTTTTTATTTTAGAGTGTCACCCATAGCTTTGTAAGGTACCATCTTGTCATCTTTAGTTTGAAAATGGTCTATAACCTGATTGATGATTAACTAAGAATCACCATAAACTTTGAGATGAGATATGTTCCACTGTACTACCTATCAAAGTCATATAATAAGTGCTTCATACTCAGCCATGTTGTTTGTATAAGAAAAATTGATTCTAAAAGACTTAGGAATTAGATTCCCCTATGGGGTAATAAATAAGAGGCCTACTCCCAATCCATATGCAGTAAATGATCCATCAAAATAAAGCTTTTAGTGCTGCTCTTCAAGAGGTATGTCAATGATGGTCATTATGGAGTCATCAAGAAATTTGAATGTGAGTGGTTCTATGTCTATAAGGGGTACTTTATCAAGTTGATATGCAAGGACATGTCCCTTGATTGCCTTTTGATTGGCATACTATATGTCAAACTCATTAAGAAGCATGACCCACTTAGCCATTCTACCTTGTAAATTTGTTTTAGATAGTAAATACTTGAGTGGATCTACTTTTGAAATGACCCTGGTCTTATTGTTTAAATTGTAGTGTCATAATTTATAAGCTATGAATTCCATGGCTTAACAAGATTTTTTGATAGGTGTATAGTTGTGTTTATATGTGACTAATGTACATATTAATTAATATACTATATGCTCTTTTTCATTGTCATCATGTTGAGCTAGAAGTACCCCCAAGGCACTATTTATAGCTAATAGGTATAACAAAAATGGTTTTCCTACATAGGGGTAGATATGTTAGGTAATATTTTAGCTACTGAAAAGCTGTTTAATAATGATTATCCCAGTGGAATGCAAATCCATTATTCAAAATATGTGTAAATGGATGACACTTTTCTGGTAACTAAGATATGAAGCATCGGATTGACTGGATCTTGCCATGTAAACTATGAAGCTACTTTAAATTGGTTGGTGGTGGAATCTTTGTTATAGCTTGGACTTTGGTTGGATTGACTTCAATGCCCCTATGAGACACGATGAATCCAATTAATTTTCTTGATGTTACTCCAAACACACATTTCTTTAAATTTAGTCAAACTTTGTATTCATGTAGTCTTTTAAATATTCTACGTAGCACTATTGGATGATCGGCCCTAGTTTCTTATTTGCCTAGTATTTCATCAATGTAGTCTTCAATAATATCATGCATCATATCATGGAATATGATGGTCATGAATTTTTGATATGTACATCTAGAACTATTAAGACCAAATGACATTACTTGATAATAGAATGTTCCCCATGGAGTGGCAAATGTTGTTTTGTGTTGATCTTTTGGTGTTATTTTGGTTTAGTTGTACCCTAAAAAATCATCCATGAGTGAAATCATCTCATAACCCATCATGGATTTGATGATCATGTCAATATTAGGCAATGAAAAGTCATCTTTAGGTCAATCTTTATTTATGTCTCAAAAATTAATATAGATTTTGATTCTTTCAAGCTTTTTACTAACAAGTACAACATTAGATATCCATTCTATGTAGTCAATAGATCAAATACATCCTAATTCTAAGAGTGTTTCCAACTCTTTATTTATTAATATAATAATGTGAGGATTCATCTTATATAACTTTTCATTAACTAGTTTGGCATCAAGATTTACCACAAGGTGATGTAAAACTAGGGTGGGGTCCAAACTTGGCATGTTAGAATAAGCCCATGTAAAGATATCTACAAATTCTCTCAATAGAGTTGTAAAGACTTCATGTTCTTCCTTAGTGAGGGATGCACCTAATTTTATCTATTTTAGGTATGATGGAGTCTCGATGTTTATCTCTATTGTATCTTTGAATATAAGGGTCGATCCATCTTTTAGGATAGTAGGCAAAGACTTGAACTATTGGATGATATTAGGGTCCTTTGTTATGACTTACTCTTCAACTTCTCTTAGGCATGATTAATCTTAGTCCCCTAATGGGAGATCTGGCCATGTGACAAAAATAGTCAGAAATTCTTAAATAATTTAATCAAACACTTTTTGCTCAAAATTAAACTTAGATCCATAGGCAAGTTCATTATTGGTGGTCTCTTGGTCTAAATTTGAAGAAGAATGAGCACCCCCATCTTATGGTGCCTAAAATAGGTTTTCACCACTAGACTGGCATTTTTCTTTACTTTTTCCCTAGTTATAAAGTGCCTCAAAGAAGTTTACACTTTGGGAACTCAATGTTTTATTTGTTTATTTTTGTCTAAGGGTGTTCACCCGCTCTCCAAATTAGGCTTTAGGATCTAATATGATTGAGAATATTGATTTATGATCTCCCAACAAAACATTATCTCTAAGGCTTGGAAAATCATAAAATGCCTCATCATTCTAAAACTCATCTATCAATAAACTAGATTCTTGTTGGTCCCAATCTATCAGTTGGGGATAAAATAATGGCAATGGGTTTTGATGACTAATTGGGGTAAGGGTACAAATGGCATTATTATCAAACATGTTAGTCTCGACTAGGTCATTAAATATAAGGCTATAATCAGACTCTACTTCACTATCGATATCATCATCACTAGTCATCAGTGATGGAATGCAAATAAGATATGTGGGGTCACCCTCAGGTGGTTTAAATCTAGGTCCATAGGGTGTTTTGAATTTGGTCATGAAAATTGTCTCAATGGTTACTTATTGATTTAGTCTGAGGCCTCTTCATTCATAGTCTTGATTCTCTATGATCCTCCTAGGAATAGGATACTTTCCACTCTTATAAAAATCATCTTGGTTATCATTGTATAACCATGATTCATCTCCCTTGAGAGGGTTTGGTTCTAGGCTAGATGCTGGGATAAACATGACAGGTTCTTTATTTTTGATCTTTTATTGTCAATGCATATATGGGGTAACTTTGTGTCTTCCAAAGGTCTTTGGATTCTGAGGAAGATTGAAAATATGAAAGGTATCATGGGTAACATATTCTCTTGGGCCATTAGATAAAATGGTGTAATGATTAGAAGATTGATGAGGTGGTATGTGGGAAAGGGAAACTAGCTTATTAAGATTTATACAGTTTTCTCTTGGAGAATCAATAAGTATGTCCTTCCCTTTATCCTACTTGGAACTTGGATTCATGTTGTATTGGTAATTATAGCTTTGAAACTTAGCCTTGAGGTGTTTGCAGTGTTCATATGGGTGCAAATCTTCTAGAATATTTACTTCCATCCCTAAGTGGGATAAATTGATACATTAGTGCAACATTGATGGGACTGCATGAATCTCATGTAACCAAGGCCTACCTTGAAGTATATTATATGACAACTCAAGATCAAGCACATGGAAAAGTGTATCATGGTTTAAAGGCCCAATGATAATTGGTAGGCTAATGGTGCCTTGTGATTCTCTCTCCTGATTATCATAGGCTTTGATAGTTATCATTTTTGGTTGGAGATCTATCATTGTGTATCCAAAAATATTAATGAGATTTAGAGACACTATGTTGAGGCCTAATCCATTGTATATAAAGAAACATTTCACTTTATGTCACTTTATATAAACTTATATGTACAATGGATTATTATGGAGTGGGCCAAGGGAAGACATATCACTTTGGTTGAAAGTGACATGTTGGGTTGGAGCTAGGTGTCCAACCAAAGCTTGAAATTTATTAGGGGATATGTCACTAGCAATAGTGGATTGGGTTAAGAACTCATTCAAAATGTTCTTGTAGATTATCAATGTTCACAACAAATTTAAAATAGATATTTGGGTTGGTGTCTTCTACAATTGTTTCACAATATCAAACTTCATTTCTAGGTCAGTGGTAAATGGCTTATTCTGAGGTTGAATGGTTGGTTAGATAATGGGCAAAGTGGTAGATGGTTATGGGCCTAGGATGGTAATCTATGACCTCTGAGTTATGATTTCAAAATCAAGACTAAATATAGGACCATGATTGATAAAAAATGGTGGTAATGGTATGGGACTAGATATGACAAATCTCGGTTGTCAATGCACTTGTATGTGGTCATGAGGCAAGGAAGAGTTATTGGTATATGGTCTAAAATTGGAAATCCCAATTTACTATTGTTCCTATGTGCAGTCCCATGTCAAAAATTTATTATCCATGTAATTTGGGTGAATGGAATTGTTTAGTAATGGTCTAGGTTGATTGATGCTCAGTCTAGGATTAATAGAGATGGTATTAATGCTACCCCATGACTTATAACACTATTGTAGTCATGTGAAATTGCATGGTAAGTTTGTTGGTTGTTACCATTTTAACCTTGGTTTTGTCCATTATTCTGACATTCATGGTTATATTATTGACTCTATCAGTTCTACTAGTTTTGTTGTTGATTTTGCTTTTGATTTTGATACTATTGATTTTGTTGTTGTATTGGTCATGGATGTTGTTATTATTGTTGTCAATTATGTTGTGGAAAAGGGTTTTCATAGATGCCAAGAGTCTTACTAGAGGTAAAATCAAAACCATCCAATGTGATCTCCCCATTTTCCATCGTATTTTCAATTAAATTCTTGATTTCCACATATCTTTGTAAATTATGTACGTTGACTCGATGATACTCATAGAATTCATTTTCATGGTACCAATTAGGATAAGGGATGCATTGATGATAATGCTTTGGTATAGATTTAATATGGAAGAAACTTCTAAAGAAAAGACTAAAAAGGAAGATGAAGAAGGTCATGTATGGAAAACTCCTTTAGGAGATGAATCATACATAGAAAAAAGATTCCTAAAGTTTTTTGTTTTCAATCAATATTGACCTGATGGAAAATTTAGAACATAAATCTATTATCTTAGAACATCTAACAAAAGTCTTGATTAGTACCTTGGGTATAGTGAGATTTTCACTGTTTATAAAATTAGATGATAATGCTTTGGTATAGATGTTGAAGCTTTAAGGATACCTTTCAGAATTAAGATTATCAGATGGTTTAGAAAAGCCTTATAGGTAAAATGAGGATTGATTGAAGACAATGGTTGTTGTAATTGTATACTCTACATATGATCATTCAAGTCATTATGAGAGTCAAATCTAATGATAGATTTGTTTGGAAAATCTTTTATAGATGTAGAAAAAGATTAGGATTTATTGGGATTTTGGATAAAGTCTGTGTCTACTATCCATTTTTTAGGAAACTTAATATCTGACCAAGAAATTGATTCAATAGGAATTATCCAACTATTTTTAGTTGTTCTACACACCACATTTTTGCCTTGTGTGGGAGTATGCTTCATAACATGATGAAGGGTATTGGTTAAGTGATACATGACCTAGTATTTAATAGCATGGGGACAAGATCTAGGGATCATATCTAATCCATGGGTTTGGATGAAAATATTTAGGACTTTATATATATATTCTTCTTGATGGATAGCTACTAGATAATTTAGATAAATAGTTATAAAGATCAGACCATCATAAAGACCATTTTAGATAGAATTTTGTAAATAACCACTAAAGGTGGTATGTCTATTATCGAGTAAACATCCTAAAATACTAACATTTAGACCTCTTTTAAATAAAAGAAAAAGACCAATAGAAATGACACCAATATGCAAAAACTTATATTTAAACTGAGATTTTAACTGATGGATAGTTTTATCATCAACTATTTATAAGTGATATTTATAATCATCATTTTTTTTAACTTGAATAACATTTTCAAAAAAAATTATGGAAGTTTTAGCAATAAGATGAAAAGGAGAAAGCTTGTCATAAACATCTGTAGGCTTAAGAGTTGGGAGTTTCTATTTAGGGCTAGGATTTTCTTCATCAAATTCTATAGTTGCTTCATTTGTAGAAAATAATGAACCAATAGATATATCAGAGAGAGTACAAACATCAAATGTGCCTATATTATCTAGAGTTATCTAGTTTGATGCATCCATAGTCTTTGTATCATCAGTACTATACAGATCCACTATCACACCTTCCTCATGGCTTTATGGGATCATTCCCTTCCCTATTGTCTAGAGAAAATATGGAGATAGAAGACCAGAATAACAATAGGATAGATACAGATAACAAGAGATGAAAGTATAATTTTATTAATATTTGAAAGAGATATTACAAAAATAATAGGTTTTTATAGGGTCTCTCATATAATTTGATAAAAATGGCATATTATGTCCACTAATATATCTCACTATATTGAAGTATAATATGTTGTTTCTATCAAATCATTCTACTGATGTCTATTTTTGGAATCAAAAGATGAATCATCTAATTATGATTTTGATACAAGATTTTAGATTCATATGTTTTCTTCTACTTTTCTAGATGCCTTGATTTTATCTCAATAGATATCTTTCCTGAGAGAAAGATATGATTAAACTCCTACCTATATGATCTCTAAAAAAATGTTCTTGTAACAACAAATTGTAGCTGCTAAGAAAAACTACTCTCTTCATTTATCCCAATAAAAAAGGCAAAAAGATATTTTATCCAAAGAATTTCAATATAAAAACTAGAAAGCATCTTCAGTTGAATTTTCTTATCAACCTGAAACTTATGATAGAGTTACTTGATGAAAGAAGCATATTTTTTAGCTTCAGATCTTTCTCACTAAAACAAAGACTGAATTGTAAGATCTATTGAAGGAAGAAGCTCTTACTGATGAACATGAACACCTCTTTGAAGAAGAGCTACTCTAATTCACTAATGAGATCAAATCTCATTTTGAATGGGGGGATACCTCTCATAATAATTCAAATATCTATCAGATATCTGTATATAATACTAATAATATAGTTTGTAAAATTCAAATCAAATGGGATAGTTTTAAACCATATAGTTTGGATGTCTTGCTTGATACTGGTGCTGATATTTTAATTGCTAGATTTCATTCTTTATCTCTTTCTCACTAAAGCTCAGACTGAATTATAAGATCTCTTGAAGGAAGAAGCTCTTGCTAATGAACATGAACACCTCTTTGAAGAAGAGCTACTCTAGTTCACTACTAAGATCAAATCTTATTTTGAAGGGGGAGATACCTCTCATAATACAAATATCCATCAGATATCTATATATAATACTAATAATATAGTTTATCAAATTCAAATCAAATGGGATGGTTTTAAACCATATAGTTTGGATGTCTTGATTGATACTGATGCTAATATTTTACTTGTTAGATATCATTATATTCCTATTGATATGTGGAAATTGATTTCCATCGATTAACTTTCAATATAAAAATAGTAGTTTCAAAATTATCTGTTGTCATATATGTTATGCTTGGTGACTCTATTTATCATTTTAATAGAGTCCAGCATGAAATGTCAATGTATGATATGATGATTGGTTCAGATAATTTAGAAAATTTCTATCCTATTACAATTTAGCTACATGAAATAATTCTTGCACAAAAATATTCTTTTTACATGAAATTCAGATATGAATGTCGAATTCCATTAAAAGAAAAGATAAAAAAAATAGTTGACATCAGATGGCTATAGTAGAAAGTAAATCTTTGTCATGCTAGTATTGATACAATAATTGAAAATATTAGAAAGGATTGTTGTTCTGAAAATTCTTTAGCATTCAGAAGTAGGAAACTACATGAATGTAGAATTGAGTTGAAGATGGTAAAAGATAAAGTTGGTAAAGAAATAGAACCAAAGTTTAAATCACATCATTTAGGAATGTCTCCTTCACTTAAGGAATAATGTTTTTAGGAAATAAAATAATTAAAAAAATATTTTTTGATAAGGGATTCCAATCGTCCTTGGGCATGTGAAGCATTCTATGTATATAAAAGATCAAAGAATATAAGGGGTAAAAAGAGACTAGTTATAAATTATGTCCCTCTTAATAAGTATGTTTTACCTATTCAACATCCTATTCCTTTAAAATATGAAATTTTATAAAGAATAAATGGAAGTAAATTTTACAGTAAGTTTGATCTGAAATCAAGATTTTGGCAGATACAAGTGGTAGAATAAGATAGATACAAAACTACTTTTGTTACTCCTTTTGGCCAATACAAATGGAGTGTTTTACCTTTTGGTCTAAAAACTGATCCTAATATATTTCAAAAAATGATGAACAAAATTTTCTCAGCATACTCTAATTTTATCATTGTCTATATAGATGATATATTAGTCTTGTTAAGATCGCTTAAAGAACATCTCAATCATCTAGAGCAATTCTATCAAATTATGTATGATAATGGTTTGGTTCTATCTAAGAATAAAATGTCAATTTTTAAAGATGAAATTAAGTTTCTAAGGGTTACTATAAAATTAGGGAAATTGTAGTACAAGAACATGTTTTAAAGAATATAAAAATAATATTGATGAGCTGAAAGATAAAAAAATGTTATAGAGATTTATTGGTTGTGTAAACTATGTAGCTAGATATTATTATAACATTACACAAAATAGAATTCTTTTGAATAAAAGTTTATCAAACAATCCTCCAACATGGTTTGATGAGATGATAAAAGTTATTCAAAGGATAAAGCAAAATTGTAAGAATTTACCACCTCTAGTTCTACCTGGTAATGGTTTAAATATCATTGAGACAGACACCTCAGATTTATATTAGGGTGATATTCTTAAATAAATATTATTATATTGTTTAGAGAAGCCTTGAAGATTTGCTTCTAGAAATTTTAAACAAGCTCCAAAAAACTATCACTCTACTCATAAAGAAATTCTTGTTGTTTTTAAAGGTATTCAAGCTTTCATGTTTTTGTTAGATTAGAGAAAAAATTTATTAGATCTAATTTAAATAACTTTATGAGTATTCTTCATTCTATTGATAATCTGAAGAAAGGATCTATGAGTAGGTTAACTAGGTGGGTAACTTTTCTATCAAATTTTGATTTCTCTATTGAACATATTTCAGGGAAAAAGAATTGTCTTGCTAATTTTATATCCAGAGAATTCAATTCAGATAATTCAAAAAAATCAGTCATGGCAGTAACAATTATAGAAATGCATGAAGAGTTCCATCAACATATATAGATATCCACTCCATCTATTGTAAATCAGTTAACTTATGAGATAAATGCTCTCACCAAAAAATCTCATAAAGCCTCTGCTGAACTTCATAACACTCATTTGGAATGGACATCACAGTTTCAGGACCCTGATGGTAAAAGATGGTCTTCCACTATAATATTATATCATGAAGCTAATAATATAAGGATTAATGGCATAAATAATCCCTTCAATAATTTCATTTACAGGCATGGTTTTGAATTCATAATTCAATGGTCTACTTTCTATCCAAGCTTTAACCTTACTACTAAAAATTTCTAGTCATCTGTTAAAATTTTAGATTACCTATTTGAATTTTTGGATTATTTTATGCCTATGAAAGCTTTTGATGATCTTTTTTTTGTATCCATCCTAATCAAGTAAGGAATATATTTATTGCCTTAAGAATACCTTTCATAATTAAGTTTAAAATATTCTTAGTTCAAAATTCTCAAGCTAACCTACATGTTGGCTTAGCGCTTGCTCAACCATTATCCGCTATTTAGAAAATATTTATAATAAGTCATCAAGTTATTTTTCCTCCTACACCTGGTGATTGGATGTTAAGAATTCCTTCAACATTATACATGGATCAAACTAACTTAGATTTTGATGATGACAACCACTATTCTCCTCAAAGAGAATATGAATTCAATGATGATGACTGATTTAATCTAAAGACTAGTTATGATGTCTATCAATAGCTATAAATGTGGGCATGTTAACCATATTTTAGTTTTATGGACCTCACTAGTTATAAAAAGTGGTATTATGTCGGCTATGTCAATAGATTCTTTTTTTATCTTTTCTTATTAGGCAATGTGTAGTGGGCCCATAACCCACCAAATTTTAGTATCTTTCCTTGTGTCCATCAATTCAGCATCTTTTTCTCAACCATCAATCTTCTCATTTCATCCTATAAATATGGTAAATTATTCATGTCATAAACATAGAATGCCTAGAGTGGTAAGTCTTGAGTTATGTCTTAGCAAGTCAGGAATAAGTGTATGCTTTTCACTTGCCCTTCTATGGGAACCTCATTGTATTTCTTAAAACATAGAGAGTTCACAAAGCTTTCAGAATAGACTAAGTGAATTAAAAACTTAATAAATTTTTTTGATTCACAAGTTCCCATAGAAGAGCAAGCGAAGAGCATACATTTATTCTTGACTCACTAAGACACAACTCTAGACTCGACTCTAGACATTCCATGTTTATGACACAAATAAATCCCCATATTTATAGGATGAAATGAGAAGATTGATGATCGAGATAAAGATTCCAAATCGACAGACACAAGGCAAGATGCCAAAAGTAGGTGGGTTATGGGCCCACTACACACCACCTAACAAGAAAAGACAAATAAGAAATCTATCAACACGACCAATAGAATAACATATTTTCTAAGTGGTGAGGTCCACAATAATAAAAGAGGGTTAATGTTCCCACATTCATGTTATGAATAGACCCTGTAACTAGTCTTTAGATTAAATTAGTCATCATCATTGAATTCATATTCTCCTTAAGGAGAATAGTGGATAATCTTGAAGGAATCCTCAACATCTGACCACCAGGTGTAGGAGGAAAAATAACATGATGACTAATTGTAAACCTTTTTCAAAGAGTGACTAACAGTTGAGCAAGAGATAAGCCAACATGTAGGTTAGCTTGGAAATTCTAAATTGAGAATATTTCAAACTTAATTCTAAAATGTATCCTTAAGGAAATAAATATATTCTTTACTTGATCAGGAGGGATATGAATATCATGATCATTAGAAGCTTTCATAGGCATAACATAATCCAAAAATTCAAATAAATAATCTAAAATTTCAATAGATGACCAAAACAATTTAGTAGCAGGGTTAAATCTTGGCCAGAAAGTAGACCATTGAATTAAGAATTCAAAACCATACCTATAAATGAAATTCTTGAAGGGATTATTTATGCCAATAATCCTTGGATTATTAGCTTCATGGTATAACATTATAGTATAACACCATCTTTTACCATTAGGTTCCTAAAACTATGATGTCCATGCCAAATGAGTGTTATTAAGTTTAATAGAGGCTTCATGAGATTTTTTGGTGAGAACATTTATCTAATGAGTTAATTGATTTCCAATAGATGGAATGGATCTCAATATATTCTCATGGAACTCTTCATTCACTTCTATAACTTTTACTACCATGACTAATTTTTTTGAATTATCTAAATTAAATTTTCTAGATATAAAATCAGTAAGACAATTTTTTTTCCCTAGAATATGTTCAATAGAGAAATTAAAATCTGATAGAAAATTTGCCCATCTAGTTATCCTAATCATAGATCCTTTATTCATATTATCAGTATAATGAAGAATACTCATAAAGTTATTTAAATAAGATCTAATAAAAAATTTCTCTAATCTAACAAAAAATATGAAACTTGAATAGCTTTAATAACAACAAGAATTTCTTTATGAGTAGAGTGATAGTTTTTCTAAGTCTATCTAAAAAATTTATAAGAAAATATGCAAGGCTTCTCTGAACCATCTGACAATCTTTCTTTAAGAATAACACCCTAATATAAATCTAAGGCATCTATCTCAATGATCTTTAGACCATTACCAGGTAGAACTAGAGATGGTAAATTTTGATAATTTTGCTTTATTCTCTGAACAACTTTTGTCATCTCATTAGATCATGCTAGAGGATTATTTGATAACCTTTTATTCAGAAGAATTTTATCCCATGTAATGTTATAATAATATCTAGCTACATAGTTTACACAACCAAGAAATCTCTGTAACATTTTTTATCTTTCAATTCATCAGGAAATTTTTTGATATTCTTTAAAACATGTTCTTGTACTGAAACTTCCTTTAATTTTATAGTAACCCCTAGAAACTCAAATTCATCTATAAAAATTGACATTTTCTTCTCAGATAAAACCAAACCATTATCATACACAATTTGACAGAATTGCTCCAGATGATTGAGATGTTCTTTAGGAAATCTTAAAAAAACTAATATATCATCTATATAGACAATGATAAAATTAGAGTATGCTGAGAAAAATTTATTTATCATTTCTTGAAATATACTAGGATCAATTTTTTGACCAAAAAGTAGAACATTCCATTCGTATTAGCCAAAAGAAGTAACAAAAGTAGTTTTGTACCTATTTTATTCTACCACTTATATCTATCACAATCCTAATTTTAGATCAAACTTATTGTAAAATTTACTTCCATTTATTCTTTGTAAGATTTCATCTTTTGAAAGAATAAGATGTTGAATAGGTAAAACATACTTATTAAGAGGGACTTGATTTATAACTAGTCTCTTCTTACCCTTTATCTACTCTGATCTTTTATTTACATAGAATGTTTCACATGGCTAAGGGCTATTGGAATCCCTTATCAAACCCTATTTTTTCAATTATTTTATTTTCTAAAAACATTCTTCCCTAAGTGGAGACATTCCTGAATGATGTGCTTTAAACTTCGGTTCTATTTCCTTACCATCTTTGTTTTTTACCATCTTTAATTCAATTCTACATTCATTTAGTTTTCTACTTCCGAATGTTAAAGGATTTTTAGAACAACAATCCTTTCTAAGCTTTTCAATTATTGGATCAATACTAGCATGACAAAGATTTACTTTCTACTATATCCATCTGATGTTAACTAGTTTCTTTGGATTTTTATTAATGGAATTCTACATTCATATCTGGATTTTTTATACAAAGAATATTTTTGTGCAAGAATTATTTCATGCAACTGAATTGTAATAGGATATAAAGTTGCCAAATTATCTAAACCAATCATCATATCATACATTGGCATTTCATGTTGGACTATCTTAAATTGATAAATAGAGTCACCAAGAACAATAAGTATGACTGTAGATAACTCTAAAACCATTATTTTTGTATTGAAAGTTAACCAATAGAAATCAACTTTCCACATATCAACATCAATAGAATGATTTATATCAAGTGAAATATCAGCACTAGTATCAAATAAGACATCCAAACTATATGGTTTAAAACCATCCCATTTGATTTGAATTTTACAAACTAGATTATTAGTATTGTTTACAGATATCTCATGGATATTTAAATTATTATGAGAGGTATCCCCCTCTTCAAAATGAGATTCGATCTCATTAGTGACCTAGAGTAGCTCTTCATCAAATATGTGTTCATGTTCATCAACAAGAGCTCCTTCCTTCAAGAGATCTTGCAATTCAGTTAAAGCTTTAGTGAGAAAGAGATGAAGCTAATAAATATGCTTCTTTCACCAAGTAGCTCTATCATAAGTTTCAGATTGATAAGCAGCTTCAACTGGAGATGTTTTCTAGTTTTTAAACTAAAATTATTTAAATAAAATATCCCTTTGCCTTTGTTGTTGGGCTAAATGAAGAGAGTCTTTTTGCTCAACAAATACAATTTGTTGTTGCAAAAACATTCTTTTAGAGATCATATAGGCATGAGTTTTATCATTTCTTTCTTTAAGGAAAGATATCTATTAAAATAAACTCAAGGCATCTAAAAAAAAGTAAAAATCATATGAATCTAAAATCATATATCAAAATTATAATCAAATGATTCATCTTTTGATTCAAATTTAGCTAGATTCATATTTATTTGATTATCATCACTAATAGATGCTTCCCATAAAATATCTGATTCATATTGAATCTCATCTTCTTCTAATACTAGCACATATTCATCTTCATCAATTCCATAACCATTCAAAAAATTAATCATTTTGGATTTTTTTATCCTATTAGGACATTTATTACCATAGTGATTACCTTGACAGATGAAACACTTAACAGGTTTTTTTTATAACCACGTTTCTTTTTTTCTAATATCCTTTTTGGATTAAACTTATTTTTACTAAATTTATATCTAAGCTTCCAAGGCTTATTATAAGTGAACTCTTTTCCAGAAGAATATTTACAAGAATATGATTTCTTCATTATTTTGTACTACTTATATCTATGCACATCCATACAACCAAAATTATCATCTAGAGAATTACAGAATTTTGCACCTATCTGTTTATGAAACTTCATAGTTTCTTTCTATGTCTTTCTTTTGGCACACAGCTTCTCATTTACTACTTTAATATTTTGATTTATTCTTCCAAAAGACATGGTTAAAAGAATTTCACCCATAGCAGATTTATACTTGGTAGAAAAATATTTAAAAAAATAATTCTATATACCTAATCTTGTATGTTAGATTAAATATTCTTTAAAATTATATAATAGATTTTTCATATAGCACATTTATTCATCTAGCCTGGTCATATCACATAATTGAGCTTTAAGAAACTTGGCTTTGTTTGCCTCTTTGTCACTATCAAGTGTCCCAATAAATTCAAAAAGTAAGGTGTTGAAAAGTATAGAGATCAGTTTTAGATGAGTGTAAATGCTTTTATGAAACATTGTACAGTTAGCATCCCACTATTCCTTGATGTTTCCTATGAACCCATATGCAATCTATTAGCTAACACTGAAAGGATCTTTTTTAAGACCATGAATCTATACACTGGCCTAAGCTAGCATTGCATGAATCATTTTTTTATTTTTTTTTTGGTGGTTCACAATTGAATTTCTAGAAAAAAAGTTGAAGATTTAGTGTCCTTATTTGAGAATCTAATGGAGGTTTAGATGTTGAAGACTATCCTCTCTCAAAGTAGGTTTCTGTTTCAACAGGCTCTATCTTAGCCATGCCTACTTGGAAGATCTTATCAAGAGATTTTTTTAGATCAGGAAAACTCTTCGATTTAGACTTTATAAATGATTCTTTTTATAATTTTAGAACATTTTTCTAGGAATGGATATTCTGACTATAATCAATATTTTATAGAACAACTATTTCTAGATGTGGCTGAAAAGATTGGCCTTTATTTTTTATTGAATTTAGAATCTCAGGAATAGAAGATAGGCTAGAACTATGATTTACTACTTCTCTAGCTATACTTTCAGAAGCTAAAGATAGTTTTATGATTTCTTGGTATGTTTCTTCATGTTTTGTCTCAAGACTAGACATTTGATTTTTTAAATCTGTTTCAAGAAAAACTATAGTAGACTGAAGCTGATCTTAACTTTGGCTGATAACCTTTTCCTCAGTAATCAAATTTTCTATCTTGTCTTCAATAGATTGTTGTTTAAGTCTAATGCTACTAGAAATATTATCTATTTTTTGATAAAGCTGACTTTGTTGAGTAGTAATATTATCATTCAAAACATTGATTACTCTAACAAGTTCTCCTTTTTGATATAACTCAATACTTTTTAACATCTTAGAAACCTGGTCAAGACTACTATATTTTTGAAACTTTATTATTCAAGTATTTAGTTTCAAGATAATTTCAATTCATTAACTTGACTTCACTAGACTAATCAAATCTTTTATCAGATGTTCTAAGATAATACATTTGTGCTCTAAATTTTCCATCAGGTGAATATTGATTGAAATCAACACACTTTAGAAATCCTTTTTCTATGTATGATTCATCTCTTAAAGGATTTTTTAATACATGACCTTCTTCATCTTCTTTTTAGTCTTTTCTTCAAAAGTTCCTTCCATATTAACTCTTTTGGCTTCAGTAAGTAACTTCTTATTTTTCTCAAGTAGTTCTTGAATGGCTAAATCTCTTTTAACCATATCAATATTAGACTGATTTGGATGATTTATAATTTTTTGAAAATCAACATAGAAGTATGAATTTATTTGAGGATCATGGACTTTCTTGAGATGCAAACAATGAAGATTGATTGAAGGCAATGGTTGTTGCAATTGTATACTCTGCATATGATCTTTCAAGTTATTGTGAGAGTCAAATCCAATGAAAGATTTATTTGGAAAATATTTTATAGATGTAGCAAAAGATAAGGATTTCTTGGGATTTTGGATAAATTCTATGTCTACTATCCATTTTTATGGAAACTTAAGATCTGACCAAAAAATTGATTAAGTAGGAATTATATGACTATTTTTGGTTGCTCTACACACCATGCTTTTGTCTTGTGCGAGAGTATGCTTGATAGTAGAATGAAGGGTATTGGTTAAGTGATATATGACCTAGTATTTAATAACAAGGGGATAAGATCCAGGGATCATATCTTATCTATGGGTTTGGATAAAAATCTTCAAGAATTTATTTAAATTTTTTTTTAATGGATAGCTACTAGATAATTTATGTAAATAGTTGTAAAGATCAAACCATCATGAAGACCAATTTGGATAGCATTATGTAAACAAGCACTAAAAGTGGTATGTCTATTATCGAGTAAACATATTAAAATACTAACATTCATACCTCTTCTAAATATAGGAAAAACACTAATAGAAATGGTATCAATATGCAAAAACTTATATTTAAACTGAGATTTTAACTGATGGATAGTTTTATCATCAACTATTTGCAAGTGATATTTATAATCATTATTTTGTTCAACTTGAATAACATTTTCAAAAAAAATTATGGAAGTTTTAGTAATAAGATGAAAAGGAGAAAGCTTCTCATAAACATCTATAGGCTTAAGAGTTGGGAGTTTCCATTTAGGGCTAGAATTTTCTTCATCAAATTCTACAATTGCTTTATTTGTAGAAAAGAATGAACCAGTAGATATATCAGAGAGAGTATAGACATCAGATGTACTTGAAGTATCTAGAGTTATCTAGTTTGATGCATCCATAGTCTTCTATCATTGGTACTATACAGATCCACTAGGAGACCTTCCTCATGGATTTATGGGATCATTCCCTTCTCTATTGTCTAAAGAAAATATGGAGAGAGAAGACCAAAATAACAATAGGATAGATATAGATAGTAAGAGATAAAATTATAATTTTATTAATATTTCAAAGAGATATTACAAAAGCAACAAGTTTTAACAAGGCTTAGATATGGCTCATGATACATGGCTCATGGCTCTGATACCATTAAACTATAGGATCATCATATTGATTAAGACATAGAGAGTTTACAAAAAATTTAAAAAAAAACCAAGTGAATTACAAACTTAGAAAAAAAAAATATTCGTAAGTTCCTATAGAAGGGCAATTGAAGAGCATACACTTATTCTTGACTCACTAACACACAACTCTAGACTTACCACTCTAGACCAGACTCTAGGCATTCTATGTTTGTGACATGAAGAACTCTCCATATTTATAGAATGAAATGAGAAGATAGATGGTCAAGACAAAGATTCTAAATTGATAAATTTAAGGAAACATGCCAAAATTAGGTGGGTTATGGGCCCACTACACATTGCCTAAAAAGAAAAGACAAAAAAGATTATATTGCTTAAGACATAGATATTTTACAAAGATTTCAAAACAAACTAAGTGAATTATAAATTTAAGAAAATTTTTTGATTTGTAAATTCCTACAAAAAGGCAAGCGAAGAGCATACACTTATTCCTGACTCTCTAAGACACAACTCTAGGCATTCCATGATTGTGACATGAAGAAATCCCCATATTTATAGGATGGAATGAGAATATTGATGGTTGAGACAAAGATGTTAAATTAGTGGACACAAGGTAAGATGCCAAAAGTAGGTGGGTTATGGACCCACTACGCACCACTAAACAATAAAATACAAACAAATAATCTACTGACATAACTGATAGAATACTACCTTTTGTAAGTGGTGATATCCACAAGACTAAAAGAGGGTTAACATTCCCATATTCATGACTACAGATAGACTCTGTAACTAGTCTTTAGATTAAATTAGTCATCATCATTGAATTCATATTCTCCTTAGAGAGAATAGTGGTTATCATCATCAGAATCTAAGTTGATATGATCCATGTATAATGTTGAAGGAATCCTCAACATCTAGCCACTAGGTGTAGGAGGAAAAATAGATTAATGACTTATTGTAAACATTTTCAAAAGAGTGGCTAACGGTTGAGCAGGAGCTAAGCCAACATGTAGGTTAGCTTGAAATTTTTAAACTAAGAATATTTAAAACTTAATTATAAAAAGTATCCTTAAGGAAATAAATATACTCTTTACTTGATTATGAGGGATATGAATAGTAGGATCATCAGAAGATTTCATAGGCATAATATAATCCAAAAATTCAAATAGGTAATCTAGAATTTTAGCAGATGTCCAAAAAATTTAGTAGCAGGGTTAAAGCTTGACCAGAAAGAAGACCATTGAATTAAGAATTCAAAACCATGCCTATAAATGAAATTCTTGAAAGGATTATTTATGCTAGTAATCCTTGGATTATTAGCTTCATGGTATATCATTATAGTAGAACACCATCTTTTACCATCAGGTTCCTGAAACTATGATGTCTATGCCAAATAGGTGTTATTAAGTTTAGTAGAGGCTTCATGATATTTTTTGGTGAGAGCATTTATCTCATGAGTTAACTGATTTGTAACAGATGGAGTGGATCTCCATATATATTGATGGAACTTTTCATGCACTTCTGTAACTGTTACTGCCATGACTAATTTTTTTGAATTATTTGAATTAAATTTTATAGATATAAAATCAACAAAACAATTATTTTTTCCCAGAATATGTTCAATAGAGAAATAAAAATTTGATAGAAAATTTGTCCACCTAGTTAACCTGCTCATAGATTCTGGAAAGTAGACCATTGAATTAAGAATTCAAAACCATGCCTATAAATAAATTTTTTGAATAGATTATTTATGCCAATAATCCTTAGATTATTAAATTTATGGTATAATATTATAGTAGAACACCATCTTTTACCATCATGTTCTTGAAACTATGATGTCCATGCCAAATGAGTGTTATTAAGTTTAGCAAAGCCTTTATGAGATTTTCTAGTGAGAGCATTTATCTTATGAGTTAACTAATTCATAATAGATAGAGTGGATCTCCATATATATTGATGGAACTCTTCATGCACTTATGTAACTACTACTACCATGACTAATTTTTTAAAATTATTTGAATTAAATTATTTAGATATAATATTAGCAATACAAATTTTTTTTCTTAGAATATGCTCAATAAAGAAATAAAAATCTGACAAAAACATTGCCCACCTAGTTAACCTACTCACATATCCTTTCTTCATATTATCAATAGAATAAAGAATACTCATAAAGTTATTTAAATCATATATAATAAAAAATTTCTCTAATCTAACAAAAAAAATGAAAGCTTGAGTAGCTTTAATAACAACAATAATTTCTTTATGAGTAGAGTGATAATTTTTTAGAGCCTGTTTAAAATTTCTAGAAGCAAATAAATATGGGGATTTCTTCTCTAACTTAAAGAATATGAAACTTAGGAATCTACCTAACCAAATCTAATTTTTATAAATTACAAACTTAAGAATTTTTTTTTATTTGTAGGTTCTTACAAAAGGGCAAGCGAAGAGCATACACTTATTCCTGACTCACTAAGACACAACTCTAGACTCGACTCTAACATTATCTAACAAGCTTTCTTTTATAACCAACTCTTAAGCCTACGGATGTTTATGATAAGCTTTCTCCTTTTCATCTTATTACTAAAACTTCCATAAAAATTTCTATAAATGTTATTCAAGTTAAACAAAATGATGATTATAAATATCACTTGCAAATAGTTGATGATAAAAATATTTTTCAGTTAAAATCTCAATTTAAATATAAGTTTTTGCATATTGATGTCATTTTTATTGATTGTTTTCCTTTATTCAGAAGAGATTTAAATGGCAGTATTTTAGGATGTTTACTTGATAATAGACATACCACTTTTAGTGCTTGTTTACAGAATGTTATCCAAACTGGTCTTCATGATGGTCATATATTTACAACTATTTATCCAAATTATCTAGTAGTTATCTATCAAGAAGAAAATCTAAATAAAGTCCTGAATCTTTTTCTCTAAACTCATGGATTAGATATGATCCCTACTCTTGTCCCTTTGTTATTAAATACCAGGTCATATATCACTTAACCAATATCCTTCATCTTACTATCAAGCATACTCTCACATAAGGAAAAAGTGGTATGTGTAGAAAAACTGAAAAAAGTTAGATAATTCTTGTTGAATCAATTTCTTGGTCAGGTCTTAAGTTTCCTAGAAAATGGATAGTAGACATAGACTTTGTCTAAAAGCTTAAAAAATCTTTATCTTTTGCTACACCTATAAAATATTTAATGAATAGTTGATGATAAGACTATTTTTCAGTTAAAATAATAAAGTTTTATTCTTATTTTAACCAATAAATATTCCAAAAAATGTCACATAATTAAGCTTTAAGAAACTTGGTTTTGTTTCTAATATTTTATTTCTGGATAAAGCTTTGTAAATTAGAGGTGGTAAATTTTGACAATACTTTTGTCATCCAGAAATGATCTTTGCACTTTGCAACACCTTAATTTTTGAATTTTTTGGGACACTTGATAATGACAAAGAGGCAAACAAAGCCAAGTTTCTTAAAGCTCAATTATATGATATGACCAGGTTAGATGAATATATGTGTTATATGAAAAATCTATTCTATAATTCTAGATAAATCTTTAATCCAACATACAAGATTAAGTATCTAGAATCATTTCTTGAATATTTTTCTACCAAGTATAAAGATGCTATGAGTGAAAATCTTCCAACCATGTCCTTTGGAAGAATAAACCAGAACATTAAAGTAGTTAATGAGAAGCTGTGTGCAGAGAGAAAGGCACAAAAAGAAACTATGAAGTTTCATAAATAGATAGGTGCAAAATTTTATAATTATTTAGATGATAATTTTATTTTTATGGATGTGCATAGATACAAATAGTATAAAAGAAATAAAAAATTGAATTCTTGTAAATGTTCTTCTGAAAAAGAATTCACTTATAATAAGACTTGAAGGCTTAGATATAAATTTAGTAAAAAGAAGTTTGGTCCAAAAAAGATATCCAGAAAAAAGAAACATGGTTATCAAAAGAATTTTGTTAAGTGTTTCATCTGCCAAGATGATCACTATGCTAATAAATGTCTTAATAAGAGAAAGGAATATAAAAAAATTAATTTTTTGAATAGTTATGGAATTGATGAAGATGAATATGTGCTAGTATCAGAAAAATATGAGAACATATATGAATTAGATATTTTATAGAAAGCATCTGATAGTGATGATAATCAAATAAATATGAATCTAGTTGAATCTAAATCAAAAGATGAATCATCTGATTATGATTCTGATATAGGATTTTAGATTCATTTGATTTCTACTCTTTTTCCAGATGCCTTGAATTTATCTCAATAGATATCTTTCCTTAAATAAAGATATGATAAAACTTCTACCTATATGATCTCTGAAAGAATATTTTTGTAATAATAAATTGTATCTACTGAGCAAAAATACTCTCTTCATTTAGTCTAGCAAAAAAGGCAAAAGGATATTTTATCTAAAGAATTTTAGTCTAAAAACTAGAAAGCATCTCCAGTTGAAGATGATTATTAACCTGACACTTATGATAGAGCTATTTGATGAAAGAAGCATATTTTTTAGCTTCAACTCTTTCTCACTAAAGCTCAAATTGAATTGCAAGATCTCTTGAAAGAATAAGCTCTTGCTAATGAACATGAACACCTCTTTGAAGAAGAGCTACTCCAGGTCACTAATGAGATTGAATCTCATTTTGAAGGGGGGGATACCTCTAATAATAATTCAAATATCTATCAGATATTTATATATAATACTAATAATCTAGTTTGTGAAATTCAAATCAAATGAGATGATTTTAAACTATATAGTTTGGATGTCTTACTTGATACTAGTGCTGATATTTTACTTGCTAGATATCATTCTATACCTACTGATATGTGGAAAGATGATGTCCATCAGTTAACTTTCAATACAAATATAGTAGTTTTAGAATTGTTTGCAGTCATACATGTGCTTGGTGACTCTATTTATCATTTTAAGATAGTTCAACATGAAATGCCAATGTATGATATGATGATTGGTTCAAATAATTTGGCAACTTTCTATCCTATTACAATATAGCCGCATGAAATAATTTTTGTACAAGAAATCCATATATGAATGTAGAATTCCATTAAAAGAAAAGCCAAAGAAACCAGTTGACACCAAATGGATACAACAGAAAGTAAATATTTATCATGATAGTATTGATCCAATAATTGAAAATATTAGAAAGGATTATTGTTCAAAAAATCTTTTAGCATTCAGAAGTAGAAAACTACATGAATGTAGAATTGAATTGAAGATGGTGAAACACAAAGTTAATAAAAAAATAGAACCTTAATTTAAAGCACATCATTCAGGAATATCTCCTTCACTTAAGGAAGAATGTTTTCAAGAAATAAAACAATTAAAAAAATAGGGTTTGATAAGGGATTCCAATAACTCTTGGGCATGTGAAGCATTCTATATAAATAAAAGATCAGAGTAGATAAGGGGTAAGAAGATACTAGTTGTAAATTATGTCCCTTCTAATAAATATATTTTACCTATTTAGCATCCTATTCTTTTAAAAGATGAAATCTTACAAAGAATAAATGGAAGTAAATTTTACAGTTAATTTGATCTAAAATTAAGATTCTAGTAGATACAAGTGGTAGAATAAAATAGATACAAAACTAATTTTGTTACTCCTTTTGGCCAATATGAATGGAATGTTTTAACTTTTGGTCTAAAAATTGCTCCTAATATATTTTAAGAAATGATGAACAAAACTTTCTCAGCATACTCTAATTTTATCATTATCTATATATATGATATATTAGTTTTTCCAAGATCACCTAAAGAATATCTTAACCATTTGGAGCAATTATATCTAATTATGTATGACAATGGTTTGGTTTTATCTGAGAAGAAAATATTTTTTTTAAAGATGAAATTGATTTTTGAGAGATTATTATAAAATCAAGGCAAGTTGTAATACAAAAACATGTTTTAAAGAATATCAATTGTTTTTTATGAACTGAAAGATAAAAAATTATTACAATTTTTTTTTACTATGTAAACTATGTAGCTGGATATTATTATAACAATGCATAGGATAGAATTCTTTTGAATAAAAGGTTATCAAAGAATACTCCAGCATGGTCCGATGAGATGACAAAAGTTGTTCAAAGGATAAAGCAAAATTGTCAGAATTTACCACCTCTAGTTCTACTTGGTAATGGTTTAAAGATCATGGAGACAGATGCCTCAAATTTATATTTGAGTGATAAAATTAAAGAAATATTATCAGATGGTTAGAGAAGCCTTATAGATTTTCTTCTAGAAATTTTAAACAGGCTTAGAAAAACTATCACTCTACTCATAAAAAAATTCTTGTTGTTATTAAAGCTTTTCAAGATTTCATGTTTTTTATTAGATTAGAGAAATTTATTATTAGATCTAATTTAAATAAATTTATGAGTATTATTTATTCTACTGATAATTTGAAGAAAGGATCAGTGAGTAGGTTAACCAGATGGACAACTATTCTGTTAGATTTTAATTTCTCTATTGAACATATTTTGGGAAAAAAAATTATCTTACTAATTTTATATCTAGATAATTTAATTAAGATAATTCAAAAATGAGGGAAGAGTTCCATCAGCATATATGAAGATCAACTCCATCTATTGTAAATCAGTTAACTCATGAGATAAATGCTCTCACTAAAAAATCTCATGAAGCCTCTACTGAACTTTAATAACACTCATTTGACATGGACATCATAGTTTTAGAAATGTTATGGTAAAAGATGGTGTTCTAATATAATGTTATACCATGAAGCTAATAATCCAAGGATTACTGGCATAAATAATCTCTTAAAAAAAAATATTTTCAGGCATGGTTTTAAATTCTTAATTCAATAGTCTACTTTTTGGCCAAACTTTAACCTTACTACTAAATTTTTTTGGTCATCTACTAAAATTATAGATTATCTATTTGAAATTTTGGATTATGTTATGCCTATGAAAGCTTCTGATGATCCTTTTTTTTCATATCCCTCCTCATTAATTAAATAATATATTTATTGCTTTAAGGATACTTTTTAGATTTAAGATTGAAATATTCTCAGTTAAGAATTTCTAAGCTAACCTACATGATGGCTTAGCTCCTACTCAGCCATTAGCCACTCTTTGGAAAATGTTTACAATAATTCATTAGACTATTTTTCCTCCTACACCTGGCAGTTAGATGTTAAGGATTTTTTTAGCATTATACATGGATCACACTGACTTAGATTTTGATGATGACAACCACTATTCTCCCTAAAGAGAATATGAATTCAATGATGATGACTAATTTAATCTAAAGACTAGTTATGAGTTATATTCATAGCCATGAATGTGGCCAAATTAAACTTATTTTAATCTTGTGGACCTCACCTCTTATAAAAGGTGATATTCTATCATCTATGTCAGCAGATTCCTTGTTTGTCTTTTCTTATAAGGCGATGTGTAGTGGGCCCATAAACCACCTACTTTTAGCATCTTACTTTGTGTCCATCAATTCGACATATTTATCTTGATCATCTATCTTCTCATTTCATCCTATAAATATGGGGAGTTCTTCATGTCACAAACATGAAATGCCTAGAGTCGAGTCTAGAGTTATGTCTTAACAAGTTAGGAATAAATGTCTGCTCTTCGCTTTCCCTTCTAAAGGAACCTCATTGTATTTCTTAAGATATAGAGAGTTTAAAAATATTTTAGAATAGACTAAGTGAATTACAAATTTAGAAAAAAAATTGATTCATAGGTTCCCATAGAAGGGCAAGCGAAGAGCATATGCTTATTCTTGACTCACTAAAACACAACTCTAGACTCACCACTCTAGACTTGACTCTAGGCATTCTATGTTTGTGACACAAAGAACTCCCCATATTTATAAGATGAAATGAGAAGATCAACAGTCAAGACAAAGATGCCAAATCGATGGACATAAGGTAAGATGCAAAAATTAGATGGGTTATGGGCCCACTACGCACCGCCCAACAAGAAAAGATAAATAAGGAATCTGTCAATATGACTGATAGAATACCACCTTTTATAAGTGGTGAGATCCACAAGACTAAAATAGGGTTAACATGCCCACATTTACAACTAAGAATAGACCTTGTATCTAGTCTTTAGATTAAATCAGTCATCATTGAATTCATATTCTCCTTGGGGAGAATAGTGGTTTTCATCATCAAAATCTAAGTCAGTGTGATCCATGTATAACACTAAAGGAATCATTAACATTGGACCAATAGGTGGAGGAGGAAAAATAGCCTGATGACTTATTGTAAACCTTTTTCCAAAGAGTGGCTAACGGTTGAGTAGGAGCTAAGCTAGCATTTAGGTTAGCTTAGAAATTCTAAATTGAGAATATTTTAAACCTAATTCTGAAAGGTATTTTTAAGTCAATAAATATATTCCTTATTTGATTAGTATGGATATGAATAGTAGGATCATCATAAGCTTTCATAGGCATAACATAATCCAAAAATTCAAATAGGTAATCTGGAATTTCAATAGATGACAAAAAAAAATTTAGTAGTAGGATTAAATCTTGCCCAGAAAGTAAACCATTAAATTAAGAATTCAAAACCATGCCTACAAATAAAATTTTTAAGGAGATTATTTATGCTAGTAATCTTTATATTATTAGCTTCATGGTATAACATTATAGTATAACACCATCTTTTACCACCAAGTTCTTAAAATTGTGATGTCCATGTCAAATGAGTGTTATTAAGTTTAACAAAGGCTTCATGAGATTTTTTAATGAGAGCATTTATCTCATGAGTTAACTAATTTTCAATAGATAGAGTGGATCTCGATATATGTTGATGAAACTCTTCACACACTTTAGTAATTGTTACTACCATGACTAATTTTTATGAATTAAATTCTTTGGATATAAAATTAGCAAGATAATTATTTTTCCCTAAAATATTCTCAACAGAGAAATCAAAATTTGATAAAAAAGTTACCTACCTAATTAACTTACTCACAGATCCTTTTTTCAAATTATCAGTAAAATGAAGAATACTCATAAAGTTATTTAAATCAAATCTAATAAAAATTTTCTCTAATCTAACAAAAAACATGAAAGCTTGAATAGTTTTAATAACAACAAGAATTTATTTATGAGTAGAGTGATAGTTTTTTTTAGCCTATTTAAAAAATTTAGAAGCAAATATACAAGGCGTCTCTAAACCATTTGATAATCTTTCTTTAAAAATAGTACCCCAATATAAATATGAGGTGTCTATTTCAATGATCTTTAGACCATTACCAAGTAGAACTAGAGGTTGTAAATTCTGACAATTTTTATTTATCATTTGAACATCTTTTGTCATCTCATCAAATCATGTTAGAATATTCTCTAATAACATTTTATTCAGAAGAATTCTATCCCATGCAATGTTATAATAATATCCATCTACATAGTTTACACAGCCATAAAATCTTTGTAATATTTTTTTATCTTTTAGCTCATCAAAATTTGTTTTGATATTCTTTAAAACATGTTCTTGTATTGCAAATTCCCCTAATTTTATATTAATCCTTAAAAACTCAATTTCATCTTTAAAAACTTATATTTTCTTCTTAGATAAAACCAAACCATTGTCACACATAATTTAATAGAATTATTTCAGATGATTGAGATGTTCTTTAGATGATCTTGAAAAAACTAATATATCATCTATATAGACAATGATAAGATTAAAGTATGCTGAGAAAATTTTGTTCATCGTTTTTTGAAATATACTAGGAGTAGTTTTTATACCAAAAGGTAAAACATTCCATTTGTATTGGCTAAAAAAAATAACAAAATTAGTTTTGTACATGTCTTGTTCTGCCACTTGTATCTCTCAAAATCTTGATTTCAAATCAAACTTACTGTAAACTTTACTTCTATTTATTCTTTGTAAGATTTCATCTTTTGAATGAATAGGATGCTAAATAGGTAAAACATACTTATTAAGAGGGACATAATTTATAATTACTCTCTTCTTACCCCTTATTTGCTCTGATCTTTTATTTACATATAATGCTTCACATGTCCAAGGGCTATTGAAATCCCTTATCAAACCCTATTTTTTCAATTATTTTATTTCTTAAAAAAAATTCCCCTAAGTGAAGGAGACATTCCTGAATGATGTGCTTTAAACTTAGGTTCTATTTCTTTACCATCTTTGTTTTTTACCATCTTGAATTCAATTCTACATTCATGAAGTTTTCTACTTCTGAATGCTAAAGGATTTTCAGAAAAACAATCCTTTCTAAGCTTTTCAATTATTGGATCAATACTAGCATGACAAAAATTTACTTTCTAATGTATCCATCTAGTGTCAACTGGTTTCTTTGGCTTTTCTTTTAATAGAATTTTACATTTGTTGGAAATATTGTCATTGATGTCAAAGGTTTAGTATTATTGGTGATAAAGGCCCCATTGCATTTAATATTGTTTATCTTGGCTAAAATGAGTTAATATTTATTTAATATTAATGAATATATTTTTGGTTGCATATGAGACAAAATAAGGGCCCATGGAGAAGTCGAAGAGTCACAGGATAAAAACAAAAGAAGGATGGGATAAATTTTCCCATGAAGAGTCATCTTCAGGAATACCAAGAGTCACCAAGTGAAGACAAAAGAGTAAAGGGCGAATTTCTCATGAAGGGACACTTTAAGGAATATGAAAAGTCACCAAAGATAAGGACAAAAGTGGGAAAGACGTTTTTGGTCATGAAGGGTCACCACATGACTTTTCAAATGCTTGGATATGAAGGGTCATCCAAGATTGGCACCATTTTCCATGAGGAATGAAAGGTCACAAAGGGGGAAGGCCAAAGGTCATTTGGAAAGCTATAAATAAAGGCTTGATAAGCCATTTGTAATGTGTGTGTGAGAGGTTGATTTGATATTGTAATATCTAGCTTAGAAGAGCAATTGTGAGAGATGATTTGTATTTGTTATATCTAGCTTAGAAGAGCAAATGTGAGAGAGAGGAAGAAGATGTTGTATTGATCTATCATTTGTTGAGATAGCAACATTGAGAGATAGGTGTGTGGTATACACAAAGGGGTTGGTGCTCCTGTGGGTTGGTGCCCATGAATTGTTGCTAAGTTGGTTCTTGGCAAAGGGGTTGGTGCTCCTATGGGTTGGTGCTCATGAATTTTTGCTAGGTTGGTGCTCAGCAAAGGGGTTGGTGCTCCTGTGGGTTGGTGCTCACGAATAGGTGCTGGGTTGGTGCTCGGTAAAGGGGTTTGAAGCTCCTATGGGTTGGTGCTCACGAATTATAGCTGAGGTTTGTACTTGGCAAAGGGGTATGGTGCTCTTGTGGGGTTGTTCTCATGAATATATTTGAGATTGATTCTCTGTGGTTTTTCCCACATTGGGTTTCCACGTTATATCTGGTGTCTCTCTCTGTCTTGTGTGATGTTTATTGTTTAAGTTTTATTGTATATCTTGAATGATTGATTAAGTGTAATTTGGTTAAAGGAAAGATTTATAAGATATATAATATACTGATTCACCCCCCCTCTCAGTATATTCCATGCTTAACAACATTCATATCTAGATTTTTTGTACAAAGAATATTTTTGTGCAAGAATTATTTCATTGGACTGAATTGTAATAGAATGGAAATCTGCCAAATTTTATGAAATAATCACCATATCATACATTGGCATTTCATGCTGGACTATCTTAAAATGATAAATAGAGTCATCAAGAATAATAGGTATGACTGGAGACAATTTTGAAACCGCTATTTTTATATTGAAAGTTAACCAATATAAATCAACTTTTTACATATCAGTAGGAATAGAATGATATCTAGCAAGTGAAATATCAGCACCAATATAAAATAAGACATCCAAACTATATGTTTTAAAACCATATCATTTGATTTAAATTTCAAAAAATGGATTATTAGTATTATATATAGATATCTGATGGATATTTAAATTATTATGAGAGGTATCCCCCTCTTCAAAATGAGATTCGATCTCATTGGTGACCTGGAGTAGCTCTTCTTCAAAGAGGTGTTCATGTTCATCATCAAGAGCTTATTCCTTCAAGAGATCTTGCAATTTAGTTAGAGCTTTAGTGAGAAAGAGATGAAGCTAAAAAATACGCTTCTTTCACCAAATAGCTCTATCATAAGTGTCAAGTTGATAAGCAGTTTCAACTAGAGATGCTTTCTAGTTTTTAGACTGAAATTATTTAGATAAAATATCCTTTTGCCTTTTTTTTGGGCTAAATAAAGAGAGTATTTTTGCTTAACAGTTACAATTTATTGTTGTAAAAATATTCTTTCAGAGATCATATAGGTAGGCATTTTATCATATCTTTCTTTAAGAAAAGATATATGTTGAGATAAATTCAAGGCATCTAGAAAAGGAAAAAAATTATATGAATCTAAAATCCTATATCAAAATCATAATCAGATGATTCATCTTCTGATTTAGATTTAGCTACATTCATATTTATTTGATTATCATCACTATCAGATGCTTTCCATAAAATATCTAATTCATATTGAAGCTCATCTTCTTCTGATACTATCACATATTCATTTTCATCAATGCCATAACTATTTAGAAAATTAATATTTTTGGATTTTTTTCCCCTATTAGGATATATATTAGCATAGTGATCACCTTGATAGAGGAAAATTAATCTTTTTGGATTCTTTTCCATGTTTCTTTTTTTGAATATCTTTTTTGGACCAAACTTCTTTTTACTAAATTTATATCTAGGTTTCCAAAGCTTAGTATAAGTGAACTCTTTTGCAGAAGAACATTTATAAGAATACGATTTATTCTTTCTTTTGTACTACTTGTATCTATGCACATCCATACAACCAAAATTATCATCTAGAGAATTGCAAAATTTTGCACCTATCTATTTATGAAACTTCATAGTTTCTTACTATGCATTTCTTTCTACACATAACTTCCTATTAACTACATTAATATTTTGGTTTATTATTCCAAAGGACAAGGTTGGAATATTTTAACCCATAGAAACTTTATATTTGGTAGCAAAATATTCAAGAAATGATTCTATATGCCTACTCTTATATGTTGGATTAAATATTTCTCTAAAATTATATAATAGATTTTCCATATAGCACATATATTTATCTAGCCTAGTCATATCACATAATTGAGCTTTAATAAAATTGGCTTTGTTTGCCTCTTTGTCACTATCAAGTGTCCCAACAAATTTAGAAAGTAAAGTGTTGTAAAGTGTAGAGATCAGTTTTGGATGAATATAAATGCTTTCATAAAACATTGTACCACTAACATCCCACCATTTCTTGATGTTTCATATAAATTCATTTGAAATATATTGGATAACACTGAAATAATCTTTTTTAAGACCATGAATCTATACACTGGCCCAAGCTAGCATTTCATGAATCGTTTATTTTCTTTTTTCTAGTGGTTCACAATTGAATTTCTAGAAGGAAGGTTGAAGATTTAGAGTCCTTATTTGAGAATCTAATGGAGGTTTAGATGTTGAAGACTCTCCTGTCTCAAAGTAGCTTTCTATTTCATCAAGCTCTATCTTAGCCATGCCTACTTGGAAGATCTTATCAAGACATTTTTCAAGATCAGGTAAACTCTTTGATTTAGACTTTGCAAATGATTCTCTTTGTAATTTTTGAACATTTTGCCAAGAATGGATATTCTGACTATAATCAATATTTTTTAGAACAACTATTTCTTGATGTGGCCGAGAAGATTAGCCTTTATCCTTTATTGAATTTAGAATCTTATAAATAGTAAATAGGCTAGAACTATGATTTACTACTTTTTTATCTATACTATTAGAAGCTAAAGATAGCTGTCTAATTTTTTGGTATGCTTCTTTCTATTTTGTCTCAAGAGTAGACATTTGATCTTTTAAATCTATTTTAAGAGAAACTACACTAGACTGAAGCTGATCTTGACTCTGATTGATAATATTTTTCTCAATAATCAACTTTTCTATTTTGGCTTGAGTAGATTGTTGTTGTTGTCTAATGCTACTAGACTCATTATCTATTTTCTAAACAAGTTGATTGTGTTGAGTTGTAATATTATCATTCAAAATATTGAGTGCTCTAGCAAGTTTTCCTTTTTGATATAACTCAATACTTTTTAACATCTTATAAACTTAGTTAAGACTCTACTGTATTTCTAAAACTTTATTATTCAAGCATTCGGTTGTAATATTATTCCAATTTATTAACTTGACTTTGACAGATCAAGACTTTTGTCAAATGTTCTAAGATAATACATTTATGCTCTAAATTTTCTATCAGGTGAATATTGATTGAAATTAGTAGACTTTGAGAATATTTTTTTTGTGTATGATTCATCTCCTAAAAGAGTTTTCCATACATGACCTTCTTCATCTTTCTTTTGAGTCTTTTCTTTAGAAGTTCCTTCCATATTAACTTTTTTGGCTTCAGTAAGTAAATTCTTATTTTTCTCAAGTAGTTATTGAATGGCTAAATCTCTTTTAAACATGTGAATACTAGAATGATTTAGATGACTTATAATTTTTTTATGGCCAACATAGAAGTATGAATCTATTTGAGGATCATGGACTTTCTTGAGATGTAAACAATTAGGATTGATTAAAGACAATGGTTATTTTAATTGTATACTCTACATATGATCTTTTAAGTCATTATGAGAGTCAAATCTATTGATATATTTATTGGGAAAATATTTTATAGATGTAGCAAAAGATAAGGATTTCCTAGGCTTTTAGATAAAGTCTATGTCTACTATCCATGTTCTAAGAAACTTAAGATCTGATCAAGAAATTGATTCAACAAGAATTATCTAACTATTTTTAATTTCTCTACACACCACGCTTTTGTCTTATGCAGAATTAAACTTGACATTAGGATGAAGGGTATTGGTTAAGTGTTACATGACCTATTATTTAATATCAAGGGGACAAGAGCTAGGGATCATATCTAATCCATGGGTTTGGAGAAAAAGCTTTAGGACTTTATTTATATATATTTTTTGATGGATAGCTAATGGATAATTTGAGTAAATAGTTATAAATATCAGACCATCATGAACACCAATTTGAACAATATTTTATAAACAAGTAATAAAGATGGTATGTCTATTATTGAGTAAATATCCTAAAATACTAACATTCAGACCTCTTCTGAATAAATAAAAAATATGAATAGAAACGTCACCAATATATAAAAACTTATATTTAAACTAAGATTTTAACTGATGGATAGTTTTATCATCAATTATTTTTAAGTGATATTTATAATCATCATTTTATTTAACTTGAATAACATTTTTTTAAAAAAATTATGGAAGTTTTAGCAATAAGATGAAAAAGAGAAAGCTTGTCATAAACATTTGTAGGCTTAAGATTTGAGAGTTTTCATTCAGGGCTAGGATTTTCTTCATCAAATTCTATAGTTGCTTCATTTGTAGAAAAGAATGAACTAGTATATATATCAGAGAGAGTACAGACATCAAATGTACCTGTAATATCTAGAGTTATCTAGTTTGATGCATCTATAATATTCGTATCATCGATACTATATAGATCCACTATTATGCCTTCCTCACATCTTTATGGGATCATTCCCTTCCCTATTGTCTAAATAAAATATGGAGACAGAAGACCCTAATAAGAATAAGATAAATATAGATATCAAGAGATGAAAGTATAATTTTACTGATATTTCAAAGAGATATTACAAAAGTAACAAGATTTTATAGGGCTTGGATATGGCTCATGACACATGACTCATAGCTCTAATACCATTAAATTACAAGATCATTGTATTGTTTATGACAAAGAGAGTTTACAAAGATTTTAGAATAGACTAAGTGAATTACAAACTTAACAAAAGTTTTTGATTCGTAGGTTCTCACAGAAGGGCAAGCAAAGAGCATAAACTTATTTCTGACTCATTAAAACACAACTCTAGACTTAACACTCTAGACTCGACTTTAGGTATTCAATGTTTATGACACAAAGAACTCCCCATATTTATAAGATGAAATGAGAAGATCGATGATTGAGACAAAGATGCCAAATCAATAGATACAAGGCAAGATGCTAAAATTAGGTGGGTTATGAGCCCATTACGTATTGCCTAATAAAAAAAGACAAACTAAGAATCTACTGACACGATCGATAAAATATCATCTTTTATAAGTGGTGAGGTCCACAAGACTAAAATATGGTTAACATACCCACATTCATGACTATGAACAAACCATGTAACTAGTCTTTATACTAAATCAATCATCATCATTGAATTCATATTCTCCTTGAGAAAAATAGTGGTTGTTATCATCAAAATCTAAGTCGATGTAATCGATGTATATCATTGAAGGAATCCTTAACATCTAACCACTAAGTGTAGGAGGGAAAATACCCTGATGACTTATTGTAAACCTTTTCCAAAGAGTGGTTAATGGTTGAGCAAGAGCTAAGCTAGCATGTAGGTTAGCTTAGAAATTCTAAACAAAGAGTATTTCAAACTTAATTCTAAAATGTATCCTTAAGGAAATAAATATATTCCTTAATCAGGAGGGATATGAGAAACAAGATCATCAGAAACTTTCATAGGCATAACATAATCCAAAAATTCAAATAGGTAATCTAAAATTTTAGTAGATAACCAAAAAAAATTTAGTAGCAAGATTAAAGAGTGGTCAGAAAGTAAAACATTAAATTAAGAATTCAAAACTATGTCTAAAAATAAAAAATTTGAAGGGATTATTTATACCAATAATACTTGGATTATTAGCTTTATGGTATAACATTATATTAGAACACCATCTTTTACCATCAGGTTTCTGAAATTGTGATATCCATGCCAAATGAGTGTTATTAAGTTCAACACAAGCTTCATAAGATTTTTTGGTGAGAGTATTTATTTTATGAGTTAATTGATTTGCAACAGATGGAGTGGATCTCCATATATATTGATGGAACTCTTCACACACTTCTATAACTGTTACTATCATGATTGATTTTTCTAAATTATCTAAATTGAATTTTCTAGATATAAAATCAGTAAGATAATTATTTTTCCCCAGAATATGTTCCATAAAAAAATCAAAATCTGACAAGAAATTTGCCCACCTAGTTAACCTATTCACAGATATTTTCTTTAGATTATTAGTAGAATGAAAAATACTCATAAAGTTATTTAAATTAGATCTAATAAGAAATTTCTCTGATCTAACAAAAAATATGAAAGCTTGAATAGCTTTAATAACAACAAAAATTTATTTATGAGTAGAGTGATAGTTTTTTTGAGCCTATTTAAAATTTTAAAAATTAAATTTGCAAGGCTTCTCTGAACTATCTGATAATCTTTCTTTAATAATAGCACTCTAATATAAATATGACGCATTTATCTTAATGATCTTTTAGACCATTACCAAGTAGAACTATAGGTAGTAAATTTTGACAAATATACTTTATCCTTTGAACAACTTTTGTTATCTCATCAGACCATGCTAGAGGATTCTTCGATAAATTTTTATTCAGAAGAACTCTATCCTGTGCAATGTTATGATAATATCAAGTTACATAGTTTACATAGCCAAGAAATCTTTGTAACAATTTTTTATCTTTCAACTCATCAAAAAAAAATGATATTCTTTAAAACATGTTCTTGTACTAAAAATTCCCTTAATTTTATAATAACCCCTAAAAACTCAATTTCAACTTTAAAAAATGACATTTCCTTCTTAGATAGAACCAAACCATTGTCATGCATAATTTGATAGAATTGCTTCAAATGATTGAGATGTTCTTTAGGTGATCTTGAAAAAACTAATATATCATTTATATAGACAATGATAAAATTAGAGTATGTTGAATCAAATTTGTTTATCATTTCTTGAAATATACTAGGAGTAGTTTTTAGACCAAAAGGTAGAACAGTCCATTTGTATTAGTTAAAATGAGGAACAAAAGTAGTTTTGTACATGTCTTATTCTACCACTTGTATCTGCTAGAATCCTAATTTCATATCAAACTTACTGTAAACTTTACTTTCATTTATTCTTTGTAAAATTCATCTTTTAAAGGAATATGATGTTGAATAGGTAAAACATACTTATTAAGAGGGACATAATTTATAACTAGTCTCTTCTTACCTCTTATCTGTTCTGATCTTTTATTTACATAAAATGCTTCACATGCGCAATGGCTATTGGAATCCCTTATCAAACCCTATTTTTTTAATTGTTTTATTTCCTAAAAACAATTTTCCCTAAGTGAAGGAGACATTCTTGAATGATGTGCTTTAAACTTAGGTTTTATTTCTTTACCATCTTTGTATTTTACCATCTTCAATTCAATTATACATTCATGTAGTTTTCTACTTCTGAATGCTAAAGGATTTTTAGAACAATAATCCTTTCTTAGCTTTTCAATTATTGGATCAATACTAGTATGACAAAGATTTACTTTTTGTTGTATCCATCTGGTGTCAATTGGTTTCTTTAAATAAAATTCTACATTCATATCTAGATTTTTTGTATAAAGAATATTTTCATGCAAAAATTATTTCATGTGGTTGAATTTTAATAGGATAGAAATTTGCAAAATTATCTAAACCAATAATCATATCATACATTGACATTTCATGCTGAGTTATCTTAAAATGATAAATAGAGTCACCAAGCACAACAGGTATGACTGTAAATAATTTTGAAACCACTATTTTTGTATTAAAAGTTAACTGATGGAAATCAATTTTTCACATATCAGTAGGAATAAAATGATATCTAACAAGTGAAATATCATCACCAGTATCAAGTAAGACATCCAAATTATATAGTTTAAAACCATCTCATTTGATTTGAATTTCACAAACTAGATTATTAGTATTATATACAGATATCCGATGGATATTTAAATTATTATGAGAGGTATCCCCCCTTCAAAATGAGATTCGATCTCATTAGTGACCTGGAGTAGCTCTTCTTCAAATAGGTGTTCATGTTCATCAGCAAGAACTTCCTCCTTTAAGAAATCTTGCAATTCAATTTGAGCTTTAACAAGAAAGAGATGAAGCTAAAAAATATGCTTTTTTCACCAAGTAACTCTATCATAAGTGTCAGGTTGATAATCAGCTTCAACCGAAGATACTTTCTGGTTTTTAGACTAAAATTCTTTGGATAAAATATCCTTTTACCTTTTTTTCTAGGTTAAATGAGGAGAGTATTTTTGCTCAGTAGCTACAATTTATTGTTGCAAAAATATTCTTTCAGAGATCATATAGGCAGGGGTTTTATCATATCTTTCTTTAAGGAAAGATATCTATTGAGATAAACTCAAGGCATCTAGAAAAGAAGCAAAAATCATATGAATCTAAAATCCTATATCAGAATCATAATCAGATGATCCATCTTCTGATTCAAATTCAATTAGATTAATAATTATTTAATTATCATCACTATCAGATGCTTCCCACAAAATATCTGATTCATATTGAAGCTCATTTTCTTCTGATAGTAGCACATATTCATCTTCATCAATTTCATAACTACTCAAAAAATTAATCTTTTTGGATTCTTTTCTCCTATTAAGGTATTTATTAGCATAGTGATCACCTTGGTAGATGAAACACTTAACAGACTTTTTTTGATATCTATGTTTCTTTTTTCTGAATATCCTTTTTGGACCAAACTTCTTTTTACTAAATTTATATCTAGGCTTCCAAGGCTTATTATAAGTGAACTCTTTTTTAGAAGAACATTTTCAAGAATGTGATTTCTTCTTTATTTTGTACTTCTTATATCTATGCACATCTATATAACCAAAATTATCATCTAGAGAATTGCAAAATTTTGTACTTATCTATTTATGACACTTTATAGTTTCTATTTGTGCCTTTATTTTTGCACACAACTTCTCATTAATTACTTTAATATTTTGATTTATTCTTTCAAAGGACATGGTTGAAATATTTTCACCCATAGCAGCGTTATACTTGGTAGTAAAATATTCAAGAAATGATTCTATATGCCTAATCTTGTATGCTAGATTAAATATTTCTTCAAAATTATAGAATAGATTTTCTATATAGCACATATACTCATCTATCCTGGTCATATCACACAATTAAGGTTTAATAAACTTGGCTTTATTTGCCTCTTTGTCATTATCAAGTGTCCCAATAAATTTAGAAAGTAAGGCATTACAAAGTGTAGAGATCTATTCCAGATGAGTGTAAATGATTTTATTAAACATTATACCACTAGCATCCCACCATTCTTTGATGATTTTTATGAACCCATTTTTAATCTATTGGTTAACATTGAAAGGATCTTTTTTAAGACTATGAATCTATTACTGGCCTAAGCTAGCATTGCATAAATTATTTATTTTTATTTTTTTGGTGGTTCACAATTGGATTTTTAGAAGAAAGGTTAAAGATTTAGAGTCTTTATTTGACAATCTAATGAAGGTTTAGATGTTGAAGACTCTCTTGTCTCAAAGTAGATTTTTATTTCATCAGGCTCTATCTTAGCCATGCCTACTTGGAAGATCTTATCAAGATATTTTTCTGGATCAGGTAGACTCTTTAATTTAAAATTCATAAATAATTTATTTTAGAATTTTAGAATATTTTTCTAGGAATGGATATTCTGACTATAATCAATATTTTCTAGAAAAATTATTTCTGATTGTGGCTGAGAAGATCGACCTTTATCCTTTATTTGAAAATAGAATCTCAAGAATAGAAAATAAGTTAGAACTATGATTTACTACTTCTTTAGCTATACAATCAGAAGTTGAAGATAGTTATCTGATTTCTTGGTATGCTTCTTCCTATTTTATCTCAAGAGTAGACATTTAATTTTTTAAATCTATTTCAAGAGAAAATACACTAGACTGAAGCTGATCTTGACTCTGACTGATAACCTTTTCCTCAATAATCAAATTTTTTATTTTGGCTGTAGTATATTGTTATTGTAGTCTAATGCTACTAGACTCATTATCTATTTTCCGAACAAGTTGACTGTGTTGAGTAGTAACATTATCATTCAAAACATCGATTGCTCTAGCAAGTTCTTTTTTTGATATAACTCAATACTTTTTAACATCTTAGAAACTTGGTTTAGACTCTGTTGTATTTATAAAACTTTATTATTCAAGCATTTGGTTACAAGATTATTCCAATTCATTAACTTGACTTCGATAGATTGATCAAAACTTTTATCAGATGTTCTACGATAATATATTTGTGCTTTAAATTTTCCATCAAGTGAATATTGATTGAAATCAGTAGACTTTGGAAATCTTTTTTCTGTGTATGATTCATCTCTTAAAGGAGTTTTCCATGCATTTTTTTCAAAAGTTTCTTTCATATTAACTCTTTTGGTTTCAGTAAGTAACTTCTTATTTTTCTCAAGTAGTTCTTGAATAACTAAATATCATTTAACCATGTGAATACTAGACTGATATGAATAACTTATAATTTTGTGAAAGTAAAAACAAAAGTATGAATCCATTTGAGGATCATGGACTTTTTTTATACCATTAGTTTCAATCAAGCCAAGTTTCTTTAACTAGAGATTTTTATTCTTATTTTAACCAAAATAGGATAAATAAATCCTTAAACTACTATTCAAAAGATAAAATAGAATTGTTAGAATTTACCACCTCTAATTCTACCTGGTAATGGTCTAAAAATCATTGAGATAGATGCCTTAGATTTATATTGAGGTGTTATTTTTAAAGAAAGATTATCAGATAGTTTAGAGAAGCTTTGCAGATTTACTTCTGAAAATTTTAAATAGGCTCAGAAAAACTATCACTCTACTCATAAAGAATTTTTTTTGGTTATTAAATCTACTCAAGCTTTCATATTTTTTGTTAGATCAGAGAAATTTTTTGTTAGATCTAATTTAAATAACTTTATGAGTATTCTTCATTCTACTGATAATTTAAAGAAAGGATCTATGAGCAGGTTAACTAGGTGGGCAAATTTTCTATCAGATTTTGATTTCTCTATTGAACATATTCTTAAAAAAAAGAATTATCTTGTTGATTTTATTTCCAAAGAATTCAACTCAGATAATTCAAAAAAATCAGTCATGGTAGTAACAGTTATAAAAGTGCATGAAGAGTTCTATCAACATATATGGAGATCCACTCCATCTATTGCAAATCAATTAACTCATGAGATAAATGCTCTCACCATAAAATCTCATGAAGGCTCTACTAAACTTAATAACACTCATTTGGCATGGACATCATAGTTTTAAAAATTTGATGATAAAAGATGGTGTTCTACTATAATGTTATACCATGAAGCTAATAATCCAAGGATTACTGGCATATAAAATCCCTTCAAAAAATTTATTTGCAGGCATGGTTTTGAATTATTAATTCAATGGTCTACTTTATAGCCAAGCTTTAACCTTGCTATTAAATTTTTTTGGTCATCTACTAAAATTCTAGATTATCTATTTGAATTTTTAAATTATGTTATGCCTATGAAATTTTATGATGATCCTACTATTTGTATCCCTCCTAATCAAGTAAGGAATATATTTATTGCCTTAAGGATACCTTTTAAAATTAAGTTTGAAATATTCTCAGTTTAGAATTTTCAAGCTAACTTACATATTGGCTTAGCTCCTGCTCAACCATTATCCATTGTTTAAAAAAGGTTTACAATAAGCCATCAAGCTATTTTTCTTCCTACACCTGGTAGTCAGATGTTAAAGATTCATTCAACATTATACATGGATAACACTAACTTAGATTATGATGATGACAACCACTATTCTCCTCAAAGAGATTATAAATTCAATGATGATGATTGTAAAGACTAGTTACAGGATCTATTCATAGCCATGAATGTGGGCACGTTAACCCTCTTTTAGTCTTGTGGACCTCACCACTTATAAAAGGTGGTATTCTTTCAACCATGTCAGCAGATTCTTTATTTGTCTTTTCTTGTTAGACAATGTGTAGTGGGCTCATAACCCACCTACTTTTGGCATTTTACCTTGTGTCCATCGATTTGGCATCTTTGTCTCGATTGTGGATCTTCTCATTTCATCTTATAAACATGAGGAGTTTTTCATGTCATAAACATGGAATTCCTAGAGTTGAGTGTAGATTGGTAAGTCTAGAGTTGTGTTTTAGCGATTTAGAAATATGTGGGAACCTATGAATCAAAAACTTTTCCTAAGTTTTTAACCCACTTATTCTATTCTAAAAGCTTTGTAAACTCTCTATGTCTTAAGAAATACAATGATCCTATAGTTTAATGGCAACTTTTCCTAAGTTTGTAATTCACTTAGTCTATTCTGAAAGCTTTGTAAACTCTCTATGTCTTAAGCAATACAATGATCCTACAATTTAATGGTATTAGAGCCATGAACAATGTGTCATGAGCCATATCCAAGCCTTGAAAAAACTTGTTGCTTTTGGAATATCTCTTTGATATTGATTCATCTCTAGCTATCTTTATTTATCCTATTGTTATTATGGTCTTTTATCTCCATATTTTTTTTAGATAATAGGGAAGGGAATGATCTCATAAAGCTATGAGAAAGGTGTGATAATGGATATGTATAATACTAATGATATGAAGACTATGGATGCATCAAACTAGATAACTCTAGATACTATAGGTACATCTAATGTATGTACTCTCTCTAATATATATACTAGTTCATTATTTTCTACAAAAGAAGAAACTATAGAATTTGATGAAGAAAATTCTAGCCCTAAATGGAAACTCCCAAATCTTAAGTCTACAGATGTTTATGACAAGATTCCTCCTTTTCATCTTATTGGTAAAACGTCTATAAAAATTTCTAAAAATGTTATTCAAGTTAAAGAAAATGATGATTATAAATATTACTTACAAATAATTGATGATAAAACTATTTGTCAATTAAAATCTCAGTTTAAATATAAGTTTTCCAATATTGGTGCCATTTTTATTGGTGTTTTTCCTTTATTTAGAAGAGGTCTAAATGTTAGTATTTTAAAATGTTTACTCGATAATAGACATACCACCTTTAGTGTTTTTTTACAAAATGTTGTTCAAACTAGTCTTTATGATGGTCTAATCTTTACAACTGTCTACCCAAATTATCTAGTAGCTATCCATCAAGAAGAAAATCTAAACAAAGTCTTAAAGTGTTTTTTATAAACCCATGGACTAGATATGATCCCTGGATCTTGTCCCCTTGCTATTAAATATCAAGCCATGTATCGCTTAACCAATACTCTTCATCTTGATTTTAAGCATACTCCCACACAAGGCAAAAGTGTGGTGTGTAGAGTAACAAAAAATAGTCAGATAATTTTTATTGAATTAATTTCTTGGTCAGATCTTAAATTTCCCAAAAAATGAATAGTAGACATAGACTTTGTCTAAATCTTAAGAAATCTTTATCTTTTGCTACATCTATAAAATATTTTCCAAACAAATCTATCATTATATTTGGGACTCATAATGACTTGAAAGATCATATACAGAGTATATAATTGTAGAAACCATTGCCTTTAATCAATCTTCATTATTTGCATCTCAAGAAAGTCCATGATCCTCAAATAGATTTATAATTATATGTTGACTATCAAAAAATCAAAATTCATCCAAATCAGTCTAGTATTCACATGGTTAAAATAGATTTAGCCATTCAAGAACTACTTGAGAAAAATAAGAAGTTACTTGCTAAAGCCAAAAGAGTTAATATGGAAGGAACTTCTAAAGAAAAGATTAAAAAGGAAGATGAATAAGGTCATGTATGGAAAACTCCTTTAGGATTTGAATCATACACAGAAAAAATATTCCCAAAGTCTAGTGATTTCAATCAATATTCATCTGATAGAAAATTTAGAGCATAAATGTATTATCTTAGAACATCTGACAAAAGTTTTGATCAATCTATGGAAGTCAAGTTAATGAATTTGAATAATCTTACAACCAAATGCTTGAATAATAAAGTTTCAAAAATACAGTACAGTCTTGACTAGATTTCTAAGATGTTAAAAAGTATTGAGTTATATCAAAAAAGAGAACTTACTAGAGCAATCAATGTTTTGAATGATAATATTGCTACTTAACATAGTCAACTTGTTTAGAAAATAGATAATGTGTCTAGTAGCCTTAGACTATAATAAAAATCTATTGAAGCCAAGATAGAAAATCTGATTATTGAAGAAAAGGTTATTAGTTAGAGTTAAGATCAGCTTCAGTCTAGTATAGTTTATTTTGAAATAGATTTAAAAAATCATGTCTATTCTTGAGACAAAACAAGAAGAAGCATACCAAGAAATCAAATAGTTATCTTCAGTTTCTGATAGTATAGCTAGAGAAGTAGTAAATCATAGTTCTAGGCTATCTATTATTCTTGAGATTCTAAATTTAATAAAGGATAGATGCCAATCTTCTCAACCATAGCTAGAAATAGTTTTTCTAGAAAATATTGATTATAGTCAGAATATCCATTCCGGGAAAAATATTCTAAAATTACAAAAAGAATTATTTAAGAAGTTTAAATCAAAGAATCTACCTAATCCATAAAAATCTCTTGATAAGATCTTTTAAGTAGGCATGGCTAAGATAGAGCCTGTTGAAACAGAAAGCTGCTTTGAGACATGAGAGTCTTCAACATCTAAACCTCCATTAGATTCTCAAATAAGGACTTTAAATCTTCAACCTTCCGTTTAAAAAGTTAATTGTGAACCACTAGAAAAAAGAAAAGAAATGATTCATGCAATGCTAGCTTGGGCTAGTGTATAGATTCATGGTCTTAAAAAATATCCTTTCAATATTATCCAATAGATTGAAAATGGGTTCATAATAAACATCAAGTAATGGTGAGATGCTAGTGGTACAATGTTTCATGAAAGCATTTACACTCATCCGAAACTGATCTCTACACTTTGCAACACCTTACTTTCTAAATTTGTTGGGACACTTAATAATGACAAAGATGCAAATAAATCCAAGTTATTAAAGCTCAATTGTGTGATATGACCAAGCTAGATGAATATATGTGCTAGATGTAAAATCTATTCTATAATTTTAGAGAAATCTTTAATCCAGCTTACAAGATTAGGTATATAGAATCATTTCTTGAATATTTTGTTACCAATTATAAAACTACTATGGATGAAAATATTCCAACCATATTATTTGGAAGAATAAATGAGAACATTAAAATAGTTAATGAGAAGTTGTGTGTAGAACAAAAGGCACAGAAAGAAACTATGAAGTTTCATAAATAGATAGGTGTAAAATTATGCAATTCTCTAGATGATAATTTTGGTTATATAGATATGCATAGATACAAGAAGTACAAAATAAAGAAGAAATAGTATTCTTGCAAATATTCTTCTAGAAAAGAGTTCACTTATAAGAAACCTCAGAAGCCTATATATAAATTTAGTAAAAAAAAATTTGGTCCAAAAAGGATATTAAAAAATATATATAGTTATCAAAAGAAGCCTGTTAAGTGTTTCATCTGCCAAGGTAATCACTATGCTAATAAATATCTTAATAGGGTAAAAGAATATAAAAAGATTAATTTTATGAATAGTTATAGAATTGATGAAGATGAATATGTGCTAGTATCAGAAGAAGATGAGCTTCAATATGAATTAGATATTTTGTGGAAAGCATCTGATAGTGATGATAATCAAATAAATATGAATCTAGCTCAATCTAAATTAGAAGATGAATCATCTGATTATGATTTTGATATAATATTTTAAGTTCATATTATTTATATGCCTTTTTTAGATGCCTTGACTTTATCTCAACATATATCTTTTCTTAAAGAAAGATATGATAAAACTCATGTCTATGTGATCTCTGAAAGAATGTTTTTGCAACAACAAATTATAGCTATTGAGAAAAAATACTCTCTTCATTTAACCCAAAAAAAAAGGCACTAAAATATTTTATCCAAAGATTCTTAGTATAAAAATTAGAAAGCATCTCTGGTTGAAGCTACTAATCAATCTGACACTTATGATAGAACTACTTGGTGAAAAAAGTGTATTTTTAGCTTCAGCTCTTTCTCACTAAAGCTTAGACTGAATTGTAAGATCTCTTGAAAGAAGAAGCTCTTGCTGATGAATATGAACACCTCTTTGAAGAAGAGCTACTCCAGGTCACTAATGAGATCAAATCTCATTTTGAAAGGGGAGATACCTCTCATAATAATTTAAATATCCATCATATATCTATATACAATACTAATAATCTAATTTTTCAAATTCAAATCAAATGGGATGGTTTTAAACTATATAGTTTGGATGTCTTGCTTGATACTGGTGATGATATTTCACTTGCTAGATATATTCTATTCCTATTGATATGTGGAAAGCTGATTTCCATCAGTTAACTTTCAATACAAAAATAGCAGTTTCAAAATTATCTGCAGTCATACCTATTATGCTTGGTGACTCTATTTATCATTTCAAGATAATCTAACATGAAATACTAATGTATGATATGATGATTGGTTTAGATAGTTTGTCAAATTTATATCCTATTACAATTCAGTCACATGAAATAATTCTTGCACAAAAATATCCTTTGTGCAAGAAATCTAGATATGAATGTATAATTCTATTAAAAGAAAAGCCAAAAAAACTAGTTACACCAGATGGATACAGTAGAAAGTAAATATTTTTCATGCTAGTATTGATCCAATAATTGAAAAACTTAGAAAATATAATTGTTCTAAAAATCCTTTAGCATTCAAAAGTAGAAAACTACATGAATGTAGAATTGAATTGAAGATGGTAAAAGACAAATATGTTAAAAAAATAAAACTTAAGTTTAAAGCACATCATTTAGGAATGTCTCCTTCACTTAGGGAAGAATATTTTCAAGAAATAAAATAATTAAAAAATAGGGTTTGATAAGGGATTCCAATAGCCTTTGGACATGTGAAGAATTCTATGTGTATAAAAGATCAAAGTAGATAAGGGGTAAGAAGAGACTAGTTATAAATTATGTCCCTCTTAATAAGTATGTTTTATCTATTCAACATCTTATTCCTTCAAAAGATGAAATCTTATAAAAAATAAATAGAAGTAAATTTTACTGTAATTTTGATCTAAAATCAAGATTTTGGTAGATAAAAGTCGTAGAACAAGACAAGTACAAAACTTCTTTTGTTACTCCTTTTGTCTAATATGAATGGAATGTTCTACCTTTTGGTCTAAAAATTGCTCCTAATATATTTCAAGAAATGATGAAAAAAATTTCTCAGCATACTCTAATTTTATCATTGTCTATATAGATGTTATATTAGTTTTTTCAAGATCGTCTAAAGGACATCTCAATCATCTAAAAAATTCTATCAAATTATGTATGACAATGGTTTAGTTCTATCTAAGAAGAAAATATCAACTTTTAAAGATAAAATTGAGTTTCTAAAGGTTACTATAAAATAAAGGAAAGTTTCATTACAAGAACATGTTTTAAAGAATATCAAAAACAATTCTAATGAGCTGAAAGATAAAAAATTATTACAAAGATTTCTTGGCTATGTAAACTATGTAGTTGGATATTATTATAACATTGCACATGATAGAATTATTATGAATAAAAATTTATCGAAGAATCCTCCAACATGGTCTGATGAGATGACAAATTTTGTTCAAAAGATAAATTAGAATTGTCAGAATTTGCCATCTCTAGTTCTACCTAGTAATGGTGTAAAGATCATTAAGATAGATACTTCAGATTTATATTGGGTTAGTATTCTTAAAGAAAGATTATCAGATGGTTCAAAGAAGCCTTGTAGATTTGCTTATAGAAATTTTAAATAGGCTCAGAAAAACTATCACTCTACTCATAAAGAAATTCTTGTTGTTATTAAAGCTATTCAAACTTTCATGTTTTTTGTTAGATTAGAGAAATTTCTGATTAGATCTGATTTAAATAACTTTATGAGTATTCTTCATTCTATTGATAATATGAAAAAAGAATATGTGAGTAGGCTGACCAGGTGGGCAAATTTTCTATCAGATTTTAATTTCTCTATTGAGCATATTCTGAGAAAAAAGAATTGTCTTGTTGATTTTATATCCAGAGAATTCAATTTAGATTATTCATAAAAATCAGTCATGGTAGTAACATTTACAGAAGTGTGTGAAGAGTTTCATCATCATATATGGATATCCATTCCATCTGTTATAAATCAGTTAACTCATGAGATAAATGCTCTCACCAAAAAATCTCATGAAGCCTCTGTTGAACTTAATAATACTCATTTGGCATGGACATCATAGTTTCAAAAACTTGATGGTAAAAGATGGTGTGCTACTATAATTTTATACTATGAATCTAATAATCTAAGGATTACTGGCATAAATAATCTCTTCAATATTTTCATTTGTAGGCATGGTTTTGAATTCTTAATTCAATGGTCTACTTTTTGGTCAAGATTTAATCGTGCTGCTAAAAATTTATGGTCATCTACTGAAATTCCAGATTACCTATTTGAATTTTTTGATTATGTTATGCTTATGAAAGCTTTTGATGATCATGTTATTCATATCCCTCTTGATCAAGTAAGTAATATGTTTATTTCCTTAAGGATACCTTTTAGAATTAAGTATGAAATATTTTTAGTTCAAAATTTCTAAGCTAACCTACATGCTAGCTTAGCTCCTGCTCAACTGTTAGCCACTCTTTGGAAAAGGTTTACCATAAGTCATCAAGTTGTTTTTTCTTCCTATACCTGGTGGTTAGATGTTAAGGATTCCTTCAGCATTATACATGGATCACACCAACTTAGATTCAGATGATGACAACCACTATTCTCCCTAAGAAGAATATGAATTCAATGATGATGATTGATTTAATCTAAAGACTAGTTATGGGGTCTATCTTTAGCTATGAATGTGGGAACATTAACCCTCTTTTAGTCTTGTGGACCTCACCACTTATAAAAGGTAGTATTATATCAACCATGTGAGCAAATTTCTTGTTTGTCTTTTCTTGTTAGGTGGTGCATAGTGGGCCCATAACCCACCTACTTTTGACATCTTGCTTTATGTCTATTGATTTGACATCTTTGTTCAATCATTGATCTTCTCATTCATCTTATAAATATGGGGAGTTCTTCATGTCACAAATATAGAATGCCTAGAGTTGAGTCTAGAGTGATAAGTCTAGAGTTGTGTCTTAGCGAGTCAGGAATAAGCATATGCTCTTTGCTTGCCCTTCTATGGGAACCTATGAATCAAAAAAATTTCCTAAGTTTATAATTCACTTAGTCTATTCTAAAAGATTTGTAAACTCTCTATGTCTTAATCAATATATTGATCCTACAGTTTAAAGCTCAAAAGGTAGCTTGATCATATGGTGTCAAGTAAGATCAAAAATATCTTTATTTTTTTAAGATAAATGGGTATATGGATGATAGGTAGGGTAACCTTATTGTGGGGATAGCTTGCCCATTTTGTAGGTGACTTGGGAACCATGATAAATAATTCCATGTCGTATGCTAGTTGTAGATTGATCAATGTGGGATGTTTAATGTTGTTATTATGAAAGCTAATTATATCTTTTTTGAGTTTGATTAGTGTTTTATTTTGATATAGGGTCTATTATTGATTGCTTTTGATAGATTAGACTTAGCCATCCTTTAAAGGAGTGGTCTAAGTTTGGATTTTTTTATGTTTAATAGTTATCCTTCAAGCAAGCAGTCTACTTTAAGTTCAAGTAATTTTGATTATTTTGAGGTAGTTGTCCTTTAAGCGAGTAGTTTTCATGCTATAGATGTTGACCCAAGTGATATTTGGTATCCCATATTATTTATATCCTAATTTAGACAAGTCATCTATATAAGCCTAAGGTTTTACTTTATGGAGGCAAAGCCATAGCATAAGAAGGTTGATGATGGGTAAAAGAGGTGGTTAAGGTGATAATGACCATGGGAATCTATCCTAAAAATGCTTAAAATTAGTATGAGGATCATGCTATATGAAGATCATGCCATGGTTAGAGCCTTGGTATACATGCTTAGGATTAAGCTAAGGTTGTGATGGATAATCACATGATCTTGTTTTTAATCAGTTGTCATTAAAATAAGGAGAATAAGGTGATTGAAAATAAGGGATGAGGTTAAGTTAGACATAAGATGATAAGGAACTTGGTTTAACTAAAGAATAGGTGCACAAATGTAAAATCATTTGAGGAGGTTGAAGTTCTCATATGCCCCAAATCCATGCTTGTATGAATGGTTGATGCCAATCAGGAGAGTATATGTCCTAAAGTTACATTTTGACACTTTATTAGATGTGGAAAATATTTGGATTGACAAAAAGGTGAGGTTGGTTAGGTGATAGTTTGGTGGATAAGCGTAATCTCCAATGGTTCATTAGGTGGTGGAGAAGGGTAATCTCCAATGGTTGGGGGAGAAGGTGACTCCCAAATAGGTTAGGTAGTGTCCTAATGGTTTTCCTCAATTTGGTATACCACCTAGTTTAGGTTGGGTTGATGGACAAGGTACTCTCCAAAGGTTTGGGGAGGAGGTGACTCCCAAATAGGTTAGTCTAAAAGGGTAATCTCCAATGGTTGGGGGAGAAGGTGACTCCAAAATGGTTGGTGATTGTAATAAATGTGAAAAGGGTGGCCCAAAATGAATTAGTTTAAAGTCATTTGGTTGGTTGGTTAATGGAGAAGCGTAATCTCCAATGCTTTCATGGTTAAGATAAGGTGGTTGGTTGGTGTGTTCTCAAGTATCCAAGGTAGGATGTGATCCTGAAAAAGCAAAAATATTTGTTAAAGTGGAGAAGGTTAATCTCCAAATGTTAGGTAAGTTGGTAGAGAAGGTGACTCCACTAGGTAGGGGGATAAAGTGATTCTCTAATAAGTTTTATTGGATGAAGGATAAAAGTAGTCTCCAATAGTTCAAGGTTGGTTGGTTGAGGTTTGGGTGGGTTTGATTGCTTGGGTAAGGTTGATAAGGTGGGTTGGTTTGATAGGTTAGGTAAGGTTGATAAGTTGGTTTGATAGGTTGAGGCTAAAAAATGCCAAGGGTTGGTTTAGTTAATTGTTAAGGTATGGTTGGTGGTTGATAAATAGTCAAAGCCTTATGGAGGTAAATTTCCCCCAGTTTGCTCTTTTCATGGATGCTTGAGGTGACAAAATGATCTCAAAGTGAAGGTGTTGGTTAATAAAAGGGTTTATAAGGGGTGAGGATGACTTCATCCACCTCCCAAAAGGGGTTGTTAGGTGTTAGTGGTTAGTTGGTTCAAGTTGTAGGTAGTGGTTTGGGTGGGATTTTATCTATTACACCAAGGTGAAGAAAATATAGTTGGATCTAATTTAGGTATGTTAGGGTAGGTCTAACAACACTATCCCAAATTAAAGGTAGGTTAGACAAGAGTGTTTGATTGTCTCAAGGAAGGAGCTTGGGTGAGGTAAGGGTAGGTTGGAAAGGTTTGTTTGATTTGATGGGTTGGTTTTGGTTTAAGTTGATAGTTGGTAAGGTTGAGTTGATGATGGGTAAGGTTGGGTTGATGGTAGGTAAAATTAGGTTAATGGTAGGTGAGGTAGGGTTAATGGTTTTTAAGGTTAGGTTAATGGTTGGTAAGGTAGGGTTGAGGGTAGGTTCCACAAAATTGGTAAGTGGAAGAGGTATGTTGGTTAGTTCTAATGGGTGAGTGGAAAAAGTTAATTTCTTGGTTCAACATGGGTAAGTGTAAGAGGTAGGTTGGTTGCTTGCACATGGGTCATCACACATGGCTCATGGCTCTGATACCATTAAACTTTAGGATCACTATATTTCTTAAGACATAGAGAGTTTATAAATCTTTTAGAATAGACTAAATGAATTACAAACTTAGGAAAAGTTTCTAATTTATAGGTTCCCATAGAAGGGTAAGTGAAGAGCATACACTTATTCTTGACTCACTAAGAAAAAACTCAAGAGAAGATCATACGCTTATTCCTAACTTGCTAAGATGCAACTGTAGACTTACCACTCTAGACTTGACTCTAGGCATTCCATGTTTGTGACACAAAGAACTCCCCATATTTATAGGATGAAATGAGAAGATCTATGGTTAAGACAAAGATGTTGAATTGATGAACACAAGGCAAGATGCAAAAATTATGTGGGTATGGACCCACTATGCACCACCTAACAAGAAAAGACAAACAAGGAATCTACTGACACGATCGATAGAATACTACCTTTTATAAGTGGTGAGGTCCACAAGACTAAAAGAGGGTTAACATGCCCAAATTTATGGCTACAAATAGACCCCATAACTAGTCTTTAGATTAAATCAGTCATCATCATTGAATTCATATTCTCTTTAGGGAGAATAGTGGTTGTCATCATCAGAATCTTAGTCAGTGTGATCTATGTATGTTGCTAAAAGAATCATTAACATCTGATTGCCAGGTGTAGAAGGAAAAATAGCATGATGACTTATTGTAAGCCTTGTCCAAAGAGTGGCTAACGGTTGAGCAGGAGATTTATATTGGGGTGCTATTGTTAAATAAATATTATCAAATGGTTTAGATAAGCCTTGCATATCTGCTTCTAGAAATTTTAAACAGGCTCAAAAAAACTATCACTCTACTAATAAATAAATGCTTACTATTATTAAAGTTATTCAAGATTTCATGTTTTTTGTTAGATCAAAGAAATTTCTTATTAGATCTAATTTAAATAACTTTATGAGTATTCTTCATTCTACTAATAATCTGAAGAAAGGATCTATGAGCAGATTAACCAGGTGGGCAAATTTTTTGTCAAATTTTAATTTCTTTGTTGAGCATATTCTAAGGAAAAAAATTATCTTACTGATTTTATATCCAGAGAATTCAATTCAAATAATTCAAAAAAATTCGCCATGGTAGTAATAGTTATAGAAGTGCATGAAGAGTTCCATCAGCATATATTGAGATCCACTCTATCTATTATAAATCAGTTAACTCATGAGATAAATGCTCTCACTAAAAAATCTCATGAAACCTTTGTTGAACTTAATAACACTCATTTAGTATGGACATCACAAGTTTAGGAACTTGATGGCAAAAGATGGTGTTCTACTATAATGTTATACCATGAAGCTAATAATCCAAGGATTACTAGCATAAATAATCCTTTCAATAATTTTATTTACAGGCATGGGTTTGTAATATCTCCTTGAAATATCAATAAAATTATACTTTCATATCTTTTTATTTGTATCTATCATGTTGTTATTATGGTCTTTTGTCTCCATATTTTCTTTAGATAATAGGGAAGGGAATGATCCTATAAAGCCATGAGGAAGTAGTTATAGTGGACTTGTATAGTGCCAATGATATGAAGATTATGGATGCATCAAACTAAATAACTTCAGATACTGTAGGTACATCTAATGTTTGTACTCTCTCTGATATATCTATTGGTTCATTATTTTCTTCAAATGAAATAACTATAGAATTTGATGAATAAAATCCTAACCCTGAATGGAAACTCCTAAATCTTAAGCTTACAGATATTCATGATAAGCTTTCTTCTTTTCATCTTATTGTTAAAAATTCCATAAATTTTTTTGAAAAGGTTATTCAAATTGAACAAAATGATGATTATAAATATCACTTATAAATAGTTGATGATAAACTATCTTTCAATTAAAATATCAGTTTAAATATAAGTTTTTGCATATTGGTGTCATTTCTATTGGTGTTTTTCCTTTATTCAAAATAGGTCTGAATGTCAGTATTTTAGGATGTTTAATCGATAATAGACATACCACCTTTAGTGATTTTTTTAAAAATGTTGTCCAAACTGGTCTTCATGATGGTCCAATCTTTATAACTATTTACCTAAATTATATAGCAATTATCCATCAAGAAGAAAATCGAAAAAAGGTCCTGAAGCTTTTTCTCTAAATCATGGATTAGATATGATATCTATTTCTTGTCTCCTTGCTATTAAATATCTGTCATGTATCACTTAACCAATACCCTTCATCTTGTTGTCAAGCATACTCCTATACAAGCCAAAAGCATGGTGTGTAGACCAACTAAAAATAGTTAGATAATTCCTACTAAATCAATTTCATGGTCAGATCTTAAGTTTCCCAAAAAATAGATAGTAGACACAGACTTTGTCCAAAAACACAAGAAATCCTTATCTTTTACTACAACTATAAAATATTTATCAAACAAATCTATCATTAGATTTGACTCTCACAATGACTTTAAAGATCATATGCAAAGTATACAATTGCAGCAACCATTGCCTTCAATCAATCCTCATTGTCTACATCTCAAGAAAGTTTGTGATCCTTAAATAGATTCATACTTCTGTGTTGACTATCAAAAAATTATAAGTCATCCAAATCAGTCTAGGATTCACATGGTTAATATAGATTTAGCCATTCAAGAACTACTTGAGAAAAATAAGAATTTACTTGTTAAAGCCAAAAGAGTTAATATGGAAGGAACTTCTAAAGAAAAGACTAAAAAGGAAGATGAAGAAGGTCATGTATGGAAAACTCTTTTAGGATATGAATCATACATAGAAAAAGGATTCCCAAAGTTTGTTGATTTTAATCATTATTCACTTGATAAAAAATTTAGTGCACAAATATATTGTCTTAGAATATTTCATAAATGTCTTAATCAGTTTGCCAAAGTCAAGTTAATGAATTGGAATAATCTTTCAACCAAATGCTTCAATAATAAATTTTTATAAATACAGTAGAGTCTTGACCAGGTTTCTAATATGTTAAAAAGCATTGAGTTATATCAAAAAAGAGAACTTACTAGAGCAATAAATATTTTGAATGCTAATGTTACTACTCAACACAGTCATCTTGTTTAGAAAATAGATAATGAGTCTAATAGCATTAGAATACAACAATAATCTATTGAAACCAAGATAGAAAATTTGATTACTGAGGAAAAGGTTATCAATCAGAGTCAAGATCAGCTTTAGTCTAGTATAGTTTCTCTTGAAATAGATTTAAAAAATTAAGTGTCTACTCTTGAGATAAAATAGGAAGAAGCATACTAAAAAATGAGACATCTATCTTAAATTTCTCATATAATAGCTAGAGAAGTAGTAAATAATAGTTCTATTCTATCTGTCATTCTTGAGATTCTAAATTCAATAAAGGATAAAGGCCAATCTTCTCGACCATAGCCAAAAATAGTTATTCTAAAAAATATTGATTATAGTCAGAATATCCATTCCTAAGAAAATATTCTAAAATTACAAAGAGAATCATTTACAAATTCTAAATCAAAGAGTTTATCTGATCTAAAAAAAATATCTTGATAAGATCTTCAAAGTAGGTATGGCTAAAATAGATCCTATTGAAATAGAAAGATACTTTGAGATAGGAGAGTCTTCAACATCTAAACCTCCATTAAATTTTTAAATAAGGACTCTAAATATTCAACCTTTCTTCTGTAAATTCAATTATGAACCACTAGAAAAAAGAAAAGAAATGATTTATACAATGTTAGCTTGGGCCAGTGTACAAATTCATGGTCTTAAAAATGATTATTTTAGCGTTAGCCAATGAATTACAAATTAATTCATAGAAAACATCAAGGAATGGTGGGATGTTAGTGGTATAATGTTTCATGAAATAATTTACACTCATCTAGAACCGATCTCTACACTTTGTAATGTCTCACTTTTTAAATTTATTGGGACACTTGATAATAACAAAGAGGCAAATAAAGCCAAGTTTCTTAAAGCTCAATTATGTGATATGATCAGGCTAGATGAATATATATATATATTCTATATTAAAAATCTATTCTATAACTCTAGAGAAATATTTAATCTAACATACAAGATTAGGTATATAGAATCATTTCTGAATATTTTTCTACCAAATATAAAGTTGTTATGGGTGAAAATCTTCAAACTATGTCCTTTGAAAGAATAAACCAAAACATTAAAGTAATTAATGAGAAGTTATGTGTAGAAAGAAAGGCATAGAAAGAAACTACGAAGTTTCATAAATAGATAGGTGCAAAATTCTATAATTCTCTAGATGATAATTTTGGTTATATGGATGTGCATAGATACAACTAGTATAAAAGAAAGAAGAAATCATATTCTTACAAATTTTATTCTAGAAAATAGTTAACTTATAATAAGCCTTGGAAGCTTAGATATAAATTTAGTAAAAAGAAGTTTGGTCCAAAAAATATATTCAAAAGAAAGAAACATGGTTATCCAAAGAAGCTTATTGAGTGTTTCATCTATCAAGGTGATCACTATGAGATAAATCTCTTAATATGAGAAAAGAATCCAAAAAAATTAATTTTTTGAATAGTTATGAAATTGATGAAGATGAATATGTGTTAGTATCAGAAAAAGATGAGCTTAAATATGAATCATATATTTAGTAGAAAACATCCGATAGTGATGATAATCAAATAAATATAAATATAGTTAAATCTGAATTGGAATATGAGTCATTTAATTTTGATTTTGATATATAATTTTAGATTCATATGTTTTTTTTTTCTTTTTCCAGATGCCTTAGGTTTATCTCAATAGATATCTTTCCTTAAAGAAAGATATGATAAAACTCTTACCTATATGATCTCTAAAAGAATGTTTTTGCAACAATAAATTGTAACTGCTGAGAAAAAATAATCTCTTCATTTGGACCAAAAAAAAGGCAAAAGGATATTTTATTCAAAAAAATCAGTCTAAAAACTAGAAATCATCTCTGGTTGAAGTTGCTTATCAACCTGACATTTTTGATAGAGGTACTTGGCAAAAGAAGCATAATTTTTAGCTTCAACTCTTTTTCACTAAAGCTCAGACTAAACTATAAGATATCTTGAAGGAAGAAGCTCTTGTTGATAAACATGAACATATCTTTGAAGAATAGCTACTCTAGGTCACTAATGAGATCAAATCTCATTTTGAAGGGGGGATACCTCTCATAATAATTCAAATATCCATCAGATATCTATATACAATACTAATAATCCACTTTGTAAAATTCAAATCAAATAGGATGGTTTTAAACCATATAGTTTGGATGTCTTGCTTGATACTGGTGTTGATATTTCACTTGCTAGATATCATTCTATTCTTACTGATATGTAGAAATTTGGTTTCCATCAGTTAAATTTCAATACAAAAATAATGGTCTTAGAATTGTCTATAGTCATACCTATTATGCTTGATGATTTTATTTATCATTTTAAGATATTCCAGCATGAAATGTTAATGTATGATATGATGATTGGTTCAAATAATTTGACAACTTTCTATCTTATTACAATTCAACTGCATGAAATAATTATTGCATAAAAATATTCTTTGTATAAGAAATCTAGATATGAATGTAGATTTTTATTAAAAGAAAAGCCAAAAAAACTAGTTGACACTAGATGGATATAATAGAAAGTAAATATTTTTCATGCTAGTATTGACCCAATAATTGAAAATCTTAGAAAGGATTATTGTTTTGAAAATCTTTTAGCATTCAGAAGTAGAAAACTACATGAATGTAGAATTAAATTGAAGATGATAAAAGACAAATATGGTAAAGAAATAGAACTTAAGCTTAAATCACATCATTCAAGATTCTCTCCTTCACTTAGAGAAAAATGTTTTCAGGAAGTAAAAAAATTGAAAAAATAAGGTCTGATAAGGGATTCCAAATAGCCCTTGGACATGTGAAGCATTATATATAAATAAAAGATCAGAGTAGATAAGGGGTAAGAGGAGACTAGTTATAAATTATGTCTCTCTTAATAAGTATGTTTTACCTGTTCAACATCTTATTTCTTCAAAATATGAAATATTACAAAGAATAAATAGAAGTAAAGCTTATAGTAAGTTTGATCTGAAATCAAGATTCTAACAGATACAAGTGGCAGATCAAGACACGTAAAAAAATTCTTTTGTTACTCTTTTTATCTGATAATAATGGAATGCTCTACCTTTTAGTCTAAAAACTACTCTTAGTATATTTCAAAAAATGATGAACAAAATTTTATTAGCATACTATAATTTTATCATTGTCTATATAGATGATATATTAGTTTTTTCAAGATCACCTAAAGAACATCTCAATCATCTGGAGTAATTGTATCAAATTATGTATGACAATGATTTAGTTTTATTTGAGAAGAAAATGTAAGTTTTTAAAGATGAAATTGATTCTAGGGGTTACTATAAAATTAAGGGAAGTTGTAGTATAAGAACAAATTTTAAAGAATATTAAAAAAATTCCTGATGAGCTAAAAGATAAAAAAAAATGTTACAAAGATTTCTTGGCTATGTAAACTATGTAGATGGATATTATTATAACATTACACAGAATAAAATTCTTCTGAATAAAAATTTATCAAAGAATCATCTAGCATAGTTTGATGAGATGACAAAATCTATTAAAAGGATAAAACAAAATTGTCAAAATTGACCACCTCTAGTTCTACCTAGTAATGGTCTAAAGATCATTGAGATGGAAACCTCATATTTATATTGGGGTGCTATTCTTAAAGAAATATTATCAGATGGTTTAGATAAGCCTTTTAGATTTACTTTTGGAAATTTTAAATAAGCTCAGAAAAACTATCACTCTACTCATAAAGAAATTTTTGTTGTTATTGAAGCTATTCAAGCTTTCATGTTTTTTGTTAGATCAGAGAAATTTCTTATTAAATCTAATGTAAATAACTTTATGAGTATCCTTCATTCTAATAATAATATAAAGAAAGGATCTATGAGAAAATTAACCAAGTGGACAACTTTTCTATTAGATTTTGATTTCTCTATTGAGTATATTTCAAGGATAAATAATTGTCTTGCTAATTTTATATCTAGAGAATTCAATGTAGATAATTCAGAAAAATTAGTCATGATAGTAATAGTTACAGAAGTATGTGAAGAGTTCCATCAATATATATAGACATCCACTCCATTTGTTGTAAATTAGTTAACTCATGGGATAAGATCTCACCAAAAAATCTCATGAAGCCTTTGCTAAACTTAATAACACTCATTTGGCATGGACATCATAGTTTCAAGAATTTGATGGTAAAAGATGGTGTTCTACTATAATGTTATATCATAAAGCTAATAATCCAAGGATTACTGGCATAAATAATCCCTTCAAGAATTTCATTTGTAGGCATGGTTTTGAATTCTTAATTCAATGGTCTACTTTTTGGTCAAGCTTTAATCCTGCTACTAAAAATTTCTAGTCATCTACTAAAATTCTAGATTGTCTATTTGAATTTTTGGATTATGTTATGCCTATAAAATATTTTGATGATCCTATTGCTTTTATCCCTCCTGATCAAATAAGGAACACATTTATTACCTTACGGATACCTTTCAAAATTAAGTTTGAAATATTTTGAGTTTAAAATTTTCAAGCTAACCTACATGCTGGCTTAGCTCCTACTCAACCATTAGCTACTCTTTACAAAAGGTTTACAATAAGTCATCAAGTTGTTTTTCCTCCTAAACCTAGTGATCAAATGTTAAGGATTCTTTTAATGTTATACATGGATCACACTGACTTAGATTTTGATGATGGCAACCACTATTCTCCTCAAGGAAAATATGAATTTAATGATGATGACTAATTGAATCTAAAGATGAGTTACAGTGTTTGTCTTTAGCTATGAATTTGGGCATGTTAATCCTCTTTTGGTCTTGTAGACCTCACCACTTATAAAATATGGTATACTATCGGCCATGTCGATAGATTCCTTATTTTTCTTTTCTTGTTGGGTGATGTGTAGTGGGCCCATAACCCACCTACTTTTGGAATCTTACCTTGTGTTCATCTATTTAGTATCTTTATCTCAACTTTCAATCTTTTCATTTCATCTTATAAATATAAGTAGTTCTTCATGTCATAAATATGGAATGCCTAGAGTCGAGTCTAGAGTTGTAAGTTCAGAGTTGTGTCTTAGTGAGTCAGGAATACATGTATGCTCTTTGCTTGCCCTTCTATGGAAAATTATGAGTCAAAAACATTTTCTAAGTTTTTAATTCACTTAATCTATTCTGAAATTTTTATAAACTCTCTATGTTTTAAATAATATAGTGATCCTGTAGTTTAATGGTATCAGACCCATGAGCCATGTGTCATGAGTCATATCTAAGCCCTATAAAAACCTATTGCTTTTGTAATATCTCTTTAAAATATCAATAAAATTAAACTTTCATCTCTTTCTATCTATATCTATCCTATTGTTATTCTAGTCTTTTGTCTCCATATTTTCTTCAAACAATAGGGAAGGGAATGATCTCATAAAGCTATAAGGAAGATGTGATAGTGGATCCGTATAATACTGATAATACAAAGACTATGGATGTATAAAAATAGATAACTCTAGATACTATAGGTACATTTGATGTTTGTACTCTCTCTAATATATTTACTGATTTCTTTATTTTTGCAAATGAAGCAACTATGGAATTTGATGAAGAAAGTCTTAGCCCTGAATGGAAACTCCCAACTCTTAAGCCTATAGATGTTTATGACAAGCTTTCTCCTTTTCATCTTATTTCTAAAACTTCCATAAAAAAATTTTAAAATGTTATTCAAGTTAAACAAAATGATGAATATAAATATCACTTATAAATAGTTGATAATAAAAATATCTGTTATTTAAAATATTAGTTTAAATAAAAGTTTTTGCATATTATTGCCATTTCTATTAGTGTTTTTTCTTTATTTAGAGGAGGTCTGAATGTCAATATTTTAGGATGTTTACTCAATAATAGACATACAACCTTTAGTTCTTATTTATAGAATACTATCCAAATTGGTCTTCATGATGGTCTGATCTTTACAACTATATACCCAAATTATCTAGTAGTTATCCATTAAGAAGAAAATCTAAATAAAGTCTTGAATATTTTTCTCCAAACCCATGGATTAGATATGATCCCTAACTCTTATCTCATTACTATTAAATACTAGGTCATGTATCACTTAACCAATACCCTCCATCATGTTGTCAAGTATACTATAGCATAAGGCAAAAGTGTGGTGTGTCAAGCAATCGAAAATAGTCAGATAATTTTTATTGAATCAATTCAAATCTTAAGTTTCTTAGAAAATGGATAGTAGACTCAGAATTTGTCCAAAATCCCAAGAAATCTTTTATCTTTTTCTACATCTATAAAATATTTTCTAAATAAATCTATCATTAGATTTGACTCTCATAATGACTTGAAAGATCGTATGTAGAGTATACAATTACAACAACCATTACTTTCAATCAATCCTCATTATCTACATCTCAATAAATTCTATGATCCTCAAATGGATTTATACTTCTATGTTAACTTTCAAAAAATTATAAGTCATCCAAATCAGTCTAGTATTCACATGGTTGAAAAAGATTTAGTTATTCAAAAACTACTTGAAAAAAATAAGAAGTTACTTGTTGAAGCCAAAAGAGTTAATATGGAAATAACTTCTAAAGAAAAGACTAAAAAAGAAGATGAAGAAGTTCATGTATAGAAAACTCCTTTAAGAGATGAATCATACACAAAAAAAAGAATTCCCAAAGTCTATTGATTTCAATCAATATTCACCTGATAGAAAATTTAGAGCATAAATATATTATCTTAGAACATCTGACAAAAGTCTTGATCTGTCTACCGAAGTCAAGTTAATGAATTTAAATAATCTTACAACCAAATACTTGAATAATAAAGTTTTAGAAATACAACAGAGTCTTGACTAGGTTTTTAAGATGTTAAAAAGTATTGAGTTATATCAAAAAGGAGAACTTGTTAGAGAAATCAATATTTTGAAGGATAATGTTGCTACTCAACACAGTCAATTTGTTCAAAAAATAGATAATGAGTCTAGTATCATTAGAATATAACAATAATATACTGAAGCTAAGATAGAAAATTTAATTATTGAAGAAAAAATTATCAATCAGAGTCAAGATCAGCTTCAGTCTATCGTATTTTCTCTTAAAATAGATTTTAAAAATCAAATGTCTACTCTTGAGACAAAATAGGAAGAATCACAATAAGAAATTAGACAGCTATCTTCAACTTCTGATAGTATAGCTAGAGAAGTAGTATATCATATTTTTAGCCTATCTACTATTCTTAAGATTTTAAATTCAATAAAAGATAAAGGGCATCTTATTGACTACAATCAGAAATAGTTGTTCCAAAAAATATTGATTATAGTCAAAATATCCATTCCTAGAAAAATGTTCTAAAATTACAAAGAGAATCATTTATGAAGTCTATATCAAAGAGTCTGCCTAATCCAAAAAAATCTCTTGATAAGATCTTCAAATTAGGCATGGCTAAGATAGATCCTGCTGAAATAGAAAGCTACTTTGAGATAAGAGAGTCTTCAACATCTAAAATTCCATTAGATTCTCAAATAAAGACTATAAATCTTTAACCTTTCTTCTAGAAATTCAATTATGAACCACCAAAAAAAAGAAAAGAAATGATTCATGTAATGTTAGCTTGGCCCAGTGTATAGATTTATGGTCTTAAAAAAGATCCTTTTAGTGTTATCCAATAGATTGAAAATGGATTCATAATAAACATCAAGGAATGGTGGGATGCTAGTGGCATAATATTTTATGAAAGCATTTACACTCATCTAGAACCGATCTTTGAACTTTATAATGCCTTACTTTATAAATTTGTTGGGACACTTGAAATGATAAAGAGGCAAACAAAGCCAAGTTTATTAAGCTCAATTATGTGATATGACAAGGTTAGATGAATATATGTGCTATATATAAAATTTATTCTATAATTCTAGACAAAACTTTAATCCAGCATACAAGATTAGGTATATAGATTCATTTCTTGAATATTTTACTACCAAATATAAAGCTAATATGGGTGAAAATCTTCCAACCATGTTCTTTGAGAGAATAAAGTAGAGCATTAAAATAGTTAATAAGAAGTCGTGTGTAGAAATAAAGGTACATAAAGAAACTATGAAGTTTCATAAATAGATAGGTGCAAAATTCTACAATTCTCTATATGATAATTTTGGTTGTATGGATGTGCATAGATACAATCAGTACAAAAAAAAAAAAAAAATTACATTCTTGCAAATGTTCTTCTGGAAAAAAGTTCACTTATAATAAGCTTTGGAAGCCTAGATATAAATTTAGTAAAAATAAGTTTGATCCAAAAAGGATATTAAAAAAAAGAAATATGGTTATCAAAAGAAGCCTGTTAAGTGTTTCATCTATCAAGGTGATCACTATGCTAATAAATATTTTAATAGGATAAAAGAATCCAAAAAGATTAATTTTTGAATAGTTATGGAATTTGTTAGGGATCAACCAACAATATGATTACACTTATGAAAGCAATAAACCGTGGAATTAAATTAGATAGATAAGTAACTAGAATCAGATAATAGAAAAGAACAAGAGATACAAGAAACCACCCTGAAAACTTGTATTAAACTCTTTACAAAAAGAATACAATTGAAGAAACTTCTTTCTTCCACACCTCTCTCAGATGCACAAGATATCTCTTTAGATCTCTATCCCTTAAGAGCTCTCTCTCTCAAGTACAATCAACTCCAACAACTTGGATTGATACAACTCTGTACTATTCTTCAACATTCACATACAATGAACTACTACAATAATCACACTAAGCTAAGAAGATCTAATTCTACATATAGAATTAGGAGACTTGAGCATGCACTTACAACCAACAGTTAAGCCTCTTGAATAAGGGCTCTAAAAAATAATCTTACTAATAATAAAAATGCAAACTTAAGACTAAGACTTAAACTCATCATGCAAACACTCACTTTTATCCTCAAAAATAGCATTCTAGACACACAGGTGACCGACGCCGGTTCCTACCTGCTTGCCTGTGACCGACGTCAGCCGATCCTCTATCGATGTCGGTGTCTCTTCAACTGCACCTGATGAATGTCGGTCACTCCTGATCAACGTCAGTGACTGTGTAAACCTGCAACTTTGGTAATGCACTCATATGTGAAGCTTTTAGGCTCCACACCTTAACAATCTCCCACTTGGAGATAAACAGCTGCACCAGTACCTGTACAGCAACATCTTCTAGCTCCTCCATCTTCAACTCAATCATGAATACCAACAAAAGTTGAATGAAGATTCAACTTCTCCTTTGTAACTGGCTTGGTTAACATATCAGTAGGATTCCTATCTATATGGATCTTCTCCAGCTTCAAATCATCATCTTCCAATACCTGTCATATGAAGTGGTACCTTAGCTGTATGTGCTTGGTTCTTGAATGAAGGGCTGAATTCTTAGCCAAATGGATTGCACTCTGACTGTCACTATACAATTTGCAACTCCAATTCTCCCTTCCAAGCTCTTCGATGAATTGTGTCATCCATATCATCTCTTTGCTAGCTTTTGTGGCTGCAATATACTCTGCTTCTGTAGTTGACAAGGCAACAACCTTCTATGACTTGGATATCTAGCTAACCACCGTTTCACCTACAGTGAAAACATATCCTGTAGTGTTCCTCCTACCATCCAAATCACCTGCCATATCTGAATCTACATAACCATGTAGAGAAGTATCTGAACCTCCATAGCACAAGTGCCTACTGCTGGTTCCTCTCAGATATCTAAGGATCCACTGAATTGCTTTCCAATGTTCCTTACCTGGATTGGCCATATACTTACTTACAACTCCCACTGCTTGGGCAATATCTGGTCTAGTACACACCATTGCATACATCAAACTCCCTACTACGGAAGAATATGGAACCTTACTCATGTACTCTACCTCATCATGTGAATTAGGACATTGTTCTTTACTCAACTTAAAATGTCCAGCCAAAGGTGTGCTTACCGATTTAGCATCTTGCATATTGAACCATTTCAACACCTTGTCTACATAATCCTCTTGAGATAATATCAACCTATGATTTTTCCTGTCTCTCTTAATGCTCATGCCAAGGATTTTCTTTGCTGCTCCCAAATCCTTCATAGCAAATGTTTGAGCTAATTTCACCTTAAGCTCAGAGATATCCTGCATGTGTGATCCTGCAACCAGCATATCATCTACATACAACAATAGAATAATATATCTACCATTATCCAATCTCTTAAAATACACACAATGGTCAGATTGACACCTATTATAGCCATGCTCAGTCATAAACCTGTCAAATTTCAAATACCACTGTCTAAGAGCTTGCTTGAGGCCATACAAGCTTTTCTTCAATCTGCACACTAACTTCTCCTTACCTTTGACCTCAAATCCTTTCGGCTATTCCATATAGATTTTCTCATCCAAATCTCCATGAAGAAACACTGTCTTAACATCTAGCTGCTCAAGATGTAAATCTTCAATAGCAACCAAAGACAGTACAATCCGTATAGAAGTCATTTTAACAATAGGAGAAAAAATCTCACCAAAATCAATACCTAGATTTTGTGCAAATCCTTTCACTACCAATCTGGCCTTATATCTCATCTATCCATTCTCACCTTCCTTCAACCTATAGGTCCATCTGTTCTTCAGTGTTCTCTTACCAGCTGGCAACTCAACCAAATCCCATGTTTGGTTCTCTCTTAAGGACTCCATCTCCTTAACCATGCCATGCTTCCACTGACTCTTGGACTCCACCTGTATTGCTTCTTCAAAACTCTCTGGTTCTCCACCATCAGTTAGCAATAAATAGAATAATGAAGGAGAATATCTAATTGGAGGCTTACTTACCCTTTCAGACCTCCTGATGGGTGTCTGAGACTCGTTCACAACACGTTGTCCACCCAAATTCTCTGACAGTGACCAACCTTAGTCACCTCCAGACCTGTTACTGGCCGATGCCAGTTTTACTTGACCGACGTTGGTGCCTGTCCTGCCGACATCGGTGTCTGTATGACCGACATCAGTTTTTGTTCTGCTGATGCCGGTTCCTATCCTGTCGACGTCGGTCTCTGTGTTTTCCTACAAGTGATTATTTCTTTTTCCTACGAGCTCATTTTGGACCATCACCTCATCTAATTCACTATTGCTCTACCCAAATTGATTTAGCTTCTTCAGCTGATCACTATACATCACTTTTTCATTGAAAACAATGTCACGGCTCCTAATTATCTTGTTAGTTCCTAGATTCCAAAATATGAAACCAAAATCATCTGAGCCATAGCCAATAAATGTGCACCTTATAGACTTAGCATCGAGCTTCTTTCTATTTTCCTTATCTACATGCACAAAGGCTTCACAACTAAAAACTTTGAGAAAAGAGAGATCTACCTTTTTACCTGTCCAAGCCTCTTCTGGAATTCCACCATCCAGAGCTGTAGAGGGTCCTCTGTTAATCAGGTACACTGTAGTGTCAATAGCTTCTACCCAAAAATCTAAAGGCAAACTAGCATGCAATCTCATACATCTTGCACGATCCATGATTGTTCTATTCATCCTTTCAGCAATTCCATTCTACTGAGGTGTCTTTGGAACCGTCCTTTGCCCACGGATTTCATGCATGTAACAATACTAGTTGAACTTATAATTGTAGAACTCTCTACCATTGTTAGATCTCAGGCACTTTAATCTTTTGCCTGTTTCATTCTCAACCATAGCTTTCCAAATCTTAAAGGTCTCAAATACATCAGATTTCTTCTTAATACAGTAGATCCATACCTTTCTTGTAGCATCATCTATGAACAAAACATAGTACTGTGATCCTCCAATAGAAGTTACCTGAGCCGGTCCCCACATGTCTGTGTGAACAAGCTGCAACTTATGCTTCTTCTTTGTAAACCCAGTCTTGAGAAAACTAACCCTTTTCTGTTTTCCAAATACACAGTGCTCACAAAATTCTACATCCATGCTTTTCAAATCTGAAAGCTTACCTTTAGACTTAAGAATTTACATCCCCTTCTCACTCATGTGGCCAAGCCTTGAGTGCCACAATTTTGCATCCACATCTAAAGTAGATAATACAGAAGGAGAATTGTTAGTAACACAATTACACAAATAGAGAGTACCTACTCTCTTACCTCTAGCCATAATAAGTGCACCCTTGGTCACCTTCCAAGATTCTTTTGTGAGAGTTACTGTACAACCCTCATCCCCTAACTTTCCTGCAAAAATCAAATTTCTCTTCAAGCTAGGAACATGCATAACTTCTCTCAACACCCATGTGTTGTCATTCTGCATTTTCAGCTGCACTTTACCTTTGCCAATAATTTTACAGGGCTCATCATCCCCTAGATATACTATTCCAAAATCTCCATAGATATAGTCATAAAAATATTCCCTATTAGGGGTAGCATGAAAAGATGCACCAGAATATAACACCCAAGATTCTGTATTATTATGCAAAGAGAATATTAAAGCATCTTGTGCAATACCTACAACATTTGCTTCTTCTTTTCCTTCATGCTGATTGTCCTCCTTAGGCTTTGACCAGCAATCTCTGCTTATGTGCCCCATCTTTCCACAATTTCAGCATTGTGGCCTTCTGCCATTTTTGGATTTGGATATACCTTTCCCCTTAAAATTAGATCTTGATCTCCCTTTCTTACTCTTCTCTTTTTGCCTTCCCCTGCTCTCAAAACTTAAAGCATTCCCAAATATCTTTTCTGTGCTTTTTCTGCGAATTTCCTCATTCAAGATAACACTAACAACATCCTCTACTTTTAAAATATTTGATGCAGATGAAGTATTGTTAACTCCCATTACTAAGCTATGCCAGCTTTCAGGCAAAGAACATAATATTAAAAGAGCTTTTATTTCATCATCAAATACAATTTTGACTGAACTTAATTGATTTACAATACCGTGGAAATCATTCAGGTGATTAGATACAGATCCACCTTCCTGCATATGCAAATTAAATAGCTGCTTCATAAGATATACCTTATTAGAAGCTGAGGGTTTTTCGTACAAATTTGCTAGAGTAGTCATCAACTCTATCGTTGTTTTTGCTTGTGATAAATTAGATATCACAGTGGATGCTAGACTCAGTCTTATAGACCCCAGAGCCTTTCTGTCAAGAACTTTCCATTCTTCATCCTCCATGTCTGTGGGCTTCTTTGCAATCCCACCTAACAGTAAGTATAGATCCTTCTGATACAGATAGTCCTCTATCTGCATTCTTCAATGTTGATAGTTTTTGCCATTGAACTTTTCCATTCTCAATTTACTTTCATCTACCATTGCTTCTCCCACTCAAACAAAAATCCCTGTAAAAACTCCTATGAGCAACCTGTAATCAATACACACTACACATATCTGAATTGCCTGTTAGTGAACCTAAGCTTTGATACCAATTATTGGATATCAAACTCTAAACCTACAACCAAGGCTCTGATACCACTTGTTGGGGATCAACCAACAATATGATTACACTTATGAAAGAAATAAACTGTGGAATTAAATCAGATAGATAAGTAACTAGAATCAGATAATAGCAAAGAATAAGAGATACAAGAAAACACCCTGAAAACTTGTATTAAACTCTTTACAAAAGGAATACAATTGAAGAAACTTCTTTCTTCCACACCTCTCTCAGATGCACAAGATCTCTCTCTAGATCTCTATCCCTTAAGATCTCTCTCTCTCAAGTACAATCAACTCCAACAACCTAGATTGATATAACTCTATACTGTTCTTTAACATTCACATACAATGAACTACTACAATAATCACACTAAGCTAAGAAGATCTAATTCTACATATAGAATTAGGAGACTTGAGCATGCACTTACAACCAACAGTTAAGCCTCTTGAACAAGGGCTCTAAAAAACAATCTTACTAATAATAGAAACACGAACTTAAGACTAAGACTTAAACTCATCATGCAAACACTCACTTTTGTCCTCAGAAATAGCATTCTGGACGCATAGGTGACCGACGCCGGTTCCTACCTGCTTGTTTGTGATCGACGTCGGTCGATCCTCTACCGATGCCAGCATCTCTTCAACTGCACCTGACCGACGTCGGTTGCTCCTGACCGACGCTGGTGATTGTGTAAACCTGCAACTTTGGTAATGCACTCATATGTGAAGCTTTTAGGCTCCACACTTTAACAGAATTGATGAAGATGAATATGTGATTATATTAGAAGAAGATGAGATTCAATATGAACCAAATATTTTGTAGGAAGCATTTGATAGTGATAATAATTAAATAAATATGAATCTAGATGAATCTGAATCAGAAGATGAATCCTCTGAATATGATTATGATATAGGATTTCATATTCTTATATTTTTTTTCCTTTTCTAGATGCCTTGAGTTTATCTCAACATATATCTTTTCTTATGATAAAATTCTTGCTTATATGATCTCTGAAAGAATGTTTTTGCAACAAAAAATTGTAGCTACTGAGTAAAAATACTCTCTTCATTTAGCCTAGAAAAAAGGCAAAAGGATATTTTATCCAAAGAATTTTAGTCTAAAAACTAGAAATTATCTCCGATTGAAGTTGTTTATCAACCTGACACTTATGATAGAGCTACTTGGTGAAAGAAGCGTATTTTTTAGCTTCAGCTCTTTTTCACTAAAGTTTAGACTAAATTTCAAGATCTCTTTAAAAAAATAGCTCTTGCTGATGAACATGAACACCTCTTTGAAGAAGAGCTACTCCAAGTCACTAATGAGATTGAATATCATTTTGAAAGGGGGGATACCTCTCATAATAATTTAAATATCCACTAGATATATGTATGCATTACTAATAATCTAGTTTGTGAAATTCAAATTAAACAAGATGATTTTAAACCATATATTTTGGATGTCTTGATTAATATCGGTGCTGAATTTTACATGATAGATATCATTCTATTCCTACTGATATGTGGAAAGCTGATTTCTATCAGTTAACTTTCAATATAAAAATAGTGGTTTCAGAATTATCTACAGTCATACCTATTATGTTTGGTGACTTTATTTATCATTTTAAGATAGTTCAACATATAATGCCAATGTATGATATGATGACTAGTTTAGATAATTTGGCAACTTTTTATTCTATTACAATTCAATTTCATGAAATAATTCTTACACAAAAATATTCTTTGTATAATAAATCTAGATATGAATATAGAATTCTATTAAAAGAAAAGCCAAAGAAATCAGTTGACACTAGATGGATACAATAGAAAGTAAATCTTTGTCATGCTAATATTGATCCAATAATTGAAAAGCTTAGAAAGGATTGTTGTTTTAAAAATATTTTAGCATTCAGAAGTAGAAAACTACATGATTGTAGAATTGAATTGAAGATGATAAAAGACAAAGATGGTAAAGAAATATAACCTAAGTTTAAAGTAAATCATTTAGGAATGTCTCCTTCACTTAAGGAAGAATGTTTTCAATAAATAAAATAATTGAAAAAATAGGGTGTGATAAGGGATTACAATAGCCCTTAGACATGTGAAGCATTCTACGTAAATAAAAGATCAAAGTAGATAAGGGGTAAGAAGAGACTAGTTATAAATTATGTCCCTCTAAATATGTTTTACCTTTTTAGTATCATATTCCTTTAAAATATGAAATCTTACAAATAATAAATGAAAGTAAAGTTTACAGTAAGTTTGATTTGAAATTAGGATTCTGGAAGATATAAGTAGTCAAACAAGACAAGTATAAAACAACTTTTGTTATCCTTTTGGTCGATACAAATGAAATGGTCTACCTTTTGGTTTGAAAATTGCTCCTAGTATATTTCAAGAAATCATGAGCAAAATTTTCTCAACATACTCTAATTTATCATTGTCTTTATAGATGATATATTAGTTTTTTTAAGATCTCCTAAAGAACATCTCAATCATATGGAGTAATTTTATCAAATTGTGTATGACAATGGTTTGGTTCTATCTGAGAAGAAAATATCAATTTTTAAAGATGAAATTGAGTTTTTATGAGTTACTATAAAATTAGGGAAAGTTGCAGTACAATAACATATTTTAAGGAATATCAAAAAAATTCCTGATGAACTAAAAGATAAAAAATTGTTACAAAGATTTTTTGGTTGTGTAAACTATGTAGCTAGATATTATTATAACCTTTCATAGGATAGAATTCTTCTGAATAAAAAGTTATCGAAGAATCCTTCAACATGGTCTTATGAGATGACAAAAGCTGTTTAAAAGATAAAGCAAAATTTTTAGAACTTACCACTTTTAGTTCTACCTGGTAATGGTCTAAAAATCATTGAGATAGGTGGCTTAGATTTATATTGGGGTGCTATTCTTAAATAAATATTATCAGATGGTTTAGATAAGCAATACAGATTTACTTCTAGAAATTTTAAACAGGCTCATAAAAACTATCACTCTACTCAAATAATTTCTTGTTATTATTAAAGCTATCAAGTTTTCATGTTTTTTGTTAGATCAGAGAAATTTTTTGTTAGATATTATTTAAATAACTTTGAGTATTCTTCATTCTACTGATAATATGAAGAAAGGATTCATGAGTAGGTTAACCAGATGGGTAAATTTTCTATCATATTTTGATTTCTCTATTGAGCATTTTCTAGGGAAAAAGAATTGTCTTACTGATTTTATATCCAGACAATTCAATTCAGATAATTCAAAAAAATTAATCATGGTAGTAATAGTTATAGAAGTGTGTAAAGAGATCCATCAACATATATGGAGATCCACTACATTTTTTGTAAATTACTTAACTCATGAGATAAATGTTTTCACTAGAAAATCTCATGAAGCCTCTACTAAACTTAATAACACTCATTTGACATGGACATCATAGTTTCAAGAACCTAATGGTAAAAGATGGTGTTCTACTATAATGTTATACCATAAAGCTATTAATCCACAGATTATTGGCATAAATAATCCCTTCAAAATTTTTATTTATAGGTATGGTTTTGAATTCTTAATTCAATGGTCTACTTTTTGGCCAAGCTTTAACCTTGCTATTGAAAATTTTTGGTCATCTGCTAAAATTCTAGATTACCTATTTGAATTTTTGGATTATGTTATGCCTATGAAAGTTTTAAATGATCCTAATATTCATATCCCTCCTAATCAAGTAAGGAATATATTTATTTCCTTAAGGATACCTTTCAGAATTAAGTTTTAAATATTCTCAATTGAGAATTTCCAAGCTAACTTACATACTGGCTTAGCTCCTGCTCAACCATTAGCCGCTCTTTGGAAAAGGTTTACAATAAGTCATCAAGTTTTTTTTCCTCCTACACCTAGTAGTTGGATGTTAAGGATTCATTCAACATTATACATGGATCACACTGACTTAGATTTTGATGATGACAACCACTATTCTCCCCAAGAAGAATATAAATTCAATGATGATGACTGATTTAATCTAAAAATTTGTTATAGGGTCTATTTATAGCTATGAATGTGGGCATGTTAACCCTCTTTTATTCTTGTGGACCTCACCACTTACAAAAAGTAGTATTTTATCGATTGTGTTAACAGATTCCTTATTTGTCTTTTTTTGTTAGGCAATGTGTAGTGGGCCCATAACCCACCTAATTTTAACATCTTGCCTTATGTCTATTGATTTGGTATCTTTTTATTGACTGTTGATCTTCTAATTTCATCTTATAAATATGGGGATTTATTTATGTCACAAACATGGAATGCCTAGAGTTGAGTCTAGAGTGGTAAGTCTAAAGTTGTGTCTTAGTGATTCAGGAATAAGTGTATGCTCTTCACTTACCCTTCTGTGAGAACCTACAAATAAAAAACTTTTCCTAAATTTGTAGTTCACTTAGTATATTATTAAATCTTTGTAAACTCTCTATGTCTTAAGCAATACAATGATCCTGTAGGTTAATGGTATCAGAGCCATGTGTCATGAGCCATATCCAAGCCTTATAAAAACCTATTGTTTTTGTAGTCTTTTTGAAATATCAATAAAATTATACTTTCATCTCTTGCTATTTGTATCTATCCTATTATTATTCTAGTATTTTGTCTCCATATTTTTTTTTAGATAATAGGGAAGAGAATGATTCTATAAAGTCATGAGGAAGGTGTGATAGTGGATTTGTATAGTATTAATGATATGAAGACTATAGATGCATCAAACCAGATAACTCTAGATATTGTAGGTACATCTGATGTTTGTATTCTCTCTAATATATCTATTGGTTCATTCTTTTCTATTAATGAAGCAACTATAGAATTTAATGAAGAAAATCTTAGCCCTAAATGGAAACTCCCATCTTTTAAGCCTATAGATGTTTATGACAAGCTTTCTCCTTTTCATCTTATTATTAAAACTTCCATAAAATTTTCTAAAAATGTTATTCAAGTTAAACAAAATGATGATTATAAATATCACTTGCAAATAGTTGATGATAAAACTATCCATCAATTAAAATCTCAATTTAAATAAAAGTTTTTGCATATTGGTGTCATTTTTATTAGTGTTTTTCTTTTATTTAGAAGAGGTCTAAATGTTAATATTTTAGTATGTTTACTCGATAATAGACATACCATCTTTAATGTTTGTTTAAAAAATGCTATCTAAACTAGTCTTCATGATGGTCTAATCTTTACAACTATTTACCCAAATTATTCATTAGCTATCCATCAAGAAAAAAATCTAAATAAAGTCTTGAACCTTTTTCTCCAAACCCATAGATTAGATATGATCCCTATCTCTTATCCTCTTGCTATTAAATACTAGGTCATGTATCGCTTAACCAATACCCTTTATCCAATTGTTAAGCATACTCCCATACAAGACAAAATCATGGTGTGTAGAGCAACTAAAAATAGTTAGATAATTCCTCCTAAATCAATTTCTTAGTCAGATCTTAAGTTTTCCATAAAGTAGATAGTAGACACAGACTTTGTCTAAAAGCCTAGGAAATCCTTATTTTTTGCTACATATATAAAAAAAATTTCAAACAAATATATCATTAGATTTGAATCTCATAATGACTTGAAATATCATATGCAAAGTATATAATTGCAGCAACCATTGCCTTCAATCAATCCTCATTATCTACATCTCAAGAAAGTCCATGATCCTCAAATAGATTCATACTTCTATGTTGACTATCAAAAAATTATAAGTCATTCAAATCAGTCTAGTATTCACATGTTTAAAAGAGATTTAGCCATTAAAGAATTACTTGAGAAAAATAATAAGTTACTTGCTGAAGCCAAAAGAGTTAATATGGAAGGAACATATGAAGAAAAGACTAAAAAGGAGTATGAAGAAGGTCATGTATGAAAAAATCTTTTAGGAGATGAATCATACATAGAAAAAATATTACAGAAAATATTGATTATAGTCATAATATCCATTCCTAACAAAATGTTTTAAAATTACAAAAAAAAATAATTTACAAAGTCTAAATCAAAGAGTCTACTTGATCCTAAAAAATCTTTTGATAAAATCTTCCAAGTAAGCATGACTAAGATAGAGCCTGCTAAAATAGAAAGCTACTTTGAGATAGGAGAGTCTTCAACATCTAAACCTCTATTACATTATCAAATAAGGACTCTAAATCTTCAATTTGTTTTGTAAAAATTTAATTCCGAACCACTAGAAAAAAGAAAATAAATGATTCATGCAATGCTAGCTTGGGCTAGTGTACAGATTCATGGTCTTAAAAAATATCCTTTCAGTGTTAGCTAATAGATTACAAGCGCATTCATAGAAAACATCAAGGAATGGTGGGATGCTAGTGGTACAATGTTTTATGAAAGCATTTACACTCATTCAGAACTAATCTCTACACTTTATAATGCCTTACTTTCTAAATTTGTTAAGACACTTGATAATGACAAAGAGGTAAATAAAGCCAATTTTCTTAAAGCTCAATTGTGTGATATGACTAAGCTAGATGAATATATATGCTATATGGAAAATATATTCTATAATTCTGAAGAAATCTTTAATCCATCATACAAGATTAGGTATATAGAATCTTTTTCTAAATAGTTTGCTACCAAATATAAAAATGTTATGGGTGAAAATATTCCAACCATGTCCTTTAGAAGAATAAACTAGAGCATTAAAGCAGTTAATGAGAAGTTGTGTGCAGAAAGAAACTATGAAGTTTCATAAATAGATAGGTGCAAAATTTTGCAATTCTCTAGATGATAATTATTTTTGTATGGATGTGCATAGATACAAGTAGTACAAAAGAAAGAATAAATAACATTCTTGCAAATGTTCTTCTGGAAAAGAGTTCGCTTATAATAAGCCGTGGAAGCCTAGATATAAATTTAGTGAAAAAAAGTTTGGTCCAAAAAGGATATTAAAAAAAAAGAAACATGGTTATCAAAAAGAGTTTGTTAAGTGTTTCATCTGTCAAGATGATCACTATGCTAATAAATGTCTTAGTAGAAGAAAAGAATCTTAAAAGATTAATTTTTTGAATAGTTATGGAATTGATGAAGATGAATATGTGCTAGTATCAAAAGAAGATGATCTTCAATATGAATTGAATATTTTGTGAGAAGTATCTAATAGTGATGATAATCAAATAAATATGAATCTAGATAACTCTAAATCAGAAGATGAATCATCTGATTATGATTCTAATATAAGATTTTAGATTCATATGATTACTACTCATTTTCTAGATGCCTTGAGTTTATCTCAATAGATATCTTTCTTTAAATAATGATATGATAAAACTCATGCCTAGATGATCTCTGAAAGAATGTTTTTGCAACAAAAAATTGTAGTTGTTGAGAAAAAATACTCTCTTCATTTAGCTCAACAAAAAAGGCAAAAAGATATTTTATCTAAAAATTTTCGGTTTAAAAATTAGAAAGCATCTCTGATTGAAGTTGCTTATCAACTTGACAATTATTCTAGAGCTACTTGATGAAAGAAGCATATTTTTTAGCTTCATATTTTTCTCACTAAAATTTAGACTGAATTGAAAGATCTCTTGAAGTAATAAGCTCTTTTTGATGAACATGAACACTTGTTTGAAGAAGAGCTACTCTAGGTCACTAAAGAGATCGAATCTCATTTTGAAAGAGGGGATACCTCTCATAATAATTCAAATATTCATCAGATATTTTTATATAATACTAATAATCTAGTTTATCAAATTCAAATCAAATGGGATAGTTTTAAACCATATAGTTTGGATGTATTTCTTAAAATTAGTGCTGATATTTCACTTGTTAGATATCATTCTATTCATGCTGATATGTGGTAAGCTGATTTCCATTGATTAACTTTCAATACATAAACAATGGTTTCAGAATTATCTGCAGTCATACCTATAGTGCTTGATGACTTTATTTATCACTTTAAGAGAGTCCAACATGAAATTTCAATGTATAATATGATGATTGGTTCTAGATAATCTAGCAAATTTCTATCCTATTATAATTTAGTCACATAAAATAATTCTTGCATAAAAATATTCTTTGTACAAAGAAATCCATATATGAATGTAGAATTATATTAAAAGAAAAGCTAAAGAAACTAATTGATACTAGATGGATACAGTAGAAATTAAATCTTTTTCATGTTAGTATTGATCCAATAATTGAAAAGCTTAGAAAGGATTATTGTTCTAAAAATCTTTTAGCATTCAGAAGTAGAAAACCATATAAATGTAGAATTGAATTGAAGATGGTAAAAGACAAAGATGGTAAATAAATAGAACCTAAGCTTAATACACATCATTCAATAAAATATCCTTCACTTGGGAAAGAATGTTTTTAGGAAATAAAATAATTGAAAAAATAGGGTTTGATAAGGGATTCTAATAGCCCTTGGGCATGTGAAACATTCTACGTAAATAAAAAATCAGAGCAGATAAGGGGTAAGAAGAGAGTAGTTATAAATTATGTCCCTCTTAATAAGTATGTTTTACCTATCCAACATCTTATTCATTTAAAAGATGAAATCTTACCAAGAATAAATGGAAGTAAAGTTTACAGTAATTTTGATCTAAAATTAGGATTTTGGTAGATACAAGTGGCAAAACAAGATAGGTACAAAACTATTTTTGTTAATCCTTTTGGCCAATATGATTGGAATGTTCTACCTTTTGATCTAAAAAATATCCTAGTATATTTCAAGAAATGATGAACAAAATGTTCTCAACATACTCTAATTTTATCATTATCTATAAAGATGATATATTAGTTTTTTCAAGATCACCTAAAGAACATCTCAATCATCTAGAGCAATTCTATCAAACTGTGTATGACAATGGTTTGGTTCTATTTGAGAAGAAAATGTTATTTTTTAAAGATGAAATTGAGTTTTTAGGGGTTACTATAAAATTAGGGGAAGTTTAACTACAAAAACATATTTTAAAGAATATCAAAAAATTTCCTAATGAGCTGAAAGATAAAAAATTGTTACAAAGATTTCTTGGTTGGGTAAACTATGTAGCTAGATATTATTATAACATTGCACATGATAGAATTATTCTGAATAAAATGTTATATAAGAATCCTCTAACTTGGTCTGATGAGATGACAAAAGTTATTCAAAGAATAAAATAGAATTGTCAAAATTTGCCACCTCTAGTTCTACCTAGTAATGGTCTAAAGATCATTGAGATAAATGCCTTAGATTTATATAGGGGTGTTATTCTTAAAGAAATATTATCAGATGGTTCAAAGAAGATTTATAGATTTGCTTCTAAAAATTTTAAATAAGCTCAGAAAAATTATCACTCTAATCATTAAAAAAAATTAATGTTATTAAAGCTATTCAATCTTTCATATTTTTTGTTAGATCAAAAAAAAATTGTTAGATATGATTTAAATAAATTTATGAGTAATTCTAATGATAATCTTAAGAAAGGATCTATGAGAAAGTTAACCATGTAGGCAACTTTTTTGTTAGATTTTGATTTCTCTGTTAAGCATATTCTAGGGAAAAAGAATTGTCTTGCTGATTTTATATCCAGAGAATTTAATTTAGATAATTCAAAAAAATTAGTCATGGTATTAATAATTACAAAAGTGCATAAAGAGTACCATTAACTTATATAGAGATCTACTCCATTTGTTGAAATCAGTTAACTCATGAGATAAATGCTCTCACTAGAAAATCTCATGAAGCCTTTATTGAACTTAATAACACTCATTTGGCATGAACATCATAGTTTCAGGAACCTAAAGGTAAAATATGGTGTTATACTATAATGTTATACCATGAAGCTAATAATCCAATGATTACTAACATAAATAATCCCTTCAAAATTTTTATTTGCAAGCATGATTTTGAATTCTTAATTCAATGGTCTACTTTCTAGCCAAGCTTTAACCCTGCTACTAAATTTTTTTGGTCATCTACTAAAATTTTAGATTACCTATTTGAATTTTTAGATTATGTTATGCCTATGAAAGCTTCTAATGATTCTTTTGGTTGTATCCCTCCTGATCAAGTAAGGAACATACTTATAGCCTTAAGATACCTTTCAAAATTAAGTTTGAAATTTTCTCAGTTCAGAATTTCAAAGCTAACCTACATGCTAGCTTAGTTCTTGCTCAACTGTTAGTCACTCTTTATAAAAGGTTTAAAATAAGTTATCAAGGTATATTTCTTCCTACACTTAGTGATCAGATGTTAAAGATTCCTTCAATGTTATATATGGATCACACTGACTTAGATTTTGATGATGACAACCACTATTCTCCCTAAGGAGAATATGAATTGAATGATGATGACTGATTTAATCTAAATATTAGTTATGGGGTTTATTTTTAGCCATGAATGTGGGCCTATTAATCCTCTTTTATTCTTGTGGACCTCACCACTTACAAAAGGTGGTATTATATCAACTATGTCAGTAGATTCCTTGTTTGTCTTTTCTGGTTAGGAAGTGCGTAAAGGGCCCATAACCCACCTAATTTTGGTATCTTACCTTATGTCCATTGATTCAACATCTTTATCTTGACTTTTTATCTTCTCATTTCATCCTATAAATATGGAGAGTTCTTCATGTCACAAAGATGGAATGCCTAGAGTTGAGTCTAGAGTGGTAAGTCTAGAGTTGTGTCTTAGCAAGTCAGGAATAAGTGTATGCTCTTCTCTTACCCTTCTGTGGGAACCTTTGAATTAAAAAAATTTCCTAAGTTTTAATTCACTTAGTTTGTTTTAAAATATTTGTAAACTCTCTGTGTCTTAAGCAATACAATCATCTTGCAGTTTACTAGTATCAGAGCTATGATCCATGTGTCATGAGCTATATCTAGGACCTATAAAAACCTATTGCTTTTATAATATCTCTTTGAAATATAAATAAAATTATACTTTCATCTCTTGTTATCTATATCTATCCTTTCATTATTCCAGTCTTCTAACTCCATATTTTCTTTAGACAATAGGGAAGGGAATGATCCCATAAAGCCGTGAGAAAGGCATGATAGTGGATTTGTATAGTATTGATGATATGAAGACTATAGATACATCAAACTAGATAAATCTAGATACTATAGGTACATCTAATGTCTATATACTTTTTGATACATCTAATGGTTCATTCTTTTCTGTAAATGAAGCAACTATAGAATTTGATAAAGAAAATATTAGCCCTGAATGGAAACTCCCAACTCTTAAGTTTACAAATATTTATGACAAGTTTTTTCCTTTTCATCTTATTGCTAAAAATTCCATAAAAAATTCTAAAAATATTATTCAAGTTAAACAAAATGGTGATTATAAATATCACTTACAAATAGTTGATGATAAAACTATCCGTCAGTTAAAATCTCAGTTTAAATATAAGTTTTTTCATATTGGTGTCATTTCTATTGGTATTTTTTAATTCAAAAGAGGTTTGAATGTTAATATTTTAAGATGTTTACTCAATAATAGACATACCACCTTTATTGCTTGTTTACATAATGCTATCCAAATTAGTCTTCATGATGGTCCAATCTTTACAATTGTTTACCTAAATTATCTAGTAGCTATCTATCAAGAAGAAAATCTAAATAAAGTCCTAAAGCTTTTTCTCCAAACCCATACATTAGATATGATCCTTGATTATTTTCCCCTTGCTATTAAATACTCAATCATATATCACTTAACCAATACCCTTCATCCTGCTATCAAGCATACTCTCGTATAAATCAAAAGCATGGTGTGTAGAGCAACTAAAAACAGTCAGATAATTACTACTAAATCAACTTCTTGGTTAGATCTTAAGTTTCTCAGAAAATAGATAGTAGACATAGACTTTGTCCAAAATCTTAGGAAATCCTTATCTTTTGCTACATCTATAAAATATTTGCCAAACAAATCTATCATTAGATTTGACTCTCATAATGTCTTTAAAAATCATATGCATAGTATACAATTGCAATAACCCTTGCTTTCAATCAATCCTCATTGTCTTCATCTCAAGAAAGTCCATGATCATCAAATAAATTCATTTTTCTATGTTGACTATCAAAAAATATATGTCATCCAAATCAATCTACTATTCACATGGTTAAAAAATATTTAGCCATTCAATGATTACTTGAAAAAAATAAGAAGTTACTTGTTGAAGCCAAAAGAGTTAATATGAAAGGAACTTCTGAAGAAAAGACTAAAAAAAAAGATGAAGAAGGTCTCCTTCACTTAGGTAAAAATGTTTTCAAGAAATAAAAAAATTGAAAAAATAGGGTTTGATAGGGGATTCCAATAGCGCTTGGGCATGTAAATCATTCTATGTAAATAAAAGATCAGAGCAGATAAAGAGTAAGAAGAGACTAATTATAAATTATGTCCCTCTTAATAAGTATGTTTTACCTATTTAGCATCCTATTCTTTCAAAAGATAAAATCTTAATAATAATAAATAGAAGTAAAGTTTACAGTAAGTTTGATCTGAAATTAAAATTCTGGTAGATACAAGTGACAAAACAAGATAGCTATAAAACTACTTTTATTACTCATTTTGGCCAATACAAATGGAATATTCTACCTTTTGGTCTGAAAACTGCTCCTAATATATTTCAAGAAATGATGAACAAAATTTTCTCAACATACTCTAATTTTATCATTGTCTATATAGATGATATATTAGTTTTTTCAAGATCCCCTAAAGAACATCTCAATCATCTGAAGAAATTCTATCAAATTGTGTATGACAATGGTTTAATTCTATCTGGAAAAAAAATGTCAGTTTTTAAAGATGAAATTGAGTTTCTATAGGTTACTATAAAATCAAGGGAAACTACAATACAAAAACATGTTTTAATGAATATCAAAAATATATATATGAGCTAAAAGATAAAAAATTATTACAGAGATTTCTTTTCTATGTAAACTATGTAGCTAGATATTATTATAACATTGCACAAAATAGAATTATTCTAAATAAAAGGTTATCGAAGAATCCTCTAGCATGGTCTAATGAGTTGAAAAAAGCTATTTAAAAAATGAAGTAAAATTTTTAGAATTTACCACCTCTAGTTTTACCTGATAATGGTTTAAAGATCATTGAGACATATGCCTCAGATTTATATTGGGGTGTTATTCTTAAAGAAAGATTATCAGATGGTTTAGAGAAGCCTTACAGATTTATTTTTGAAAATTTTAAACAGGCTCAAAAAAACTCTCACTCTACTTATAAAGAAATTCTTGTTGTAATTAAAACTTTTAAAGCTTTCATGTTTTTTGTCAGATTAGAGAAATTTTTTGTTAGATCTGATTTAAATAACTTTATGAGTATTCTTCATTCTACTGATAATCTGAAGAAAGGATCTGTGAGCAAGTTAACTAGATGGGTAAATTTTCTATCATATTTTGATTACTTTGTTAAGCATATTTTAGATAAAAATAATTGTCTTGTTGATTTTATATCTAGAGAATTTAATTCAGATAATTCAAAAAAATCAATCATGGCAGTAACAGTTATAGAAGTGTGTGAAGAGTTACATCAGCATATATGTAGATCCACTCCATCTATTGCAAATCAATTAAATCATAAGATAAATGCTCTCACCAAAAAATCTCATGAAGCCTCTACTAAACTTAATAACACTCATTTGGCATGGACATCACATTTTATAAGAACCTGATGGTAATAAATGGTGTTCTACTATAATGTTATACCATGAAGCTAATAATCCAAGGATTACTGGCATAAATAATCCCTTTAAGAATGTTATTTGCAAGCATGGTTTTGAATTCTTAATTCAATGGTCTACTTTCTGACAAAGCTTTAACCTTACTACTAAAATTTTTTGGTCATCTACTGAAATTCTAGATTACTTATTTGAATTTTTGGATTATGGTATGCCTATGAAAGCTTTTAATGATCCTTTTATTCATATCCCTCCTGATCAAGTAAGGAATATATTTAATTACTTAAGGATATCTCTCAAAATTAAGTTTAAAATATTCTTAGTTTAGAATTTCCAAGCTAACCTACATGTTAGCTTAGCTCCTGCTCAACCATTAGTCATGTTTTGGAAAAAGTTTACAATAAGTCATCAAGTTATTTTTCCTCCTACACCTGATGGTTGAATGTTAATAATTCTTTCATCATTATACTTAGATCACATCGACTTAGATTCTAATGATGATAACCACTATTCTCCCCAAGGAGAATATGAATTCAATAATTATGACTAATTTAATCTAAAGATTAGTTATGAGGTTTATTTGTAGTTGTGAATAATGGGCCCATAACCCACCTACTTTTGGCATCTTACCTTGAGTATATTGATTTAGCATATTTATCTCAACCATAGATCTTCTCATTTCATCCTATAAATATGAGGATTTATTCATGTCACAAACATGAAATGCCTAGAGTCGAGTCTAGAGTGGTAAGTCTAGAGTTGTGTCTTAACAAGTCAGGAATAAGTGTATGCTCTTCACTTGCCTTTCTATGAGAACATGCAAATCATAAACATTTCCTAAGTTTATAATTCACTTAGTCTACTCTGAAAGCTTTATAAACTCTCTATGTCTTAAGAAATACAATGATCTTGTAGTTTAATGGTATTAGAGCCATGAGCCATGTGTCATGATCCATATCCAGACCCTATAAAAACTCGTTGTTTTTTAATCTCTTTGAAATATCAATAAAATTATACTTTTATTTCTTGATATTTGTATCTATCCTATTATTCTAATCTTATGTCTCTATATTTTCTTCAAATAATAGGAAGGTAATGATCCTATAAAGCCATGAGGAAGGTGTGATAGTGGATCCATATAGTACTAACGATATGAAGACTATGGATGTATCAAACTAGATAACTCTATATACTGTAGGTACATCTTATGTCTGTACTCTCTCTAATATATCTACTAGTTCAATCTTTTATATAAATGAAACAACTATAAAATTTTATGAAGAAAATCCTAGCCCTAAATGAAAACTCCCAACTCTTAAGCCTATAGATGTTTATGACAAGATTTCTCCTTTTCATCTTATTGCTAAAACTTACATTAATTTTTTTTGAATGATGTGCTTTATTTAATATTTCATGATGGACTATCTTGAAATATCATGGCTCATGGCTATGAGTCTCTATATCTAGAGAATTCAATTCATATATTTAGATCTACCATATGATCTTTAATAAGAGTAGTAAACCATGTGCTAGTGGTACCATTAAACATCTAAATTTGTTTCAAGAGAAACTATACTAGACTGAAGCTGATCTTGACTCTGACTGATAACCTTTTCCTTAATAATCAAATTTTCTATCTTGGATTTAGTAGATTGTTATTGTAGTCTAATGCTACTAGACTCATTATCTATTTTCTAAATAAGCTGATTATGTTGAGAAGTAACATTATCATTCAAAACATTGATTTCTCTAGCATCTTCTCCTTTTTGTTATAACTCAATACTTTTTAACATCTAAAAAACTTGGTCAATACTCTACTATATTTCTAAAACTTTATTATTCAAGCATTTGGTTGCAAGATTATTCTAATTCATTAACTTGACTTTGGTAGACTGATCAAGACTTTTATCAGATGTTTTAAGATAATACATTTGTGCTCTAAATTTTCCATCAAGTGAATATTGATTGAAATCAGTAGACTTTAGGAATTAGATGTAGTAAAAGATAAGGATTTCTTGAGCTTTTGGGAAAATTCTATGTCTACTATCCATTTTTGTGAAACTTAAGATCTGACAAAGAAATTGATTAAGAAGGAATTATCTCACTATTTTTAGTTTCTCTACACACCACACTTTTGCCTTGTGCGAGAGTATGCTTGACAGTAAGATGAAGGGTATTGGTTAAGTGATACATGATCTATTATTTAATAGTAAGGGGACAATATCTAGGGATCATATCTAATCCATGGGTTTGGAGAAAAAGCTTCAAGATTTTATTTATATTTTCTTCTTGATAGATAACTACTAAATAATTTGGATAAATAGTTATAAAGATCAAACCATCATGAAGACCAATTTGGAAAACATTCTATACACAATCACTAAATTTGATATGTCTATTATAGAGTAAACATCCTCTGACATTCAGACCTCTTCTAAATAAAGGAAAAACACCAATAGAAATGGCACCAATATACAAAAATTTATATTTAAACTAAGATTTTAACTGATGGATAGTTTTATCATCAACTATTTACAAGTGATATTTATAATCATCATTTTGTTTAACTTGAATAATATTTTCAAAAAAAATTATGGAAGTTTTAGCAATAAGATGAAAATGAGAAAGCTTGTCATAAAAATTTGTAGACTTAAGAGTTGGGAGTTTCCATTTAGGGCTAGGATATTTTTATTAAATTTTACAATTATTTTATTTGTAGAAATAATGAACCAGTAGATATATCAGAGAGAGTATAGACATTAGATGTACTTGTAGTATTTGGAGTTATCTAGTTTGATGCATCCATAGTATTCTTATTATTAGTACTATACAGATCCACTATCATGCCTTCCTCATGGTTTTATGAGATCATTCCCTTCCCTATTGTCTGAAGAAAATATGGAGATAAAAGACCAAAATAACAAGATAGATACAAATATCAAGAGATAAAATAATAATTTTATTGATATTTCAAAGAGATATTACAAAAGCAATAAGTTTTTATAGTGCCTTGATATGACTCATGACACATGGCTCATGGTTCTAATACTATTAAACTATAGGATCATTGTAGTGCTACATAGAGAGTTTACAAAGATTTCAAAATAGACTAAGTGAATTAAAAACTTAGGAAAAAAATTGGATTCATAGGTTCCAACAGAAGGGCAAGAGAAGAGCATATGCTTATTCTTGACTCACTAAGATACAACTCTAGACTTACCACTCTAGAATTGACTTTAGGCATTTCATGTTTGCGACATGAAGACCTCCCCATATTAATAGGATGAAATGAGAATATGGATGGTTGAGATAAAGATGCCAAATTGATGGACACAAGGCAAGATGCCAAAATTAGGTGGGTTATGGGCCCACTATGCATCACCTAACAAGAAAATACAAATAAAGAATCTGCCAACACGGTCAATAGAATAACACCTTCTCTAAGTGGTTTGGTCTACAAGACTAAAAGAGGGTTAATGTGTCCACATTCATGGCTACAAATATACCTCGTAACTAGTCTTTAGATTAAATCAGTCATCATCATCAAATTCATATTATCCTTAAGGAGAATAGTGGTTGTCATCATCAGAATCTAAGTCAGTTAGATCCATGTTTAATGTTGAAGGAATCATTAACATATGATCGATAGGTGTAGGAGACAAAATAACTTGATGACTTATTGTAAACCTTTTCCAAAGAGTGGTTGATAGTTGAGCAAGATCTAATCTAGCATGTAGATTAGCTTAGAAATTCTAAATTGAGAATATTTCAAACTTAATTCTGAAAGGTATCATTAAGGTAATAAATATATTCCTTAATTGATCAGGAGGGATATGAATAACAGGATCATCAGAAGATTTCATAGGCATAACATAATCCAAAAATTCAAATAGGTAATCTAAAATTTTAGTAGATGACCAAAAAAATTTAATAGTAGGGTTAAAGCTTGACTACAAAGTAGACCATTGAATTAAGAATTCAAAACCATGCCTGCAAATGAAATTCTTGAAGAGATTATTTATGCCAGTAATCTTTGGATTATTAGATTCATGGCATAACATTATAGTAGAACACCATCTTTTACCATTAGGTTCCTGAAACTATGATGTCAATACCAAATGAGTGTTATTAAGTTCAGTAGAGGCTTGATGAGATTTTTTGGTGAGAGATTTATCTCATGAGTTAATAGATTTACAATAGATGGAGTGGATCTTCATATATACTGATGGAACTCTTCACGTACTTCTGTAACTGTTACTTTTATGATTGATTTTTTTGAATTATTTGAATTGAATTCTCTAGATATAAAATCAGAAAAACAATTCTTTTTCCTTGAAATATGCTTAATAGAGAAATCACAATCTAACAGAAAAATTTCCCACCTAGTTAACCTACTCATATATCTTTTCTTTAGATTATCAATATAATGAAGAATACTCATAAAATTATTTAAATCAGGACTAACAAAAACTTTCTCTGATCTAACAAAAAATATGAAAGCTTGAATAGCTTTAATAATAGCAAGAATTTCATTATGAATAGAGTGATAGTTTTTTTTAGCCTATTTAAAATTTCTAGAAGCAAATCTATAAGACTTCTCTGAACCATTTGATATTATTTCTTTAAGAATACCACCCCAATATAAATCTGAGGCATCTGTCTCAATGATCTTTAGACCATTACCAGGTAGAACTAGAGGTGGTAAATTTTGGCAATTCTATTTTATCCTTTAAATAATTTTTATCATCTCATTAGATAATGCTAGAAGATTCTTTGATAACCTTTTATTCAAAAGAATTCTATCCTGTGAAATGTTATAATAATATTTAGCTAAATAGTTTACATAGTGAAGAAATCTTTGTAATAATTTTTTATCTTTCAACTCATCAAATTTTTTTTGATATTCTTTAAAACATATTCTTGTATTTAAACTTCCCTTGATTTTACAGTAACCACTAGAAACTCAATTTCATTTTTAAAAACTAACATTTTCTTCTCAGATAGAATCAAACTATTGTCATACATAATTTGATAGAATTGCTCCAGATGATTGAGATGTTGTTTAGGTGATCTTAAAAAAATTAATATATCATCTATATAGACAATGATAAAATTAGAGTATGCTGAGAAAATTTTGTTCATCATTTCTTGAAATATACTGAGTAGTTTTTAGATCAAAAGGTAGAACATTCCATTCATATTGGCCAAAAGGAATAACAAAATTAGTTTTGTACCTATCTTGTTCTGTCATTTGTATCTGCCAAAATCTTGATTTTAGATCAAACTTACTGTAAAATTTACTTCCATTTATTCATTGTAAGATTTCATATTTTGAAGGAATATGATGTTGAACAGGTAAAACATACTTATTAAGAGGGACATAATTTATAACTAGTCTCTTCTTACCCATTATCTGCTCTAATCTTTTATTTACATAGAATGCTTCACATGCCCAAGGGCTATTGGAATCTCTTATCAAACCCTAGCATGTTAATTATTTTATTTAAAAAAAAATCTTCCCTAAGTGAAGGAGACATTCCTAAATGATATGCTATAAACTTATTTTCTATTTTTTTACCATCTTTATCTTTTACCATCTTCAATTCAATTCTACATTCATGTAGTTTTCTACTTTTAAATGCTAAAAAGTATTTAGAACAACAATATTTTCTAAGATTTTTAATTATTGGATCAATACTACCATGACAAAGATTTACTTTTTATTGTATCCATCTAGTGTCAACTAGTTTTTATGGCTTTTTTTAAATGGAATTCTACATTCATATTTGGATTTCTTATACAAAAAATATTTTTGTGCAAGAATTATTTTATACAATTGAATTGGAATAGGATATAAATTTGTCAAATTATCTAAACCAATCATCATATCATACATTGGTATTTCATGTTGGACTATCTTAAAATGATAAATAGAGTCACCAAGCACAACAAGTATGACTGTAGACAATTCTAAAACCATTATTTTTATATTAAAAGTTAACCAATAGAAATTAGATTTCCATAAATTAGAAAGAATAGAATGATATATAGCAAGTAAAATATCATCACCAGTATCAAGTAAGACATCCAAACTATATGGTTTAAAACCATCCTATTTGATTTGAATTTCACAAACTTGATTATTAGTATTGTATATAGATATCTGATGGATATTTAAATTGTTATGAGAGGTATCCACCTTTCAAAATGAGATTTGATCTCATTAGTGACCTGGAATAGCTCTTCTTCAAAGATGTGTTCATGTTCATCAGCAAGAGCTTATTCTTTTAAGAGATCTTGAAATTTAATCTGAGCTTTAATGAGAAAGAGCTGAAGCTAAAAAATATGCTTCTTTCACTAAGTAGCTCTATCATAAGTATCAGGTTGATAAGCAGCTTCAATTGAAGATGATTTCTATTTTTTAGACTAAAACTCTTTGGATAAAATATCCTTTTACCTTTTTTGTTGGGTTAAATGAAGAGAGTATTTTTGCTCAATAACTACAATTTATTGTTGTAAAAACATTCTTTTAGAGATCATATAGGTAGGAGTTGTGTCATATCTTTCTTTAAGGAAAAATATCTATTGAGATAAACTTAAGGCATCTAGAAAAGGAGTAAAAATCATATGAATCTAAAATCTTATATCAAAATCATAATCAGATGATTCATCTTTTGATTCAAATTTAGCTAGATTCATATTTATTTGATTATCATCACTATCAGATGCCTACCACAAAATAAATGATTCATATTGAAGCTCATCTTCTTTTGATACTATCACATATTCATTTTCATCAATTCCATAACTATTCAAAAAATTAATCTTTTTGGATTCTTTTCTTCTATCTAGACATTTATTAGCATAGTGATCACCTTGACAAATGAAACACTTAACAGACTTATTTTGATAACCATGTTTTTTTTTTTGAATATCTTTTTTGGACCAAATTTCTTTTTACTAAATTTATATCTAAGCTTCCAAAGCTTATTATAAGTAAACTCTTTTCTAGAAGAACATTTACAAGAATGTGATTTCTTCTTTCTTTTATACTACTTGTATCTATGTACATCTATATAGCCAAAATTATCATCTAAAGAATTGTAAAATTTTGAACCTATCTATTTATGAAACTTCATAGTTTCTTTCTATGCCTTTATTTTTGCACATAGCTTCTCATTAACTTCTTTATTTTTTTGATTTATTCTTCCAAAGAACATGGTTGAAATATTTTCACCCATAGCAGCTTTATGCATAGTAACAAAATATTCAAGAAATGATTCTATATACCTAATCTTTCATGTTGAATTAAATATTTCTCTAAAATTATAGAATATTTTTTTAATATAGAACATATATTCATCTAATCTGGTCATATCACAAAATTTAGCTTTAAGAAACTTAACTTTATTTTCCTCTTTGTCATTATCAAGTGTCCCAACAAATTCAATAAACAAGGCATTGCAAAGTGCAGAGATCAGTTTTTGATGAGTGTAAATGCTTTCATGAAACATTGTACCACTAGCATCCCACCATTCCTTGATGTTTCCTATGAACTCATTTGTAATCTGTTGGCTAACATTGAAAGGATATTTTTTAAGACAATGAATCTATACACTGGCCCAAGCTAGCATTACATGAATCATTTTTTTCTTTTTTTTTGGTAGTTCACAATTAAATTTCTAGAAAAAAGGTTGAAGATTTAGAGTCCTTCTTTGAGAATCTAATGGAGGTTTAGATGTTGAAGAATCTCTTGTCTCAAAGTAAATTTCTATTTCAATAGGATCTATCTTAGCCATGCCTACTTGGAAGATCTTATCCATCAATTTTTTTGGATCAAGCAGACTCTTTGATTTAGACTTCGTAAATGATTCTCTTTATAATTTTAGAATATTTTTTAGGAATGGATATTCTTACTATAATCAATATTTTTTACTGTGGTTGAGAAGATTAGCCTTTATCCTTCTTGAAAATAGAATCTCAAGAATAGTATATAGGCTAAAACTATGATTTGCTACTTCTCTAGCTATACTATCAAAAGCTGAAGATCGTTGTCTAATTTCTTGGTATGTTTCTTCCTGTTTTGTCTCAAGAGTAGACATTTGATTTTTTAAATCTATTTCAAGAGAAACTACACTAAACTAAAGCTGATCTTGACTTAGACTGATAACCTTTTCCTTAATAATCAAATTTTCTATCTTGGCTTCAACAGATTGTTGTTGTAGTCTAATGCTACTAGACTCATTATCTATGTTTTTAATAAACTGACTGTGTTGAATAGTAACATTATCATTCAAAACATTTATTGCCCTAGTAATTTCTTCTTTTTTATATAACTCAATACTTTTTAACATCTTAGAAACCTAGTCAAGCCTCTGTTGTATTTTTGAAACTTTATTATTCAAGTATTTGGTTGCAAGATTATTCCAATTCATTAACTTGAGTTCGACAGACTGATCAAGTCTTTTATCAAATTTTCTAAGATAATACATTTGTGCTCTAAATTTTTCATCATTTGAATATTTATTAAAATTAGTAGACTTTATGAATCTTTTTTTTGTGTATGATTCATCTCCTAAAAGAATTTTTTAGGCATGACCTTCTTCATCTTCTTTTTTAGTCTTTTCTTCAGAAGTTCATTCCATATTAAATGCTTATAATAATATTACAACCAAATGATTAATTATTGATTATAGTTAGAAGATCCATTCCATCTAGTATTAAATATTTTTAAAATATGATCATTTATCCATTCAAAAACTATTTTCAAGTGATATTTATAATCATCATTTTGTTTAATTTGAGTAATTTTTCAAAAAAAATTATGGAAGTTTTAGAAATAAGATGAAAAGGAGAAAGCTTGTCATAAACATCTATAGGCTTAAGAATTGGGAGTTTCCATTTAGGGCTAAAATTTTCTTCATCAAATTTTATAGTTACTTCATTTATAGAAAAGAATGAACCAGTAGATATATCAGAGAGAGTACATATATCATATGTACTTAAAGTATCTAGAGTTATCTGGTTTGATGCATCTATAGTTTTTATATCATTAGTACTATACAGATCCACTATCACACCTTCCTCATAGCTTTATGAGATCATTCCTTTCCCTATTATCTTAAGAAAATATGGAGATAGAAGACCAAAATAAAAAAAATATAGATATAGATAACAAGAAATGAAAGTATAATTTTATTGATATTTCAAAGAGATATTACAAAAATAATAAGTTTTTATAGGGCCTGGATATGGCTCATGACACATGGTTCATGGATCTGATACAATTAAACTACAGGATCATTGTATTGCTTAAGACATAGAGAGTTTACAAAGCTTTTAGAATAGACTAATTAAAGTACAAACTTAAAAAAAAAATCTGATTCACAGGTTCCCATAGAAGGGAAAGTGAAGAGCATACATTTATTCCTAACTCGCTAAGACACAACTCTAGACTTACCACTCTAGAATCGACTCTAGACATTCCATGTTTTTGACACAAAGAACTCCCCATATTTATAGGATGAAATGAGAATATTGATGATCGCGACAAGATGCCAAATCAATAGACACAAGGCAAGATGCCAAAAGTAGGTGGGTTATGGGTCCACTACACAACACCTAACAAGAAAAGGCAAATAAGGAATCTACCAACACAGTCGATAGAATACTAATTTTTGTAAGTGGTGAGGTCTACAAGACTAAAAGAGGGTTAACGTGCCCATATTCATGACTATGGATAAACCCCATAACTAGTCTTTAGATTAAATCAGTTATCATCATTGAATTTATATTCTCCTTAGGGATAACAATGGTTGTCATCATTGAAATCTAAGTTGATGTGATCCATGTATAATGCTGAAAGAATCCTTAACATCCAACTGCCAAGTGTAGGAGGAAAAATATCTTGATAACTTATTGTAAACTTTTTCTAAAGAATGGCTAACAGTTGAGCAGGAGCTAAGCCAGCATGTAGGTTAGCTTGGAAATTTTAAACTAACAATATTTCAAACTTAATTCTTTTTTCTTAGAATATGCTCAATAGATAAATCAAAATTTGACAGAAAAGTTACCCACCTAGTTAACCTACTCATAAATCTTTTCTTCAGATTATCAGTAGAATGAATAATACTCATAACGTTATTTAAATTAGATCTAACAAGAAATTTCTTTGATCTAACAAAAAACATGAAAGCTTTAATAGCTTTAATAACAACAAGAATTTTTTTATGAATAGAGTGATAATTTTTTTGAGCCTATTTAAAATTTTCAAAAGTAAATCTATAAGGTTTCTCTAAACCATCTGATAATATTTCTTTAAGAATAGCACCCCAATATAAATATGAGATGTCTATCTCAACGATCTTTAGAATATTAGCAGGTAGAACTAAAGGTGGTAAATTCTAATGATTCTGCTTTATCCTTTGAATAACTTTTGTCATCTCATTAGACCATGCTGGAGGATTCTTCGATAACCTTTTATTTAGAATAATTCTATCTTGTGCAATGTTATAATAATATCTAGCTACATAGTTTATATAGCTAATAAATCTCTATAATAATTTTTTCTTTAAGTTCATCAGGAATTTTTTTGATATTCTTTAAAACATGTTCTTATACTACAACTTTCTTTGATTTTATAGTAACCCCTAGAAACTCAATTTCATCTTTAAAAATTGACATTTTCTTCTCAGATAAAATCAAACCATTGTCATACACAATTTGATAGAATTGTTCCAGATGATTGAGATGTTATTTAGGTGATCTTGAAAAAACTAATATATCATCTATATAGACAATGATAAAATTAGAATATACTGAGAAAAATTTGTTCATCATTTCTTGAAATATACTAAGAGCAATTTTTAGACCAAAAGGTAGAACATTCTATTCATATTAGCCAAAAGGAGTAATAAAAATAGTTTTCTACATGTCTTGTTCTACCACTTGTATCTACCAAAATCTTTATTTCAAATCAAACTTACTGTAAACTTTACTGCCATTTATTCTTTGTAAGATTTCATCTTTTGAATGAATAAGATTCTAAACAGGTAAAACATACTTATTAAGAGGGACATAATTTATAACTAGTCTCTTCTTGCCCCTTATCTTCTCTAATATTTTATTTATATAGAATACTTCACATGCCCAAGGGCTATTGGAATCCCTTATCAAACCCTAATTTTTCAATTTTTTATTTTCTAAAAACATTCTTTTCTAAGTGAAGGAGACATTCCTAAATGATGTGGTTTAAACTTAGGTTCTATTTCTTTACCATCTTTGTCTTTTACCATCATCAATTCAATTTTACATTCATGTAGTTTTCTACTTCTGAATGCTAAAGGATTTTCAAAACAACAATCCTTTTTAATCTTTTCAATTATTAGATCAATACTAACATGATAAAGATTTACTTTCTGTTGTATCCATCTGATGTCAACTTTTTTTTTTGGCTTTTCTTTTAATAAAATTATACATTCATATTTATATTTCTTGTACAAAAAATATTTTTATGTAAGAATTATTTCGTTTGGTTGAATTGTAATAGGATAGAAAATTTCCAAATTATTTGAACCAATCATCATATCATACATTAGCATTTTATGTTGGACCATCTTAAAGTGACAAATAGAGTCACTAATGACTCTATTTATAAGCTATTTAAATCTGGTAGATACAAGTCTTGACCAAATTTGATAACTTATATTTAAAATCTCTAGATACTATCAGTTTCAATCAAGCCAAGTTTCTTAAACATTCACATGGTTAAACATCTATAAATTTTATAATCACTTGCTTAAGTAGAGTTTTGACTAGGTTTTTAAGATGTTAAAAAGTATTAAGTTATATCAAAAAAGAAAACTTGCTAGAGCAATCAATGTTTTGAATGATAATACTCCATAAGTTTAATGGATATATCAGAGAGAGTATAGACATCATATGTACCTTTAGTATTTAGAGTTATCTGATTTGATGGACTTTCTTGAGATGTAAAAACTTTTTTTTCTTGCTATCTATATCTATCATGTTGTTATTATGGTCTTCTATCTCCATATTTTTTTTAAAAAATAGGGAAATGAATGATCTCATAAAGCCATGAGGAAGGTGTGATAGTGGATCTTTATAGTACTAATGATATAAAGACTATGGATGCATCAAACTAGATAACTCCAAATATTGTAGGTACATCTGATGTCTATACTCTTTCTAATATATCTACTAGTTCATTCTTTTCTACAAATAAAAAAACTGTAGAATTTGATGAAGAAAATCCTAGCCCTAAATGGAAACTCCCAACTCTTAAGCCTACAGATGTTTATGACAAGCTTTATTCTTTTCATCTTATTACTAAAACTTCCATAAAATTTTCTTTAAAGGTTATTCAAGTTAAACAAAATGATGATTATAAATATCACTTGCAAATAGTTGATGATAAAACTATCAGTCAATTAAAATCTTAGTTTAAATATAAGTTTTTGCATATTTGTGCCATTTTTATTAGTGTTTTTCCTTTATTCAGAAGAGGTTTGAATGTCAGTATTTTAAGATATTTACTTAATAATAGACATACCACTTTTAGTGCTTGTTTACAAAATGCTATCCAAATTGGTCTTCATGATGGTTCAATTTTTATAACGATTTACCTAAATTATCCAGTATCTATCCATCAAAAAGAAAATCTAAATAAAGTCTTGAAGTTTTTCTCCAAACCCATGGGTTAGATATGATCCCTAGATCTTGACCCATTACTATTAAATACAAGGTCATGTATCACTTAACCAATACCCTTCATCTTGTTGTCAAGCATACTCTCATATAAGACAAAAGCATAGTGTGTAGAGCAACCAAAAATAGTCAGATAATTTCCATTGAATCAATTTCTTGGTCAGATCTTAAGTTTCCCAAAAAATAGATAGTAGACACAGACTTTTTCTAAAATCCCAAGAAATTCTTATCTTTTGATACATATATAAAAGATTTGTCAAACAAATCTATCATTAGATTTCACTCTCACAATGACTTGAAATATCATATGTAGAGTATACAATTACAGCAGCCATTGCCTTCAATTAATCTTCATTGTTTACATCTCAAGAAATTCCATGATCATCAAATAGATTCATACTTCTATGTTGACTGTCAAAAAATTATAAGTCATCCAAATCAATCTAGTATTTACATGTTGATTTAACCATTTAAGAACTACTTGAGAAATATAAGAAGTACTTGTTGAAGTCAAAAGAGTTAATATAGAAAGAATTTTTGAAGAAAAGACTAAAAAAGAAGATGAAGAAGTTCATGTATGGAAAACTCCTTTAGGGAATGAATCATACATAAAAAAAGGATTTTCAAAGTCTGTTGATTTAAATCATTATTCACTTGATAAAAAATTTAGAGAATAAATGTATTATCTTAGAACATATGAAAAAGTCTTGATCAATCTGTCGAAGTCAAGTTAATGAATTAGAATAATCTTACAACCAAATACTTGAATAATAATATTTTAGAAATATAGTAGAGTCTTGACCAGGTTTCTAAGATGTTAAAAAGTACTGAGTTTTATCAAAAAGGAGAAATTGCTAGAGAAATCAATGTTTTGAATGATAATGTTACTAATCAACACAGTTAGCTTGTTCAAAAAATAGATAATGAGTCTAGTAGCATTAGACTACAACAATAATCTACTAAAGCTAAGATAATAAAACATTATTACTGAAGAAAAGGTTATTAGTCAGAGTCAAGATCAACTTCAGTCTAGTATAGTTTCTCTTGAAACAGATTTGAAAAATCAAATGTCTACTCTTGAGACAAAATAGAAAGAAGCATACCAAGAAATTAGACAACTATCTTCAACTTTTGATAGTATTGCTAGAGAAGTACTAAATCATAGTTCTAGCCTATCTATTGTTCCAAATATTTTAAATTCAATAAAAGATAAAATCTAATCATCTCAACCACAGCCAAAAATAGTTGTCCTAGAAAATATTAATTATAGTCAAAATATCCATTCTTAGAAAAATGTTTTAAAATTACAAAGAGAATCATTTACGAAGTCTAAATTAAAGAGTCTGCCTGATCTAGAAAAAATCTCTTGATAAGATCTTCTAAGTAGGCATAGATAAGATAGAGCATGTTGAAATACAAAAGCTAATTTGAGATATGAGATTCTTCAACATCTAAACCTCCATTAGATTCTCAAATAAGGACTCTAAATCTTCAACCTTCTTCTAGAAATTCAATTGTGAACCACTAGAAAAAAGAAAAGAAATGATTCATGTAATGCTAGCTTAGGCCAGTGTACATATTCATGGTCTTAAAAAAGATCCTTTAAGTGTTATCCAACATATTGCAAATGGGTTCATAGAAAACATCAATGAATGGTGGGATGCTAGTGGTATAATGTTTTATGAAAGTATTTACACTCATCCAGAACCGATCTCTACACTTTGCAATGCCTTAATTTCTAAATTTTTTGGGACACTTGATAATGACAAAGAGGCAAAAAAAAATATAAGTTTCTTAAAGCTCAATTATATGATATGACTAGGCTAGATGAATATATGTGCTATATAGAAAATCTATTCTATAATTCTGGAGAAATCTTTAATCCAGCATACAAGATTAGGTATATAGAATCATTTCTTGAATATTTTGATACCAAGTATAAAGCTGCTATGGGTAAAAATATTTTAACCATGTCCTTTAGAAGAATAAAATAGAACATTAAAGTAGTTAATGAGAAGCTGTGTGCTAAAAAAAAAGCATAGAAAGAAAATATTAAGTTTCATAAACAGATAGGTGCAAAATTCTACAATTCTCTAGATGATAATTTTGGTTGTATGGATGTGCATAGCTTCAAGAAGTACAAAAGAAAGAATAAATCACATTCTTGTAAATATTCTTCTAAAAACGGTTTCACTTATAATAAGACTTGAAAGCTTAGATATAAATTTAGTAAAAAGAAGTTTGGTCTAAAAAAGATATTCAAAAAAATGAAACATGGTTATCAAAAGAAGTGTGTTAAGTGTTTCATTTACCAAGGTGATCACTATGCTAATAAATGTCTTAATAGAAGAAAAGAATAGAAAAATATTAATTTTTTGAATAGTTATAGAATTGATGAAGATAAATATGTGCTAGTATCAGAAGATGAGCTTCAATATGAATCAGATATTTTGTGGGAAGTATCTGATAGTGATAATAATCAAATAAATATGAATCTAATTGAATCTGAATCAAAAGATGAATCATATAATTATGATTTTGATATAGGATTTTAGATTCATATGATTTCTACTCCTTTTCTAGATGCCATGAGTTTATCTCAATATATATCTTTCCTTAGAGAAAGATATGATAAAACTTTGGCCTATATGATTTCTGAAAGAATGTTGTTGTAACAACAAATTATAGCTACTGAACAAAAACATTTTCTTCATTTAGCCTAGTAAAAAAGGCAAAAGGACATTTTATCTAAAGAATTTCAGTTTAAAAACCAGAAAGCATCTCTGGTTGAATCTTCTTATCAATCTGACACTTATGATAGAGCTACTTGGTGAAAGAAGCATATTTTTTAGCTTCAATTCTTCCTCGATAAAGCTTAGACTGAATTACAAGATCTCTTGAAAGAAGAAGCTCTTGCTAATGAATATAAACTCCTCTTTGAAGAAGAGCTACTTTAGGTCACTAATTAGATTGAATCTCATTTTGAAGGGAGAGATACCTCTCATAATAATTCAAATATCCATCAGATATCTGTATACAATACTAATAATCTTGTTTGTGAAATTCAAATCAAATGGAATGATTTTAAACTATATAGTTTAGATGTCGTGCTTGATACTAGTGCTGATATTTCACTCACTAGATATCATTTTATTCCTATTGATTTCCATTGGTTAACTTTCAATATAAAAATAGTGGTTTCAAAATTATATGTAGTCATACCTGTTGTGTTTGGTGACTCTATTTATCATTTTAAGATAGTCCAACATGAAATTCCAATGTATGATATGATGATTGGTTTAGATAATTTGGAAACTTTTTATCTTCTTACAATTCAACCGTATGAAATAATTCTTGTACAAAATTAATCTATGTATAAGAAATCCAGATATAAATTTAGAATTCCATTAAAAGAAAAGTCAAAGAAACTAGTTGACACTAGATGGATACAGCAGAAAGTAAATGTTTGTCATGTTAGTATTTATCCAATAATTGAAAATTCTAGAAAGGATTGTTGTTCTGAAAATCCTTTAGGATTTAGAAGTAAAAAACTATATGAATGTAGAATTGAATTGAAGATGGTAAAAGACAAAGATGGTAAATAAATAGAACCTGAGTTTAAAGCACATCATTCAAGAATGTCTCCTTCACTTAAAGAAGAATTTTTTCAATAAATAAAATAAAATAATTATAAAAATAGGGTTTGATAAGGGATTCCAATAGCCCTTAGGCATGTGAAGCATTCTATGTAAATAAAAATCAGAGCAGATAAGGGGTAAGAAGAGACTAGTTATAAATTATGTCCTTCTTAATAAGTATGTTTTACCTATTCAGCATCTTATTCCTTTAAAAGATAAAATATTACAAAGAAGAAATGGAAATAAAATTTATAGTAAGTTTGATCTAAAATCAATATTTTGGTATATACAAGTGGCAGAGCAAGACAAATACAAAACTACTTTTGTTACTCTTTTTGGCCAATACGAATGGAATGTTCTACATTTTGATTTGAAAATTGCTCCTAATATATTTCAAGAAATGATGAATAAAATTTTCTCAGCATACTCTAATTTTGTCATTGTCTATATAGATGATATATTAGTTTTTTTAAGATCACCTAAAAAACATCTTAATCATCTAGAGTAATTCTATCAAATTGTGTATGATAATGGTTTGGTTCTATCTGAGAATAAAATGTCAATTTTTAAAGATGAAATTGAGTTTATAGGGGTTACTATAAAGTTAAGGGAAGTTATAGTAAAATAACATATTTTTAAATATATCAAAAAAATTTGTGATGAATTGAAAGATAAAAAATTGTTATAGAGATTTCTTGGATGTGTAAACAATGTAGCTAGATATTATTATAACATTGCATGGGATGTAATTCTTATAAATAAAAGTTTATTGAAGAATCCTCCAGCATGGTTTGATGAGATGACAAAAGCTATTCAAAAGATAAAATAGAATTATTAGAATTTATTACCTCTAGTTCTATTTGGTAATAGTCTAAAGATCATTGAGACATATGCCTCAGATTTATATTAGAGTGTTATTCTTAAAAAAATATTATCAGATGGTTCAGAGAAGCCTTGAATATTTACTTTTAAAAAATTTAAACAAGCTCAGAAAAACTATCACTCTAATTATAAAGAAATTCTTGATGTTATTAAAGCTATTCAAGCTTTCATATTTTTTGTTAGATTAGAGAAATTTCTTGTTATATCTGATTTAAATAACTTTATGATTATTCTTCATTTTACTGATAATCTAACGAAAGGATCTGTGAGTAGGTTAACTAGGTGGACAATGTTTTTTTTCAAATTTTGATTTCTCTGTTGAACATATTTCATGGAAAAATAATTATTTTGTTTATTTCATATTTAGAGAATTCAATTCAGATAATTTTAAAAAATTAGTTATGGTAATAACAGTTACAAAATTACATGAAGATTTCCATCAACATATATAGACATCCATTCCATCTGTTACAAATCAGTTAACTCTTGAGATAAATGCTCTCACCAAAAAATCTCATGAAGCCTCTACTGAACTTAATAACACTCATTTGGCATAGAAATCATAATTTTAGGACCTTGATGGTGAAATATGGTGTTCTGATATAATGTTATACTATGAAGTTAATATTCCAAGGATCACTAACATAAATAATCCCTTCAAAAAATTTATTTATAGACACAGTTTTAAATTCTTAATTCAATAGTCTTCTTTCTGGTCAAGCTTTAACCTTGCTACTAAAAATTTTAGGTCATCTACTGAAATTCTAGATTACCTATTTAAATTTTTGGATTATGTTATGCCTATGAAAGCTTCTGATGATCCTACTATTTGTATCCCTCTTGATCAAGTAAGGAATATATTTATTACCTTAAGGATACCTTTCAGAATTAAGTTTGAAATATTCTCAGTTCAAAATTTCTAAGCTAACCTTAGTTCCTGCTCAGCCATTAGCCACTCTTTGAAAAAGGTTTACAATAAGTCATCAGGTTGTTTTTCCTCCTACACCTAGCAGTTAGATGTTAAATCTTCTTTCATCATTATACATAAATCACACTGACTTAGATTATGATGATAACAACCTCTATTCTCCCCAAGGAGAATATAAATTCAATGATGACGACTAATTTAATCTAAAGATTAGTTATGAGGTCTATCCATAGTCATGAATGTGGGCACATTAACCCTCTTTTAGTCTTGTGAACCTCACCACTTATAAAAGGTGGTATTCTATCGACCATGTCAATAGATTCTTTATTTATCTTTTTCTTGTTAGGTAGGGTGTAGTGGGCCCACAACCTACCTACCTTTGGCATCTTACCTTGTGTCCATTGATTCAACATCTTTTTCTCAACCGTTGATCTTCTTATTTCATCTTATAAATATGGGGAGTTCTTCATGTCACAAAGATGGACTGCTTAGATTCAATTCTAGAGTGGTAAGTCTAGAGTTGTATCTTAGTGAGTCAAGAATAAGTGTATGCTCTTTACTTTCCCTTCTATGAGAACATGTGAATAAAAAACTTTTCCTAAGTTTGTGATTCACTTAGTCTCTTCTGAAATCTTTGTAAACTATTTGTGTCTTAAGCAATATAGCGATCCTATAGTTTAATGGTATCAAATCCATGAGCCAGGTGTGATGAGCCATATCTGAGATCTGTAAAAACATGTTACTTTTGTAATATCTCTTTGAAATTTCAATAAAATTATACTTTCTTCTCTTACTATTTGTATCTATCTTTTTTTTATTCTAGTCTTCTATCTCCATATTTTCTTCAAACAATAGGGAAGGGGATGATCCCATAAAGCTGTGAGGAAGATGTGATAGTGGATCTGTATAGTACTGATGATACAAAGACTATGGATGCATCAAATTAGATAAAATCATAGTCATGAGCCATGATTCTAAAATTCTATATCAAAATCAAGAGAAATTTTAGTTATTTAAATCATAGTTCTAGCCTAATTGCAAATTAAATGGGATGGTTTTAAACCATATAGTTTGGATGTCTTGCTTGATATTGATGTTGATATTTCACTTACTAGATATCATTTTATTCTTGCTGATATGTGAAAAGTTGATTGATAATTACATTTTTTGTCTCTTTGTCATTATCAAGTGTCCTAATAAATATAGAAAGTTAGGCATTACAAAGGTAGAGATCAGTTTCAGATAAGTGTAAATGCCTTCATGTAACATTGTACCACTAGAATCCCACCATTCCTTGATGTTTCCTATGAACTCATTTGAAATCTATTAGCTAACACTAAAAGGATATTTTTTAAGACCATGAATCTATACACTGGCCCAAGTTAGCATTGCATGAATCATTTCTTTTCTTTTTTCTAGTGGTTCATAATTGAATTTCTAGAAGAAAGGTTGAAGATTTAGAGTCTTTATTTGATAATCTAATGAAGGTTTAGATGTTGAAGACTCTAATGTCTCAAAGTAGCTTTCTATTTTATTAGGCTATATCTTAGCCATGCCTACTTAGAAGATCTTATCAAGATATTTTCTGAATCAGGTAGACTCTTTGATTTAGACTTCATAAATAATTCTCTTTGTAATTTTAGAACTTTTTTCCAAGAATAGATATTCTGACTATAATCAATATTTTATAAAACAACTATTTTTAACTATGGATGAGAATATTGGCCTTTATCCTTTATTGAATTTAGAATCTCAATAATAACAGATAGGCTAGAACTATGATTTACTAGTTCTCTAGCTATACTATCAGAAGCTAAAGATAATTGTCTGATTTATTGGTATGCTTCTTCCTATTTTGTCTTAAGAGTATATATTTGATTTTTTAAATATGTTTCAAGATAAACTACACTAGACTAAAGCTGATCTTGACTCTAACTGATAACCTTTTCCTCAGTAATCAAATTTTTTATCTTGGCTTTAGTAGATTGTTATTGTTGTCTAATGCTACTAGACTCATTATCTATTTTTTGAACAAGCTGACTGTGTTGAGTAGTAACATTATCATTCAAAATGTTGATTGCTCTAGCAAGTTCTCCTTTTTGATATAACTCAATACTTTTTAACATCTTAGAAACCTATTCAAGACTCTACTGTATTTTTGAAACTTTATTATTCAAGCATTTGGTTACAAGATTATTCTAATTCATTAAATTGACTTTGGTAGACTCATCAAGACTTTTTTCAGATGTTCTAAGATAATATATTTATGCTCTAAATTTTTTATTAGGTGAATATTGATTGAAATTAGTAGACTTTGAAAATCTTTTTTCTAGGTATGATTCATCTTCAGTCTAGTGATATGGCATTTAATGGTTTGTTCTACCACTTATGTCTGTTATTCTTGATATTCTAAATTCTCATCTAGTGGTTTATAATTGAATTTTTAGAAGAAAGGTTGAATATTTAGAGTCCTTATTTGAGAATATAATGGAGATTTAGATAATAATAATTTTGAATTCTCTAACCTAACAAAAAAAAATCTGCCAACATGGTCAATAGATACCACCTTTTGTAAGTGGTGAGGTCTACAAGACTTAAAGAGGGTTAACGTGCCCACATTCATGGCTATGGATAGACCTCATAACTATTCTTTAGATTAAATCAATCATCTAACCTTCTAACAGATAGTTGTGATCAGTCTATTAAACTTTTAATTCTACCATTGAATAAGGGATTCCAAGCATATATGATCATACACCTCAGATTTACTTATTATAATGGATAGTTGTGATCCTATTGTAACCATATCAATTTTAGAAAATAAAATAATTTAAATGATGTCTATAAAAAGAGGGTTAACTTTTAATGGTATCAGAACCATGAGCCATGTGTCATGAGCCATATTCAGGGCCTATAAAAACCTATTGCTTTTGTAATATCTCTTTAAAATATAAATAAAATTATACTTTCATCTCTTTCTATCTGTATCTATCCTATTTTTATTTTGGTCTTCTATCTCCATATTTTCTTCAAACAATAGGGAAGGGAATGATCCTATAAAGCCATGAGGAAGAAATGATAGTGGATATGCATAGTACGAATGATACAAAGACTATGGATGCATCAAACTAGATAACTCCAGATACTATAGGTACATATGATGTATGTACTCTCTATGATATATATATTGGTTCATTCTTTTATGCAAATGAAGCAATTGTAGAATTTGATGAAGAAAATTCTAGCCCTGAATGGAAACTCCCAACTCTTAAGCTTAAAAATGTTTATGAAAAGCTTTCTCCTTTTCATCTTATTGCTAAAACTTCCATAATTTTTTTTGAAAATGTTATTCAAGTTAAACAAAATGATGATTATAAATATCACTTACAAATAGTTGATGATAAAACTATTTGTCAATTAAAATATTAATTTAAATATAAGTTTTTGCATATTAGTGTCATTTCTATTGGTATTTTTCTTTTATTTATAAGAGGTATAAATGTCATTATTTTAAGATATTTACTCGATAATAGACATATCACCTTTAGTGCTTGTTTATAGAATTCTATCCAAACTGGTCTTCATGATGGTTTGATCTTTATAACTATTTATCCAAATTATCTAGTAGCTATCCATCAAGAAGAAAATCTAAATAAAGTCTTGAAGCTTTTTCTCCAAACCCATGGATTAGATATTATCATTGGCTCTTATCCCCTTGCTATTAAATACTAGGCATGTATCGCTTAACTAATACCCTTCATCCTACTATCAAGTATACTCCTACATAAAGCAAAAGCTAGTTTTTAGAGTAACTAAAAATAGTTAGATAATTTTTATTGAATTAATTTCTTGGTCAGATCTTAAATTTCCCAAAAATTAGATAATAGACATAGATCTTGTCTAAAATCCCAATAAATCCTTATCTTTTGTTACATCTATAAAATATTTTCCAAACAAATCTATTATTAAATTTGACTCTCAAAATGACTTAAAAAATCATATACAGAGTATATAATTACAGCAACCATTGCCTTCAATCAATCCTCATTGTCTTCATCTCAAGAAAGTCCATGATCCTCAAATAGATTCATACTTCTGTGTTGACTATCAAAAAATTATATGTCATCTAAATTAGTCTAGTATTCACATGGTTAAAAGATATTTAGCCATTCAATAACTACTTGAGATAAAATAAGAAGTTACTTGCTGAAGCTAAAAGAGTTAATATGGAAGGAACTTCTAAAGAAAAGATTAAAAATAAAGATGAAGAAGGTCATGAATGGAAAAATATTTTAAGAGATGAATCATACATAGAATAAAGATTCCCAAAGTTTGTTGATTTCAATTAATATTCACCTAATAGAAAATTTAGAGCACAAATATATTACATTAGAAAATCTGACAAAAGTCTTGATCAATCTATTGAAGTCAAGTTAATGAATTGGAAAAATATTTTAAGTAAATGCTTGAATAATAAAGTTTTAGAAATATAGGAGCCTTGACCAGGTTTCTAAGATGTTAAAAAATATTGATTTATATCAAAAATGAGAACTTGCTAGAGTATTCAGTGTTTTGAATGATAATGTTACTACTCAACACAGTCAGCTTGTTCAAAAAATAGATAATGAATCTAATAGCATTAAACTACAATAACAATTTGTTGAAGCCAAGATAGAAAATTTGATTATAGAGGAAAAGGTTATCAATCAGAATCAAGATCAGCTTCAGTCTAGTGTAGTTTTTGATAGTATAAATAGAGAAGAAGTAAATCATAGTTCTAGCCTATCTACTATTCTTGAGATTCTAAATTCAATAAAGGATAAAGGTCAATCTTCTCGGCCACAACCAGAAAAAGTTATTCTAAAAAATATTGATTGTATTCAAAATATCCATTCTTAGAAAAATGTTTTAAAATTATAAAGAGAATCATTTACAAAGTCTAAATCAAAGAGTATGCCTAATCTAGAAAAATATTTTGATAAGATCTTCTAAGTGGGCATGGCTAAGATAGATCTTGCTAAAATAGAAAGCTACTTTGAGATAGGAGAGTCTTCAACATCTAAACCTCCATTAGATTATCAAATAAGGACTCTAAATCTTTGACCTTTCTTCTAAAAATTCAATTGTGAACCACCAAAAAAAAAATGATTCATACAATGTTAGCTTGGGCCAGTGTACAAATTCATGGTCTTAAAAAAGATCCTTTCAGTCTTATCTAATAGATTGCAAATGAGTTCATAAGAAATATCAAGGAATGGTGGGATGTTAGTGGTACAATGTTTCATGAAAGTATTTACACTTATGCAGAACTGATCTCTACACTTTACAATGCATTACTTTCTAAATTTATTGGGACACTTGATAATGACAAAGAGGCAAACAAAGCCAAATTTTTTAAAGCTCAATTGTGTGATCTGACTAAGATAGATAAATATATGTGATATATAAAAAATCTATTATATAATTCAAAAGAAATATTTAATCTAACATACAAGATTAGGTATATAGAATCTTTTCTTGAATATTTTGCTACCTAATATAAAGCTTCTATGAGTGAAAATCTTCCAACCATGTCCTTTGGAAGAATAAACTAGAACATTAAAGCAGTTAATGAAAAACTATGTGCAAAAAGAAAGGCATAGAAAAAAATTATGAAGTTTCATAAATAGATAGGTGTAAAATAATATAATTCTCTAAATGATAATTTTGGTTATATGGATGTGCATAGATATAAGTAGTACAAAATAAAGAAGAAATCGCATTCTTACAAATGTTTTTCTGGAAAGAGTTCACTTATAATAAACCTTGGAAGCCTAGATATAAATTTAGTAAAAAGAAGTTTGGTCCAAAAAGGATATTCAAAAAAAAGAAACATGGTTATCAAAAGAAGCATGTTAAGTGTTTCATCTGTCAAGGTGATCACTATGCTAATAAATGTCCTAATAGGAGAAAAGAATCCAAAAAGATTAATTTTTTGAATAGTTATAGAATTGATGAAGATAAACATGTGCTAGTATCAGAATAAGATAAGTTTTAATATGAATTAGATATTTTGTAGGAAGCATCTGATAGTGATGATAATCAAATAAATATGAATCTAGTTAAATCTGAATCAGAAGATAAATCATCTGATTATGTTTCTAATATAGGATTTCAGATTCATATAATGTCTTCTCTTTTTTCTAGATGCCTTGAGTTTATCTCAATAGATATCATTCCTTAAAGAAAGATATGATAAAACTCCTACCTATATGATCTTTGAAAGAATGTTTTTGTAACAACAAATTGTAGCTATTGATAAAAAAATACTCTCTTTATTTAGCCCAGTAAAAAAGGCAAAAGAATATTTTATCTAAAGAATTTTAATCTAAAAACCCAAAAACATCTCCAATTGAAGCTACTTATCAACCTGCCACTTATGATAGAGCTACTTTGTAAAAAATGTGTATTTTTTAGCTTCAACTCTTTCTCACTAAAGCTCAGATTGAATTACAAGATCTCTTGAAGGAAGAATCTCTTGTTGATGAACATTAACACCTCTTTAAATAAGAGATAATTTAGGTCACTAATGAGATTGAATCTCATTTTGAAAGGGGGATACATCTCATAATAATTAAAAATATCTATCAAATATCTGTATACAATACTAATAATCCAGTTTATGAAATTCAAATCAAATTAGATGGTTTTAAACTATATAGTTTAGATGTCTTACTTAATACTAGTGCTAATATTTCACTTGCTAGATATCATTTTATTCCTACTAATATGTGAAAATTTGATTTTCATCGGTTAACTTTCAATACAAAAATAGTGGTTTCAAAATTATCTGTAGTCATACTTGTTATGTTTGATGACTCTATTTATCATTTTAAGATAGTCTAGCATGAAATACCAATGTATGATATGATGATTGGTTCAGATAATTTAGCAACTTTCTATCTTATTACAATTCAACCACATAAAATAATTCTTGCACAAAAATATTCTTTGTACAAGAAATGAAAATATGAATGTAGAATTCTATTAAAATAAAAGCCAAAGAAACCAGTTGACACTAGCTGGATACATTAGAAAGTAAATCTTTGTCATGCTAATATTGATCTAATAATTGAAAAGCTTAGAAAGGATTATTGTTCTAAAAATCCTTTAACATTTAGAAGTAAAAAAACTAAATGAACATAGAATTAGATTGAAGATGGTAAAAGATAAAGATGGTAAATAAATAAAACCTAAGTTTAAAGCACATCAGTCATGAATGTCTCCTTCACTTAGGAAGAATGTTTTCAAGAAATAAAATAATTGAAAAAATAGGGTTTGATAAGGGATTTCAATAGCCCTTGGACATGTAAAATAATCTATGTAAATAAAATATGATAGCAGATAAGGGGTAAGAAGAGACTAGTTATAAATTATATCCATCTTAATAAGTATGTTTTACCTACTCAGCATCCTATTCCTTCAAAAGATGAAATCTTATAAAGAATAAATAGAAATAAATTTTATAGTAAGTTTGATCTAAAATTAAGATTCTAGTAGATACAAGTGGTAGAACAAGATAGGTACAAAACTACTTTTATTACTCCTTTTGGCCAATATGAATGGAATATTCAACCTTTTGGTCTGAAAACTAATCCTAATATATTTCAAAAAATGATGAACAATTTTTTTTCAATATACTCTAATTTTATCATTATCTATATAGATGATATATTAGTTTTTTCAAGATCACCTAAAGAACATCTCAATCATCTGGAGCAATTCTATCAAATTATGTCTGATAATGGTTTAGTTCTATCTAAGAAGAAAATGTTAATTTCTAAAAATAAAATTGAGTTACTAGGGGTTATTATAAAATTGGGGAAAGTTGCAGTATAAGAACATATTTTAAAGAATATCAAAAAATTTCTTGATGAGTTGAAAGATAAAAACTTGTTACAAAGATTTATTGGTTGTTTAAACTATGTAGCTGGATATTATTATAACATTGCATAGGATAGAATTTTTATGAATAAAAGGTTATCAAACAATCTTCCAACATGGTCTGATGAGATGATAAAAGTTGTTCAAATAATAAAGAAAAACTATCAAAATTTACCACTTCTAGTTCTACCTGGTAATGGTCTAAAGATCATTGAGACAGATGCTTCAGATTTATATTAGGGTGTTATTCTTAATGAAAAATTATCAAATAGTTTAGAGAATCTTTATAGATTTGTTTCTAGAAATTCTAAATAGGCTCAAAAAAACTATCACTCTACCATACATAAATTTTTGTTGTTATTAAAGCTATTCAAGCTTTCATGTTTTTTGTTAGATTAGAGAAATTTCTTGTTAGATCTGATTTAAATAACTTTATGAGTATTCTTTATTCTACTGATAATCTAAAAAAAAGATCTATGAGTAGGTTAACTAGGTAGGCAAAAATTTTGTCAGATTTTGATTTCTTTGTTGAGCATATTCTAGGAAAAAAAATTATCTTGCTGATTTTATATCCAAAGAATTCAATTCAGATAATTCAAAAAAATTAGCTATGATAGTAACAGTTATAGAAGGTGTGAAGAGTTCCATCATCATATATGGAGATCCACTCCTATTATAAATCAGTTAATTCATGAGATAAATGCTCTCAATATAAAATCTCATGAAACCTCTGCTAAATTTAATAATACTCATTTAGCATGGACATCATAATTTCAGGAACCTAATGGTAAAAGATGGTGTTCTATTATAATGTTATACCATGAAACTAATAATCTAAGGATTATTGGCATAAATAATCCCTTCAATAATTTCATTTACAGGCATGGTTTTGAATTCTTAATTCAATGGTCTACTTTTTGGCCAAGCTTTAACCCTGCTACTAAAATTTTTTGGTCATCCGTTGAAATTCCATATTACATATTTAAATTTTTGGATTATGTTATGCCTATAAAAGCTTCTGATGATCATGATGTTTGTATTCCTCCTAATCAAGTAAGGAATATATATATTTCCTTAAAGATACCTTTTAGAATTAGGTTTGAAATATTCTTAGTTTAGAATTTCCAAGCTAACCTACATGTTGGCTTAGCTCCTACTCAACTGTTAGCCACTCTTTAGAAAATGTTTATAATAAGTCATCAAGTTATTTTTCCTCCTACACCTAGTGGTTAGATGTTAAGGATTCCTTCAATGTTATAAAAATATCACACCGACTTAGATTCTAATGATGACAACCACTATTCTCCTTAAGGAGAATATAAATTCAATGATGATGACTGATTTAACCTAAAGACTAGTTATGAGGTCTATTTATAGTCATGAATGTGAGCAATTTAACCCTCTTTTAGGCTTGTAGATCTCACCACTTACAAAAGTTGATATTTTGTCAGTCATATTAGTAGATTCCTTATTTGTCTTTTTTTGTTAGGCGGTATGTAGTGGACTTATAAACCACCTACTTTTGGCATCTTACCTTGTGTCTATTGATTCGACATCTTTGTCTCGATTTTCGATCTTCTAATTTCATCCTATAAATATGGGAAGTTCTTCATGTCACAAAGATGGAATGCCTAGAGTCGAGTCTAGAGTGGTAAGTCTAGATTTGTGTCTTAGCAAGTCAAGAATAAGCATATGCTCTTCACTTGCCCTTCTGTGAGAACCTAGGAATTAAAAACTTTTTTTAAGTTTGTAATTAACTTAGTCTATTATAAAATCTTTGTAAACTCTCTGTGTCTTAAGCAATACAGTGATCCTATAATTTAATAGTATTATAGCCATGAGCCATGTGTCATGAGCCATATCCAAGCCTTGTAAAAACCTATTACTTTTATAATATCTCTTTGAAATATCAATAAAATTATAATTTCATCTCTTGCTATCTATATCTATCTTTTTGTTATTATGGTCTTTTGTCTCCATATTTTATTTATACAATAGGGAAGGGAATGACCTCATAAAGCTATGAGGAAGGCGTGATAGTGGATCTGTATAGTACCAATGATATGAAGACTATGGTTGCATCAAACTAGATAACTCTACATATTGTAGGTATATCTGATATTTTTATTCTCTTTGATATATTTACTAGTTCATTATTTTATACAAATGAAGCAACTATAGATTTTGATGAAAAAAATTCTATTCTTGAATGGAAACTCCCAACTCTTAAGTCTACAGATGTTTATGATAAGCTTTCTACTTTTTATCTTATTGCTAAAACTTCCATAAAAATTTCTAAAAAAGTTATTCAAGTTAAACAAAATGATGATTATAAATATCACTTGCAAATAGTTGATGATAAAGTTATCTGTCAATTAAAATCTTAGTTTAAATATAAGTTTTTGCATATTGGTATCATTTTTATTAGTGTTTTTCCTTTATTTAGAAGAGGTTTGAATTTCAGTATTTTAAGATATTTACTCAATAATAGACATACCACCTTTAGTGTTTGTTTATATAATGTTGTTCATATTGGTCTTCATGATGGTCTGATCTTTACAACTATTTATCCAAATTATTAAGTCGTTCTCCATCAAGAAAAAAATTTAAATAAAATCATGAATTTTTTCTCCAAACCCATCGATAAATATGATCCCTAGCTCTTGTCCCCTTGCTATTAAATACTAGGTCATGTATTACTTAGCTAATACCCCTCATCCTGTTGTTAAGTATACTCCCGCACAAGGCAAAAGCGTGGTGTGTAGAGCAACTAAAAACAATCAGATAATTTATGTTGAATTAATTTTTTGGTCAGATCTTAAGTTTCTCAAAAAATGAATAGTAGACAAAGACTTTGTCCGAAATCCCTAAAAATATTAATCTTTTACTACATCTATAAAATATTTTCTAAACAAATCTATCATTATATTTGACTCGCACAATGACTTAAAAGATCATATGCATAGTATACAATTGTAGCAGCCATTGCCTTCAATCAATCCTCATTGTCTACATCTCAAGAAAGTCCATGATCCTCAAAAATATTCATACTTCTATGTTAACTATCAAAAAATTATAAGTCATCCAAATCAATCTAGTATTCACATGGTTAAAATAGATTTAGCCATTAAAGAACTACTTTAAAAAAATAAAAAGTTATTTGCTGAAGCCAAAAGAATTAATATGGAAGGAACTTCTAAAAAAAAGGTTAAAAAGGAAGATGAAGGTCATATATATAATACTCCTTTAGGATATGAATCATATACAAAAAAATAATTCCCAAAGTCTGTTGATTTCAATCAATATTTACCTGATAGAAAATTTAGAGCACAAATGTATTATCTTAGAACATATGACAAAAGTCTTGATCAGTTTGCCGATATCAAGTTAATGAATTAGAATAATCTTGCAACCAAATGCTTGAATAATAAAGATTTAGAAATACAACAGAGTCTTGATCATGTTTTTAATATGTTAAAAAGTATTGAGTTATATCAAAAAGGAGAACTTACTAGAGCAATCAATGTTTTGAATGATAATGTTACTACTCAACATAGTCAGCTTGTTCAGAAAATAATTAATGAGTCTAGTAGCATTATACTACAACAATAATCTATTGAATCCAAGATAGTAAATTTTATTACTAAGGAAAATAGTCTCAGTCAGAGTCAATATCAGCTTTAATCTAGTGTAGTTTCTCTTGAAACAGATTTAAAAAATCAAATATCTACTCTTGAGATAAAATAAGAAGAAACATACCAAAAAATTAGATAGCTATTTTCAACTTCTGATGGTATAGCTAGAGAAGTAGTAAATCATAGTTCTAACCTATCTACTATTCTTGAGATTCTAAATTCAATAAAGGATAAAAGCCAATCTTCTTAGCCATAATAAGAAATAGTTGTTTCAAAAAATATTGATTATAGTTCGAATATCCATTCCTGAGAAAATGTTCTAGAATTAGAAAAAAAATATATTTATAAAATTTAAATTAAAGAGTCTTCTTGATTCAAAAAAATCTCTTGATAAGATCTTCCAAGTAAGCATGGTTAAGATAGAACTTGTTAAAATAGAAAGCTAGTTTGAGATAGGAGAGTCTTCAACATCTAAACCTCTATTAGATTCTCAAACAATGACTCTAAATATTTAACCTTTATTCTATAAATTCAATTGTGATCCACCAAAAAAAAATAAAAGAAATGATTCATGCAACGTTAGCTTGAGCCAATGTATAGATTCATGGTCTTAAAAAATATCTTTTTAGTGTTAGCCAATAGATTACAAACAGGTTTATTGGAAACATCAAGGAATGGTGGGATGCTAGTGGTCCAATGTTTCATGAAAGCATTTACACTCATCAAAAACTACTTGAGAAAAATAAGAAGTTACTTGATGAAGCCAAAAGAGTTAATATGGAAGGAACTTCTAAAGAAAAAACTAAAAAAGAAGATGAAGAAGGTCATGTATGGAAAACTCCTTTAAGATATGAATCATACATAGAAAAAGGATTCCAAAAATCTATTAATTTCAATCAATATTCCCTTGATAGAAAATTTATAGTACAAATATATTATCTTAGAACATCTGACAAAAGTCTTGATCAGTTTGCCAAATTCAAGTTAATGAATTGGAATAATCTTGCAACCAAATGCTTGAATAATAAATTTTTAGAAATACAGTAGAGTCTTGACCAAGTTTTTAAGTTGTTAAAAAGTATTGAGCTATATCAAAAAGGATAACTTGATAGAGTAATCAATGTTTTGAATGATAATACTACTACTCAACACAGTTAGCTTGTTCAGAAAATAGATAATGAATCTAGTAGCATTAGACTAAAACAACAATATACTAAAGCTAAAATAGAAATTTTGATTACTAAGGAAAAGGTTATCAATCAAAATCAAGATCAGCTTTAGTCTAATGTAGTTTCTCTTGAAATAGATTTAAAAAATCAAATGTCTACTTTTGAAATAAAATAGGAAGAAACATATTAAAAAATTAGACAACTATCTTCAGCTTTTGATAGTATATCTAAAGAAGTAGTAAATCATAGTTATAGCCTATCTGCTATTCTTGATATTCTAAATTCAATAAAGGATAAAGGCCAATCTTCTTGAACACAGCCAAAAATAGTTATTTTAGAAAATATTAATTATAGTTAGAATAGACATTCCTAAGTTTCAGAACAACAATCCTTTCTAAGCTTTCAACTATTGGATCAAAACTAGCATGACAAAGATTTACTTTCTATTGTATCCATCTGGGGTCAACTAGTTTCTTTGGCTTTTATTTTAATAGAATTCTATATTCATATCTAGATTTTTTGTACAAAGAATATTTTTATGCTAAAATTATTTCATGCAGTTGAATTGTAATAGGATAGAAATTTGTCAAATTATCTGAACCAATCATCATATCATACATTAACATTTCATGCTATACTATCTTAAAATGATAAATATAGTCACCAAGCATAATAGGTATGACTATAGACAATTTTGAAACCACTATTTTTGTATTGAAAGTTAATCGATGGAAATCAGTGTTTCATATATTAGAGAAATAGAATGATATCTAGTAAGTGAAATATCAACACCAGTATCAAGCAAGACATCTAAACTATATGGTTAAAAAACCATCCCATTTGATTTGAATTTCACAAATTGGGTTATTAGTATTGTATACAAATATCTGATACATATTTGAATTATTATGAGAGGTATCCCCTCCTTCAAAATGAGATTCAATCTCATTAGTGACCTGGAGTAGCTCTTCTTCAAAGAAGTGAACATGTTCATCAGCAAGAGCTTCTTCCTTCAAGAGATCTTAAAAGTCAATTTGAGCTTTAATGACAAAGACTTGAAGCTAAAAAATATACTTTTTTGCTAAGTAGCTCTATCATAAATGTCAGGTTGATAAGCAGCTTCAATTGGAGATGCTTCTAGTTTTTAGATTAAAATTCTTTGGATAAAATATCCTTTTACCTTTTTAGCTAGGCTAAATGAAGAGAGTATTTTTTCTTAATGGCTACAATTTGTTACAAAAACATTCTTTTAGAGATCATATAGGTAGGATTTTTATCATATCTTTATTTAAAAAAAGATATATGTTGAGATAAACTCAAAGTATTTGTAAAAAGGAGTAGAAATCATATGAATCTAAAATCCTATATCATAATCATAATCAAATGATTCATCTTCTAATTTAGATTTAACTAGATTCATATTTATTTGATTATCATCACTATCAGATGTTTCCTACAAAATATCTAATTCATATTGAAGCTCATCTTCTTCTGATACTAGCAAATATTCATCTTCATCAATTCTATAATTATTCAGAAAATAAATCTTTTTAGATTCTTTTATCCTATTAGGACATTTATTAGTATAGTGATCACTTTGACAAATGAAATATTTAACAGGCTATTTTTGATAACCATTTTTTTTTTTCTAAATATCTTTTTTGGACCAAACTTATTTTTACTAAATTTATATCTAAGCTTCCAAGGCTTATTATAAGTGAACTCTTTTCCAGAAAAACATTTGTAAGAATGTGATTTCTTCTTTCTTTTGTACTACTTGTATCTATGCGCATCTATACAACCAAAATTATCATCTAGAAAATTTCAAAATTTTGCACCTATCTATTTATGAAACTTCATAGTTTCTTTCTATGTCTTTCTTTCTGGACATAGCTTCTCACTAACTATTTTAATGTTTTGGTTTATTCTTCCAAAGGACATGGTTAAAAGATTTTCACTCATAGTAGCTTTATACTTGATAGTAAAATATTCAAAAAATAATTTTATATACCTAATATTATATGCTAGATTAAATATTTCTATAGAATTATAGAATAAATTTTCTATATAGCACATATATTCATCTAGCCTAGTTATATCACACAATTGAGATTTAAAAAACTTGGCTTTATTTGCCTCTTTATCATTATCAAGTGTCCCAACAAATTCAGAAAGTAAGGCATTAAAAAGTGCAATAAGTTGACTATGTTAAGGAATAAGTTGACTATGTTGAGTAGTAAAATTATTATTCAAAACATTGATTGCTCTAGTAAGTTCTCCTTTTTGATATAATTCAATACTTTTTAACATCTTAAAAACCTAGTCAAGACTCTACTCAACTAAGTGATTATAAAATTTATAAATGTTTAACCATATGAATGTTCTACATTTTGATCTTGCAATCAATGTTTTAAATAACTTTATCAGAAGCTGAAGATAGCTGTCTGATTTCTTGGTATGCTTATTTTTGTTTTGTCTCAAGAGTAGACATTTGATTTTTTAAATATGTTTCAAGAGAAAATACACTAGACTGAAGCTGATCTTGACTCTGATTGATAACCTTTTCCTCAGTAATCAAATTTTTTATCTTGGCTTCAGCAGATTGTTGTTATAGTCTAATGTTACTAGACTCATTATCTATTTTTTGAACAAGTTGATTATGTTGAGTAGTAACATTATCATTCAAAATATTGATTTCTCTATCAAGTTCTCATTTTTGATATAACTCAATACTTTTTAACATCTTAGAAATCTAGTCAAGACTCTGTTGTATTTTTGAAACTTTATTACTTAAGCATTTGGTTGCAAGATTATTTCAATTCATTAACTTAACTTCACTAGATTGATCAAGACTTTTATTAGATGTTCTCAGATAATACATTTGTTCTCTAAATTTTATATCAAATGAATATTGATTGAAATCAACATATTTTGGGAATCCTTTTTCCATGTATGATTCATCTTCTAAAGAAGTTTTCCATACATGACCTTATTCATCTTCATTTTTAGTCTTTTCTTCAGAAGTTTTTTACATATTAACTCTTTTGGCTTCAACAAGTAACTTCTTATTTTTCTCAAGTAGTTTTTAAATGGCTAAATCTCTTTTAACCATGTGAATACTAGACTGATTTATAAGACTTATAATTTTTTGACAGTCAACACAGAAGTATGAATCTATTTGAGGATCATGGAATTTTTTGAGATGCAGATAATAAGGATTGATTGAAGGAAATGGTTACTTCAATTACATACTCTTTATATGATCTTTCAAGTCATTGTGAGAGTCAAATGTAATGATAGATTTGTTTGGAAAATCTTTTCTAGATGTAGAAAAAGATAAAGATTTTTTGAGATTTTAGACAAAGTCTATGTCTACTATCTATTTTATAAAAAAAAATAAAATCTAACCAAGAAATTGATTCAATAAGAATTATCGGACTGTTTTTAGTTGCTCTACACACCAAATTTTGCCTTGTGCAGGAGTATGCTTGATAATAAGATGAAGGGTATTGGTTAAGTGATACATGACCTGGTATTTAATAGCAAGGGGATAAGAGCCAAGGATCATATCTAATCCATGGGTTTGGAGAAAAAGCTTCAAGACTTTATTTAGATTTTATTCTTGATGGATAACTACTAGATAATTTGAATAAATAGTTGTAAATATCATACCAGTTTGGACAGAAATATGTAAATAAGAACTAAAGGTGGTATGTCTATTATCAAGTAAACATCTTAAAATATTGACATTCATACCTCTTCTGAATAAAGAAAAAATATCAATATAAATGGCACTAGTATGCAAAAACTTATATTTAAACTGAGATTTTAACTGACAAATAGTGTTATCATCAACTATTTGTAAGTGATTTTTGTTATCATCATTTTGTTTAACTTGAATAACATTTTCAAAAAAAAATTATAGAATTTTTAGCAATAAGATGAAAATGAGAAAGATTATCATAAACATTTTTAGGCTTAAGAGTTCGGATTTTCTATTCAGGGCTAGGATTTTCTTTATCAAATTTTAAAGTTGCTTCATTTATAGAAAAGAATGGACCAGTAGATATATCAGAGAAAGTATAGACATTAGATATACTTACATTATTTAGAATTATCTAATTTGATGCATCCAAATTCTTTGTATTGTCTGTACTATATAGATCCACTATCACACCTTCTTCACCACCTTACGAGATCATTCCCTTCCCTATTGTCTAAATAAAATATGGAGATAGAAGACCAGAATAACAACAGGCTAGATACAGATAGAAAGAGATGAAAGTATAATTTTATTGATATTTCAAAGAGATATTATAAAAGTAATAGATTTTTGTAGGGCTTGGATATGGCTCATAACACATGGCTTATGGCTCTGATACCATTAAACTATAGGATCACTGTATTTCTTAAGACACAGAGAGTTTACAAAGCTTTCAAAATAGACTAAGTAAATTACAAACTTAGAAAAAGTTTTTGATTCATAGGTTCTCATAGAAGGGCAAGTGAAGCTCATATGTTTATTCCTGAATCACTAAGACACAACTCTAGACTTACCACTCTAGACCCAACTCTAGGCATTTCATGTTTGTGACATGAAGAACTCCCTATAGTTATAAGATGAAATGAGAAGATTGATGATTGAGACAAAGATGATGAATCGATAAACATAAGGTAAGATGCCAAAAGTAGGTGGGTAATTATCCCACTACGTATCACTTAACAAGAAAATACAAACAAGGAATCTGCCAACATGGCCAAAAGAATATCACCTTTTGTAAGTGGTGAGGTCCATAAGACTAAAAGAGGGTTAATGTGCCCATATTCACAACTATAGAGAAATCCTATAACTAGTCTTTAGATTAAATTAGTCAGCATCATTAAATTCATATTCTCTTTGGGGAGAATAGTGATTGTTATCATCAAAATCTAAGTCAATGTGATCTATGTATAATGCTGAAGGAGTCTTTAACATCTAACCACAAGGTGTAGGAGTAAAAATGGCGTGATGTCTTATTGTAAACCTTTACCAAAGAGTAGCTAACGGTTGAGCAGGAGCTAAGCCAGCATGTAGGTTAGCTTGGAAATTCTGAATTGAGAATATTTTAAACTTAATTATGAAAGGTATCCTTAAGGTAATAAATACATTCATTACTTGATCAGGAGGGATATAAACAACAAGATGATCAAAAGCTTTCATAGGCATAACATAATCCAAAAAATCAAATAGGTAATCTGTAATTTTAGTAGATGACCAAAATATTATTAGTAGGGTTAAAGCTTGGCCAGAAAGTAGACCATTGAATTAAGAATTCAAAACCATACCTAAAAATAAAATTCTTGAAGGGATTATTTATGCCAGTAATCTTTGGATTATTAGCTTCATGTTATAACATTATAGTATAATACCATATTTTACCATTAGGTTCCTAAAACTATGATATCCATGCCAAATGAGTGTTATTAAGTTCAACAAAGGCTTCATGAGATTTTCTAGTGAGAGCATTTATCTCATGAGTTAACTGATTTGTAATAGATGAAGTGAATCTTCATATATGTTGATGGAACTCTTTAACACTTCTATAATTTTTAGTGCCATGACTAATTTTTATGAATTATCTGAATTGAATTCTCTGGATATAAAATTAGCAAGATAATTCTTTTTTCTTAGAATATGCTCAATAGAAAAATCAAAATCTGATAGAAAAGTTGTCCACCTAGTTAATTTGCTCACAGATCATTTCTTTAGATTATCAGTAGAATGAAAAATACACAAAGTTATTTAAATAAAATCTAACAAGAAATTTATCTGATCTAACAAAAAACATTAAAGTTTGAATAGCTTTAATAAGAGCAAAATTTTATTTATGAGTAGAGTGATAGTTTTTCTGAGCCTAATTAAAATTTATAGAAGTAAATCTACAAGGCTTCTCTAAACCATCTGATAATATTTCTTTAATAATAGCACCCCAATATAAATTTGAGGCATCTAGCTTAATAATCTTTAGACCATTAGTAGGTAGAACTAGACGTGGTAAATTCTAAAAATTATAATTTATCTTTTGAATAAATTTTTTCATCTCATCAGACTATGCTAAAGGATTCTTCGATAACCTTTTATTTAGAAGAATTCTATTCTGTGTAATGTTATAGTAATATCTAGCTACATAGTTTACATAACCAAGAAATCTCTATAATAATTTTTTATCTTTCAGCTTATCAAGAAAAATTTTGATATTTTCTAAAATATTTTTTTATACTACAACTTCTCTTGATTTTATAGTAACCCCTAGAAACTCAATTTCATATTTATAAATTGATATTTTCTTCTCAAATAGAACCAAACCATTGTCATACATAATTTGATAGAATTACTCTAGATGATTGAGATGTTCTTTATGTGATCTTGAAAAAACTAATATATCATCTATATATAAAATGATAAAATTAGAGTATGATGAGAAAATTTTGTTCATCATTTCTTGAAATATACTAGGAGCAGTTTTTAGACCAAAAGGTAGAACATTCCATTCATATTGGCTAAAAGGAGTAACAAAATCAGTTTTGTATCTGTCTTGTTCTACCACTTGTATTTGTCAAAATCTTAATTTTAGATCAAACTTATTGTAAACTTTACTTCCATTTATTCTTTGTAATATTTCATCTTTTGAAGGAATAGGATATTGAATAGGTAAAACATACTTATTAAGAGGGACATAATTTATAACTAGTTTCTTCTTACCCCTTATCTACTCTGATCTTTTATTTATATAGAATGCTTCAAATGCCCAAGAGCTATTATAATCCCTTATCAAACCTTATTTTTTCAATTGTTTTATTTTCTAAAAACATTCTTCTCTAAGTGAAGGAGATATTCCTAAATGATGTGCTTTATACTTAGGTTATATTTCTTTACCATCTTTATCTTTTACCATCTTCAATTCAATTTTACATTTATGTATTTTTCTACTTCTAAATGCTAGAGGATTTTTAGAACAACAATCCTTTCTAAGCTTTTAAATTATTGGATCAATATTAGCATGACAAAGATTTAATTTTTATTATATCCATCTGGTGTCAACTGATTTCTTTGACTTTTCTTTTAATGGAATTCTACATTTATATCTAGATTTCTTGTATAAAAAATATTTTTGTACAAAAATTATTTCATGTGATTGAATTGTAATAGGATAGAAAGTTGTGAAATTATTTCATATTGGACTATCTTAAAATGATAAATAGAGTCATCAAATACAACAGGTATGATTGTAGATAATTCTAAAACCACTATTTTTGTATTAAAAGTAAATCAATGTAAATCAGCTTTCCACATATCAGTAAGAATATAATGATATCTAGCAAGTAAAATATCAACACTAGTATCAAGCAAGACATCCAAACTATATGGTTTAAAACCATCCCATTTAATTTGAATTAATAAACTAGATCATTAGTATCATATACATATATCTGATGGATATTTGAATTATTATGACAGGTATCCCTCCTTCAAAATGAGATTCAATCTCATTAGTGACCTGGAGTAGCTCTTATTCAAAGAGGTGTTCATGGTCATTAGCAAGAGCTTATTTCTTCAAGAGATCTTGCAATTTAGTCTAAGTTTTAGTGAGAAAGAGTTGAAGCTAAAAAATATGTTTATTTCACCAAGTAGCTCTATCATTAGTGTCAGGTTGATAAGCAGCTTCAACTGGAGATGCTTTCTAGTTTTTAAACTAAAATTCTTTGGATAAAATATCCTTTGGACTTTTTTATTTGGATAAATAAAGAGAGTATTTTTTCTCAACAACTACAATTTTTTGTTGCAAAAACATTCTTTTATAAATCATATAGGCATGAGTTTTATCATATCTTTTTTTAAGGAAAGATATCTATTGAGATAAACTCAAGGCATATGGAAAAGGATCAGTAATCATATGAATTTGAAATCTTATATCATAATCATAATCAGATGATTCATCTTTTGATTTAGATTTAGCTAGATTCATATTTATTTGATTATCATCACTATCAGATGCTTCCTACAAAATATCTATTTCATATTGAAGCTCATCTTCTTCTGATACTAGCACATATTCATCTTCATCAATTCCATAACTATTTAAAAAATTAATCTTTTTGGATTATTCTCTTATTAAGACATTTATTATCATAGTGATTGCCTTGACAGATAAAACACTTAACTAACTTCTTTTGATAACCATGTTTCTTTTTTTTTAATATCTTTTTTAGACCAAACTTTTTTTACTAAATTTATTTCTAGGATTCCAAGGCTTATTATAAGTGAACTCATTTCCAAAAGAATATTTTCAAGAATGTAATTTCTTCTTTTTTTTTACTACGTGTATATATGCACATCCATACAACCAAAATTATCATCTAGAGAATTGCAAAATTTTGCACCTATATGTTTATGAAACTTCATAGTTTATTTATGTGTCTTTCTTTTTGGACATAGCTTCTCATTAACTACTTTAATTTTCTATTTTATTCTTCTAAAAGACATGGTTGGAATATTTTCACCCATAACAGCGTTATAATTGGTACCAAAATATTTAGGAAATGATTCTATATACATAATCTTGTATGTTGGATTAAAGATTTCTCCAAAATTATAGAATAGATTTTGCATATAGCACATATATTCATCTAGCCTAATCATATCACACAATTGAGATTTAAGAAACTTCACTTTGTTTGCCTCTTTTTCATTATCAAGTCTCCCAACAAATTCAAAAACTAAGACATTGCAAAGTGCAGATATCAGTTCTAGATGAGTGTAAATGCTTTTATGAAACATTGTACCACTAGCATCCTACCATTACTTGACGTTTCCTATGAACCCATTTGTAATATATTGGCTAACACTAAAGGGATATTTTTTAATACCATGAATCTGTACACTGACTTAAGTTAGCATTGCATGAATCATTTGTTTTCTTTTTTTTTGGTGTTTCACAATTGAATTTCCAAAAGAAAGGTTGAACATTTAGAGTCCTTATTTGAGAATATAATAGAGGTTTAGATGTTGAAGACTCTCCTATCTCAAAGTAGCTTTCTATTTAAGTAGGCTTTATCTTATCAATGCCTATTTTGAAGATCTTATCAAGAGATTTTTCTAGATCAGGCAGACTCTTTGATTTAGACTTCGTAAATGATTCAATTTGTAATTTTATAACATTTTTTCAGGAATGGATATTCTGACTATAATCAATATTTTTTAGAACAACTATTTATGGTTGTGGCTAAGAAGATTGACCTTTATTTTTATTGAATTTAGAATCTCAAGAATAGCAGATAAGTTAGAACTATGATTTACTACTTCTCTAACTATACTATCAGAAGCTAAAGATAGCTATTTGATTTCTTGGTATGTTTCTTCCTATTTTATTTCAAGAGTAGACATTTGATTTTTTAAATCTATTTTAAGAAAAACTACACTAGACTAAAGCTGATCTTCCTATTTTATTTCAAGAGTAGACATTTGATTTTTTAAATCTATTTTAATAAAAACTACACTAGACTAAAGCTAATCTTGACTCTGATTGATAACCTTTTCCTTAGTAATCAAATTTTCTATCTTAGCTTCAATAGATTATTGTTGTAGTCTAATGCTACAAGACTCATTATATTTTTTCTAAACAAGCTGACTGTGTTGAGTAGTAACATTATCATTCAAAACATTGATTACTCTAGCAAGTTCTCTTTTTTTATATAACTCAATACTTTTTAACATCTTAGAAATCTGGTCAAGACTCTGCTATATTTCTAAAACTTTATTATTCAAGCATTTTTTTGAAAGATTATTCAAATTCATTAACTTAACTTCAATAGACTGGTCAAGACTTTTATCAGATGTTCTAAGATAATACATTTGTACTCTAAATTTTCTATCAGAGAAACATTGATTAAAATCAGTAGACTTTGGAAATCCTTTTTTTTTTGTATGATTAATCTCTTAAAGGATTTTTCCATACATGACCTTCTTCATCTTCCTTTTTAGTCTTTTCTTCAGAAGTTCTTTACATATTAACTCTTTTGGCTTTAGCAAGTAACATCTTATTTTTCTCAAATAGTTATTGAATGGATAAATCTCTTTTAACCATGTGAATACTAGACTAATTTAGATGACTTATAATTTTTTGACAGTCAACACAGAAGTATGGCTCTATTTGAGGATCATGAACTTTTTTGATATGTAGACAATGAGGATTGATTCAAGGCAATGGTTACTACAATTGTATACTCTATATATGATTTTTCAAGTCATTGTGAGAGTCAAATCTGATGATATATTTATTTAGCAAATATTTAATAGATGTATCAAAAGATAAGGATTTTCTATGCTTTTAGACAAATTCTTTGTCTACTATCTATTTTATAGGAAACTTAAGATCTGACCAAAAAATTGATTCAATAAGAATTATCTAACTATTTTCGATTGCTCTACACACTATGCTTTTACCTTGTGCAAGATTATGCTTGATATCAAGATGAAGGGTATTAGTTAAGTGATACATGACCTAGTATTTAATATCAAGGGGATAAGATCCATGGATCATATCTAATCCATGTATTTGGAGAAAAAGCTTCAGGACTTTATTTAGATTTTTTCTTGATGGATAGCTACTGAATAATTTAGATAAATAGTTGTAAAGATTAGACCATCATGAAGACTATTTTGGATAGCATTCTATAAATAAGCACTAAATTTGGTATGTCTATTATCAATTAAACATCTTAAAATATTGACATTCAAACCTCTTTTGAATAAATAAAAAACACTGATAGAAATGGCACTAATATGCAAAACTTATATTTAAACTGAGATTTTAACTGATGAATAGTTTTATCATCAGCTATTTTCAAGTAATATTTATAATCATCATTTTGTTTAACTTGAATAACATTTTCAAAAAAAATTATGGAAGTTTTAACAATAAGATGAAAATAAAAAAGTTTGTCATAAACATCTGTAGGCTTAAGATTTGGGAGTTTCCATTCAGGGTTAGGATTTTCTTCATCAAATTATGTAGTTGATTCATTTATAGAAAAGAATGAATGAGAAGATATATCAAAGAGATTGCATACATCATATGTATCTATAGTATATGGAGTTATCCATTTTGATGTATCCATAGTATTTATATCACCAATACTATATAGATCCACTATCACCCCTTCCTTATGGCTTTATGGGATCATTTCCTTCCATATTATATGAAAAAAATATGGAGATATAAGACTAGAATAGAAATAGGATAGATACAGATAGAAAGATATGAAAGTATAATTTTATTGATATTTTAAATAGATAGTACAAAAGCAACAGGTTTTTATAGGGCTTGGATATGGCTCATAACACATGGCTCATGGTTCTGATGCCATTAAACTACAAGATCACTATATTTCTTAAGACACAGAGAGTTTACAAAGATTTTAGAATAGACTAAGTGAATTACAAACTTAGAAAAAATTTATGATTCATAAGTTCCCATAGAAAGGCAAGCAAAGAATATACGCTTATTCCTAACTTGTTAAGACACAACTCTAGACTTACCACTCTAGACTCAACTCTAGGCATTCCATGTTTGTGACATGAATAACTCCCCATATTTATAAGATGAAATGAGAATATCGATGGTAGAGATAAATATGTTGAATCAATGGACACAATGAAAGATGTCAAAATTAAGTGGGTTATGGGCCCACTATGCACCACCTAAAAAGAAAAGATAAATAAGGAATCTATTGACACAGTCGAAAGAATATTGCCTTTTATAAGTGGTGAGGTCCACAAGACTAAAAGAGGGTTAATGTACCCACATTCATAGCTATGAAGAGACCCTATAACTAGTCTTTATATTAAATCAGTCATCATCATTGAATTCATATTCTTCTTAAGGAGAATAGTGGTTATCATCATCAGAATCTAAGTTGATGTGATCCATGTATAACATTGAATGAATCCATAACATCTAACCTCTAGGTGTAGGAGGAAAAATAACCTAATGACTTATTATAAACCTTTTCCAAAGAGTGGCTAATGGTTGAGTAGGAGCTAAGCCAGTATGTAGGTTAGCCTAAAAATTATAAACTAAGAATATTTTAAACTTAATTCTGAAAGGTATCCTTAAGGTAATAAATATATTCCTTACTTGATCATGAGGCATACGAACAATAGGATCATTATAAGCTTTCATAGGCATAACATAATCCAAAAATTCAAATAGTTAATCTAAAATTTCAGTAGATGACTAGAAATTTTTAGTAGCAAGGTTAAAGCTTGGCCAGAAAGTAGGCCATTTAATTAAGAATTCAAAACCATACCTATAAATGAAATTATTGAAGTGATTATTTATGCCAATAATCCTTTGATTATTAGCTTCATGGTATAACATTATAGTATAACACCATATTTTACCATTAGGTTCCTGAAACTATGATGTCCATACCAAATGAGTGTTACTAAGTTCAATAGAGGCTTCATAAGATTTTCTAGTGAGAGCATTTATCTCATGAGTTAACTGATTTGTAATAGATGGAGTGGATCTCCATATATATTGATAGAACTCTTCATTTACTTTTTTAACTATTACTACCATGACTAATTTTTTTAAATTATCTGAATTGAATTCTCTAGATATAAAATTAGCAAGACAATTCTTTTTCCCCAGAATATGCTCAATAGAGAAATCAAAATCTGACAAAAAAGTTGTCCACGTGGTTAAGCTACTCATAGATCCATTCTTGATATTAACAGTAGAATAAATAATACTCATAAAGTTACTTAAATCAAATCTAACAAGAAATTTCTCTGATCTAACAAAAAACATGAAAGCTTGAGTAGCTTTAATAACAGCAAGAATTTCTTTATGAGTAGAGTGATAGTTTTTTTTAGCCTATTTAAAATTTCCAAAATCAAATCTGTAAGGCTTCTCTAAACCATTTGATAATCTTTGTTTAATAATAGCACCCTAGTATAAATCTAAAGTATCTATCTCAATGATCTTTAGACCATTACTAGGTAGAACTAGAGGTGGTAAATTCTTACAATTCTACTTTATCCTTTGAACAGATTTTGTCATATCATCAGACCATGCTAGAGGATTCTTTGATAACCTTTTATTTATAATAATTCTACATTGTGTAATTTTATAATAATATCTAGCTACATAGTTTACATAGCCAAGAAATCTTTGTAACAATTTTTTATCTTTTAACTCATCAAGAAAATTTTTGATATTCTTTAAAACATGTTCTTGTACTACAACTTCTCTTGATTTTATAATAACCCTTAGAAACTCAATTTCATCTTTAAAAAATGGCATTTCCTTCTCAGATAGAACCAAACCATTGTCATACACAATTTTATAGAATTACTCCAGATGATTGAGATGTTCTTTAGGTAATCTTAAAAAAACTAATATATCATCTATTTAGATGATAAAATTATATTATGTTGAGAAAATTTGTTCATCATTTTCTAAAATATAATAGGAGAAGTTTTTAGACCAAAAGGTAGAACATTCCATTTGTATTGGCCAAAAGGAGTAACAAAAGTAGTTTTATACCTATCTTGTTCTGCCACTAGTATCTGCCAGAATCTTGATTTCATATCAAACTTATTGTAAACTTTACTTCTATTTATTCTCTATAAGATTTCATCTTTGTAAGGAATAATATTTTGAATAGGTAAAACATACATATTAAGAGGGACATAATTTATAACTAGTCTCTTCTTACCCCTTATCTGCTCTGATATTTTATTTACATAAAATGTTTCACATACCCAAGGGCTATTGGAATCCCTTATCAAACCCTATTTTTTCAATTGTTTTATTTCCTAAAAAAAAATTCCCTAAGTGAAGGAGACATTTCTGAATGATGTGCTTTAATCTTAGGTTTTATTTCTTTACTATCTTTATCTTTTACCATCTTCAATTCAATTTTACATTCGTGTAGTTTTCTACTTCTTAATGCTAAAGTATTTTTAAAACAATAATCCTTTTTAATATTTTCAATTATTGGATCAATACTAGCATGACAAAGATTTACTTTCTATTGTATCCATCTAGTGTCAATTATTTCTTTGGCTTTTCTTTTAATGGAATTCTACATTAATATCTATATTTTTTATACAAAGAATATTTTTGTATAAAAATTATTTCATGCAGCTGAATTGTAATAAGATAGAAAGTTATCAAATTTTATGAACTAATCATCATATCATACACTATAATTTCATGTTGGACTATCTTAAAATGATAAATAAAGTCACCAAACACAACAAGTATGACTACAGATAATTCTGAAACCACTATTTTTGTATCAAAAGTTAACTGATGGAAATCAGCTTTCCACATATTAGCATTAATAAAATGATATCTAGTAAGTGAAATATCAACACTAGTATCAAGTAAGACATCCAAAATATATGGTTTAAAACCATCCCATTTGATTTTAATTTCACAAACTATATTATTAATATTGTATATAGATATCTGATAGATATTTGAATTATTATGAGAAGTGTCCCCCCTTCAAAATGAGATTCGATCTCACTAGTGACCTGAAGTAGCTCTTCCTCAAAGAGGTGTTCATGTTTATCAGCAAGATCTTCTTCCTTCAAGAGATATTGCAATTTAGTCTGATCTTTAGCAAAAAAGAGCTGAAGCTGAAAAATATGCTTCTTTAACCATGTAGCTCTATCATAAGTGTCAGGTTGATAAGTAGCTTCAATCAGAGATGCTTTCTAGCTTTTAGATTGAAATTCTTTGGATAAAATATCCTTTTGCCTTTTTATCTTGGATAAATGAAGATATTATTTTTGCTCAGTAGCTACAATTTATTATTACAAAAATATTCTTTCAGAGATCATATAGATAGGAGTTTTATCATATCTTTTTTAAGGAAAGATATCTGTTGAGATAAACTCAAGGCATCTAGAAAAAGAGAAAAAATCATATGAATCTAAAATATTATATCATAATCATAATCAGATGATTCCTCTTCTAATTCAAATTCATCTAAATTCATATTTATTTGATTATCATCACAATCAGATGCTTTCCACAAAATATCTGATTCATATTGAAGCTCATCTTATTCTGATACTAGCACATATTCATCTTCATCAATTCCATAACAATTTAGAAAATTAATCTTTTTGGATTTTTTTCTCCTATTAGGATATTTATTAGCATAGTGATCACCTTGACAGATGAAACACTTAACAGACTTCTTTTGATAACCATGTTTCTTTTTTTTGAATATCTTTTTTGGACCAAACTTCTTTTAACTAAATTTATATCTAGGCTTCCAAGGCTTATTATAAGTAAACTCTTTTCCAGAAGAACATTTGCAAGAATGTGATTTCTTCTTTCTTTTGTACTACTTGTATCTATGCACATCCATACAACCAAAATTATCATCTATAAAATTGCAAAATTTTGCACCTATCTATTTATGAAACTTCATAGTTTCTTTATGTGCCTTTCCTTCTTCACACAGCTTCTTATTAACTACTTTAATGTTCTTATTTATTCTTCCAAAGGACATGGTTAGAATATTTTCACCCATAGCAACTTTATACTTGGTAGTAAAATATTTAGGAAATGATTCTATATACCTAATCTTATATTTTGGATTAAATATTTTCCCAGAATTATAGAATAAATTTTCCATATAGCACATATATTCATCTATCCTAGTCATATCACAAAATTGAGCTTTAATAAACTTGGTTTTATTTGTCTCTTTGTCATTATCAAGTGTCCCAACAAATTTAGAAAGTAAGGCATTGCAAAGTGCAAAGATCGGTTTTAGATGAGTGTAAATGCTTTCATGAAACATTGTACCACTAGCATCCCACCATTCCTTGATGTTTCTTATGAACCCATTTACAATCTAGTGGCTAACACTGAAAGGATCTTTTTTAAGACCATGAATCTGTACGCTGGCCCAAACTAGCATTATATGAATTATTTCTTTTCTTTTTTTTTGGTAGTTCACAATTGAATTTCTAGAAAAAAGGTTGAAGATTTAGAGTCCTTATTTGAGAATCTAATGGAGGTTTAGATGTTGAAGACTCTCTTATCTCAAAGTAGCTTTCTATTTTAGCAAGATCTATCTTAGCCATGCCTACTTGGAAGATTTTATCAAGAGATTTTTTTGGATCAGATAGACTCTTTGATATAGACTTTGTAAATGATTCTCTTTTTAATTTTAGGACATTTTACCAGGAATGGATATTTTGACCATAATCAATATTTTTTAGAACAACTATTTAGGGCTATGGCCAAGAAGATTGGCCTTTATCCTTTATTTCATTTAGAATCTCAGGAATAGTAGATAGGCTAAAACTATGATTTACTACTTCTCTAGCTATATTATCAGAAGCTAAAGATATTTGTTTTTTTTATTGGTATGTTTCTTCCTATTTTGTCTCAAGAGTAGACATTTGATTTTTTAAATTTGTTTTAAGAGAAACTACACTAGACTGAAATTGATCTTGACTCTGACTAATAACCTTTTTCTTAGTAATCAAATTTTCTATCTTAGCTTTAGTAGATTATTGTTGTAGTCTAATGTTACTAGACTCATTATCTATTTTTTGAACAAGCTAACTATGTTGAGTATTAACATTATCATTCAAAACATTGATTTCTCTAGTAAGTTTTCTTTTTTGATATAACTCAATACTTTTTAACATATTGGAAACATGGTTAAGACTCTACTATATTTATAAAACTTTATTATTCAAGCGTTTGGTTGTAATATTATTGTAATTCATTAAATTGACTTCGGTAGACTGATCAAGACTTTTGTCAGATGTTCTAAGATAGTACATTTGTGCTCTAAATTTTCTAGCAAGTGAATATTGATTGAAATTAGTAGACTTTGGAAATCCTTTTTCTGTGTATGATTCATCTCCTACAAGATTTTTCCATACATGACCTTCTTCATCTTCTGTTTTAGTCTTTTGTTTAGAAGTTCCTTCCATATTAACTATTTTGGCTTCAGCAAGTAACTTCTTATTTTTCTCAAGTAGTTCTTGAATGGCTAAATCTCGTTTAACCATGTGAATACTAGACTGAGTTGGATGACTTATAATTTTTTGATAGTCAACACAGAAGTATGAATCTATTTGAGGATCATAGACTTTCTTGAGATGTAGACAATGAGATTTGATTGAAGGCAATGGTTGTTGCAATTATATACTCTGCATATGATCTTTGAAGTCATTGTGAGAGTCAAATCTAATGATAGATTTGTTTGGAAAATCTTTTATAAATGTAGCAAAAGATAAGGATTTCTTTGGCTTTTGGACAAATTCTATGTCTACTATCCATTTTTTTAGAAACTTAAGATCTAACCAAAAAATTGATTCAACAGGAATTATCTAACTATTTTTTATTGCTCTGCACACCACACTTTTACCTTATGTAAGAGTATGCTTAACAGCAAGATGAAGGGTATTAGCTAAGTGATATATGACATGGTATTTAATAGCAAGGGAATAAAATCAAGGGATCATATCTAATCCATGGATTTGGAGAAAAAGCTTCAAGACTTTATTTAGATTTTCTTCGTGATGGATAGCTACTAGATAATTTGGATAAATAATTGTAAAGATCAGACCATTATGAAGACCAGTTTGGATAGCATTCTATAAACAAACACTAAAGGTGGTATGTCTATTATCGAGTAAACATCCTAAAATAATGACATTCAGACCTCTTTTGAATAAATTAAAAATACTAATAGAAATGGTACCAATATGCAAAAACTTATATTTAAATTAAGATTTTAACTGATTGATAGTTTTATCATCAACTATTTGCAAGCGATATTTATAATCATCATTTTGTTTAACTTGACTAACATTTTTAGAAATTTTTAGCAATAAAATGAAAAGGAGAAAGCTTGTCATAAACATCTGTAGGCTTAAAAGTTGGGAGTTTCCATTCAGGGCTAGGATTTTCTTCATCAAATTCTATGGTTGCTTCATTTGAAAAAAAGAATGAACCAATAGATATATCAGAGAGAGTACATACATCAGATGTACTTATAGTATTTGGAGTTATCTGGTTTGATGCATCCATAGTCTTCATATCATTGGTACTATATAAATCCACTATCATGCCTTTCTCATAGCTTTCTAGGATCATTCCCTTCCCTATTGTCTAAAGAAAATATGGAGACAGAAGACTAAAATAACAATAAGATAGATACAAATAAAAAGAGATGAAATTATAATTTTATTGATATTTTAAAGATATATTACAAAATCAATAGGTTTTTATAGGGCCTAGATATGGCTCATGACACATGGCTCATGGCTATGATACCATTAAACTATAGGATCACTATATTGCTTAAGACAAAGAGAGTTTACAAAGCTTTTAGAACAAACTAAGTGAATTACAAACTTAGAAAAATGTTTTGATTCATAGGGTCCCATAGAAGGGTAAGTGAAGAGCATACACTAATTCCTAACTCGCTAAGATACAACTCTATACTTACCACTCTAGACTCAAATCTAAGCATTCTATGTTTGTGACATGAAGAACTTCTTATATTTATAGGATGAATTGAGAAGATTGATGGTCAAGATAAAGATGTTGAATTGATGGACAAAAGATAAGATGCCAAAATTAGGTGGGTTATGGGCCCACTACACACCACCTATTAATATAATACAAACAAGGAATATACAAACATGACTAATAGAATACCACCTTTTGTAAGTGGTGAGGTCCACAAGACTAAAAGAGGGTTAACGTGTCCACATTCATGGCAATGTTTTATTAATCAAGTGAGTGCTCATTAATAAAGGAGTCATCAAGGTTAATTTAATTAATAAAAACCAAGGTACCAATCAGGAAGTGGCCAAATCCAACATCCAATCTAAGCAAAATCATCACAACCAACATAAGATGATAACCAAGATAGACCAAATCAATTCAATTGCAATAAGAATATTGTGAGAAATAGAGTAATCAAATTACATCATATCCAAATGGTGCAAACATCATCTGCTCAACCTACACCACCTTTTTAGCTTACTCCTACTTGACAACCTCTTCAACCAATGTTACAAGTGCAACAAACAAGACACAACAAATGCCATAACCCTTGCCATTGCAAAAGCCTCCTCCAAGGTGAATTGTGCCTATGCATCATATTTTTAGTGACCTTTGAGAGCCTATTGAGTCTATATTTTGAAAACTTATCACCACTAAATTTATTAGTTAGCCTATACCAAAGCATCATCAAGGAAACCCTTATCCTAATTGATACCATGAAAATAAATTCTATGAGTATCATTGAGTCAACGGTCACAATTTACAAAGATATGTGTAAATCAAGCATTTAATTAAAAATATGTTAGAAAATGGGAAGATCACATTGGATGGTGGTGATTTTACCTCTAATTAGACTCTTGGCATCTATCAAAACTCTTTTCCACAACATAATTGGCAACAATAATAATAACAGCCATGACCAGTACAACAACAAAATCAATAGTATCAAAATCAAAAATAGAATCAACAACGAAACCAGTAGAACTGGTAGAATCAATAATAGAACCATGAATATCACAATAATGGACAAAACCAAGGTCAAAATGGTAACAACCAACAAACTTACAATGCAGTTTCACATGACTACAATAGGGTTATAGGCCATATTTCATGGGGTAGCATTAATACCATCTTTATTAATTATAGACTGAGGACTAATCAATCTAGACCATTGCTAAACAATGTCATTCATCCAAATTACATGGATAATACTTCTTTGACTTGGGACCACATGTAGGCAAAATAGTAAACTAGGATTTCCAATTTTAGACCATATATCAATAACTCATCCTTTAGTGAATATAAATATGCAAAAACTTATAGGAATGTTATTTCTCAAAACATTCCTATTGTGATTGAATTGATTTGGTCTATCTTGGTTATTATCTTGTGTTGGTTGTGAGTTTTCTCTTAGATTAGATGTTGGCTTTGGCCACTTCCTGATTAATACCTTGGTTTTGATTAATTGAATTAATCTTGATGATTCCTTTATTAATGAGCACTCACTCGATCAAAAAACCTTTGTCAATGATTTATTTAAAGGTTTATGCACACTATAAATTTAGATGATAGGCTACCTCGTTATGTAAGTTTTGTGAATATAATGACTAATTATTTATCTAGTAAATTATTAATGAATCAGCTTGAAAGTACTCTCCATCACTATAAATAAATTATAAAACTCTCACCAGCTTTTTTTAGCTTGCATCAAATCAACCAACTAAATCTCATGCTCAAGAATATAGGAAAAGTGTTACACAAACTTATCTAAAAGATCATTAAAATCAATTACTAAATTCTTAGGCAACTTTAAGAACCAATCTAAGGATATTCCAATTAAGCTCCTTGGAAACAACAACAAAAGGTATATATCAATATATGCCACTGGCTAGCTTGCAACAAAGAACTTGGTTAAATGGGATTTGGGGTCACCTTCCCCCTTGTATTTATCAAAATTTGGGGGCTCATATCCTAGAGGAAATGGAATCTATAATTAATCCATATTGAAAGGATAAAATCACACATTGTCCAAATTAAAAATTTTAATCTGTTTCCTCACTTGGATGGTGGTGATTACATCCTTCATTTATTGTAACTCTTACTCTAGGAAACTTATGGGAATATTAGCCTGGGTAAATAGTTAGGTAGTCACGAGTGGAGCACTTAGACTATGGTATGATAGGGGTATTTGGTATATCTTGGATTAGTTAGGAAATGGACTAGGAATATGCATATGTAGATTAGGGTTTAAATGTTAGAATTGCACATGTTGTGATGTAATATTTTGGTTAAGATTGATTATGAAGGTTTGATGTTGAGGATTTTATGGTTGGGATGGAGGGATGTATCTATACTATGCCTTATGTTATTGAAAAGCGACATGTTTCCAACTAATAAAACCTTTTTTTGAGTGGGAACTTATGAACCAAGACCCTATTTTTGAATAAGTGGCACATTTTAAACCAAAGGTAGTTTTTGCCTAGTAGGTACTTGAGAAATATTGGAACCTATTTATTGCATGAATCCCTATTGGTAAGTTTATTTTTTATGTATATTTGATACCTATCACTAACCAATAGGTATATTTTATTTTTTTAGACATCATTTAGTTTTGAATAGGCACACTAGCCTATAACTAAAGAGGTATGTTTCATACTACCTGATGAGGTAGAACATTAGTTACCCTTGTTGAGTTGGTAACATATTTAGCCTCTATTAAATTAGTACACTAGATTGTACCTATTGTTGTGGAATACTACTCATCACTTTTTGAGGAGGAGTTGGATTCATCACATTTTGCTATTGAGGCACGGCATTGGTTGCTAGTTAGCTACCTAACCTTATTAGTTACATGCTTGAATAAGTGGCTAGTTGAGAATTATAAGTAGCTAGTTGAGATCGAGATGTATAAACTCCTACTTTGTGATTGTGAGAACCACTTATGGTGTTAACTAAATTCATATTTTTTTAGCTAGCTACTTACATATTACCACCACTTTGATTTGGATTGGATGTTGCTTGTGCATTATCCACTATGTTTTGGCCACTATTCTACGTAGAATTAAAAGATAATTCTTCAATGGTTGGCATATGAAATAAGTTGTCAAACAGATTATTATACATGAATGGGTCTACACCCTAATTGTCTTGAACTCTTATTGAAGGAACTAAGTTAATAAGAGGTTTACTCACCATGGTTATCTAATTGAAATTGCACGGTAGAGTCAGGTAGGTTTGATATGCTATCTACATTTGGTTAAAGTGGTCTTCCATGATGTTATTTTCTTTTTTATAAATATTAAGGTCCTAATACATAATTTGGACTAGATCTAAAGGATTTATAGAAGAATCATGTTGACTATACAATATGTTGTGAGGCATTCTTACTAGGCTTGGCAAACTTTCATGAGGGAAGTCCATTGCAAACTTATCCCCTACTTCTATGGTTCTAACCAAAACCTCATTTTTTTTCAACAACAAATGATCCAAAAACAAAAATGGATCATATGTGGAAGGCATATTAATAGAATATGATTGTTGAGGAACTAGTTCTTCAACTATGGGTATCATAGCTAGGTATTATACAGTTTGTTCTTGGTCCTATTCTGAATATGGTGGTGTATTAACCAAATAGGTAGCTAATAGATCTTGGTTTTGTACCCATATTTGAGTATTATAAGAGGGATAAAGATCTATCTCATAATCAATATTATCTACATAAGGGTCTTGCACCATTTATTCTTGTGAAACCACATTTCTGATCCCTAGATTGTACATAAGTCCACTATGAGTTTAAGAATACATGTTTGGATCTATAGTAAATGTTTTTGCGATAGAAAAGGAAGAGAGTTCTACAAACTCTAAAAATATAATGTCTAAAATATGATATTCAAACTTGGCCTAGATTCATCAAAAGGATGGAAAGGTTTATGTAATCATTTATGATAAAACAAGCTAACATTAAGTATCTAATGTTACATGTCTTATAGAAAAAGATCAAGTAAATGGACCTAAAATAAAAATGCCAAAATTTGAGGTTAAAGTGTTTTAAATAAGTCTAAACTAGGAAAATAAATTGTTGTTAGGTCTTTTATCCAAATACAACGTCAAAAGATAGGCTCAAACAAGGCATGTACTAGGAATTTTGGCCAAATGGCATCAAAATCTAGACTTTGAAATAGATTATATTTTAATTTAATAGATTTGAAACACTTTTAACAAAAACTAGGTATTTGACTCTTGGACATGAACTTGATCAAATAGGTATAAGGTATGAAACAAAAGGCACTTTAAATGTGATTTATTTTCTTGTAAATAATGGTATAAAACTTGGTTCTTTTGAAAAATATGCTAGACAAATGTGAATGGCATAACTATGCTAGATAAAGGTTCACAAAGGTATACTTAGATTGGCTTGAAAAATGTGTAAAAACTTGAACTCTATGCAAAATGGTCTATGAAACAATGTTTCAATTTTTTTGGGCAGCATGACAATGCTAGACTACTCAAAAGATGTGATAAAATGTTTGTTTCAAAAATTCTCTAAGGCAAATATGGTTTCTCATAATTTTGGCAACGTAATACTACCTTTCGTAACTCAAATGATAGACATACCGTCAGATTTTTGACAATATCTCTAAGGAAAAAAAGTATGTATTCAAATGATTTTGATGTAAATATGATGGTAACACAAAAAAAATTGGTGCATAGACTCAAAGTGAAAGTGTTTAGCATAAAATGACTTAATTCTATCAAGTGGTGATAATGATTATGAGTCTTAAATGGCCTTCAACCCAAATTGGAAATTGAACATAAGTTCTCTCAAATTTAGTGCAAATGGAAAACCCACATAACACATCAACCCTATGAAATTATGAAGGTGTAATTTTTAATTTAAGTTATAAATGAAGGACTTAAACAATTTTTATTAAAAATTCTAGACTCAATTGGGCAGCATAGTTGTGCCAAAATGGATGATATGACTCCAAGTTTTGATAAACTTTGAGTAAAGAAAATTCATGATTCACATAGGTAGTATAACACCTCTTTATTCAAAGGAAAATAAGGGACATGTGTTTTGGTTTGTATTATTTTTTCACACTAAGTTTTTGACTCCAAACAAGACTTTAATCTAGGATAAAACCAACTAATTAACCGTTATTAGGTTCTAAACTGACAAGGTTACTTGGTATTGTTGGAATCCATCAATATACATCATTTGAGAGGCTTTTAATGTTTACCAAAAAAATAAAATGTGCATTATATAGTAGGGTTTTTACACCCCCCACTTATCTTAAATGAAAACACTATGACATGGACCTTGAGGCACACCTTACACCAACAACACTTATGTATCAAGTGGGGATTTGCTAAAAACTACAAGTTTTTGAACGTTTCTAGGGGAATCAATTACATAATGACTTTCACATCATGATGAAAAATAAAATCATGTAATTATGTGTTCATGGCACTTGGCTTGTTGTAAAAAGGTCTTGTCATTTTGAAACCACTACATCCATCGCTTGCTCAGTGTAGAGTGATGTATAAAGTGTTGATACGTCTCATGTGCAACTCCAACACTAGAAGGTGTTATAACCATTCAAACCTTTGATCCTAATGGGAATGGATGAATTTAGTACCAAGAGATGAAAGCCCAAGTCAAATCTTCCCCAATAGAACTTACAGGAGGTTATGAAGTCCCCTTTGCAAGCCAAGTTTGCATAAAAATAAATGACTAATAGAAAGATTTTAGGGTCATTTCAAGGTCACCCAAACTATTGTGAGTTTTTGGGGAGTGATTTAGATGACATTATTTTTATGTCTTGGACTAGAAATGTTTTCAATAAGGATGGCACTTTTGATTCCAAGGGTTCCCTAAAGGGGACAAATGGAAGAGCATATATGCAATGTCCTTTGTTTTGCCAAAATAAATTCTAAGCTTAAACAACCATTGAAGGCAAAAATTGACAAGTGTGTTCAATTTTAAGCCCCAAATGAAATATTAGGTGGTTTTATTTTGACCCCTTGGTCTTAATTTGTAACTTTGAAATCATAATTTATCTAAAGATTTACCTAAGCATCTAAATTCTTTGTTAAGCACCAAAAACAAGGTTCTTAATCCATTTTAAACTTTCAAAAAGGTCTAAAAAGCATGTTTTAACAAATTTCAAGCTTGATCCTACAATGAAAAAGTTAGAGTGCCCTTTAGCTTTGAAGCTAATTTGAAAATGAGTGAAGCAACTTCTCAAAATGATCTCTCTATTTTAGAATCAAAATTACACAATCAATCCCACTGTTTCCCTACAAAATCATAATTTTAGACAACAATCTCATTGTTTCAAGTTAGATCAAATAGAAAGCATAATATCACTATTTACCTAAAAAAGCATTACCCAAATTAACAATATCATTGTTACCAGACAAAAAACACAAAATCTTATTTTGATGACAAAATCGCTGCATGGGTGAATAATATCAATGTTTTACAAAATCGCTGCCCAAAATGATGAAATCACTACCCAAAAGGATGATATCATTGGTCAAGATGATGATATCACTATTATGGAGGATAATATCAAGGCTTAGGTCCACAAAATCATTGTTTAGTAGACAGTGATCTCATTTACACAAAATCACTTTTATGTAACAATGATGTCATAATAGAGAGCAAAACTGACATTTCCAAAAACAAAAATGTTGTTAGAAAAAAAAAATTAACTTTAAAATTTCACTCTTTTTGGCCCTCTCACTCCAAGATCCTACATGAAAAGGATTATTAGATTGCTTTAAAGAGCTTTATGATCAAATTTGTGGAGTTAGCATCCCACCGGGCGTGCCATTATGTGAACTAGAAATTTGACTCAAGAGAGGATGGTTAAAATTGTGTTAGTCCCAAAATGAAAACAAAATGAAATAAACACACTAGAATAACATCTCTATGCCTAGTAATAGGGAGAGCTTAGTTTTTTAAAAAAATGAAAACACCACTAAAACATGAAACAAACCTTCTTTCACCTTCTGTGGATGCTCCAAAATGCTTGTTGTAGTGGCTTTCTTGGTTTTGTGCTCATGAAGTCTGTATCAATGGAAGCTTGGCTACCTCCATCTCTCATTGACACCTTGTGTGGCTTTGGCTTAACTCAATATTTGGACATTATAAAACTAATTTTCATGAAGTTTTGGAATCAATTCAGCATTATAACTTTGGCATATAAGAGCTTAAAATTCAATAGACAAGGCATCCTATTTATAAATTTTTGTAAATGGTTAGAATCAACCTGAACCATCCATCTCAAGACAGAGATGTCTAGCTAAAGATTAATTTAATTATGTAATTAAAATTAATAAATAAGTTCATCAATATTTGGGATAGAGGGGCATTATTTAGGCATGGAGGGTTTTAATGAGGCATAGGAGACATGAATCTTGATATTTGTGGCATTTATGGCCTAGGGATGTCTTTCCAAGAAATGATGTCAATTGATGATGTAGATACTCAATATAAATTTCTAAAAACAAATATTTAAAAATTTCCATAAAAAATTAACTTGAGCTATTGATTTGGTTTAATTATCTCTTAAGCATGATTAAGCACTTTGATGCAAACCTTGGCTCTTTGTGCATAAATTACTCAAATTGGTTAGAATGTCTTATTATTGCCTTGAAATTTGAATGGATTAGAGTTAGGATGCGATGTCAGATGTGTTGGATCCATTATCCCATTTAGGATTTTGTCAACACCAAATAACAAAGTCACATGTCTTGTGCAAGAGATTTGATTAAAAAAGCAATCTAGAGCCCCTAGGTGTAAAATTGGCATTTTGACTCAAAATGATCTGATCAAAGTTAGCTAGCCCATAAAATTCATTACCTAATTTAATGATACCCTAGCCAAAATAAACACTTGAATATGTCAATTTCAAATCTTTTAATGTCCTTTAGTGTTTTTAAGCCAAATTATGCATTTTGGTGGAAATTGGTCAAAATCTTGGTTGGAGGTTATCGGTGGCTAGTTTTTATGTGTTTATAGTATGTAAGAATGACAAGGATAAATCATCTCTAGGATACAAAACCTATCAATGCATCCAAAAGACTTATCCAAAAGATAATATATGTATCTCCAAATAAATTATGAAACCCTAAGCTTGCTTCTCAAGTATAATGGTGGATAAGCAAATGTGCAATAGCTCTTACTTCTTCTCATCTCTAAACAATGGTGAAATGATCTTGTATATATAGGTGGATTTAACCCTAATCCCTTATAAAAAATTTGGCCAATAGGGTTGACCCAATCGACCTAGTATATTTATGGAAAAAAATTCACTAGGTCATGGGCTAGATCAGGCAAGAGCTGACCTAGACCCTAAATGAATTTTACCCAATATAATGCAGGGTTGACCTAATTGACCTAGCAAAAAAATTCAAAAGGGGATTAAGGATAAGAAAAGGGGGATAAAAGGTATAAAATGACTAATGAGTGTGCAATATATAAGAACAAGCTTAGGGATATGGTTTTTAGGAGACAAGTGTGTAGATAACAAGTGTTAAAAGGGATATCAATCTTGCAAAGCATTAACAATCTACCCACCCCTTTCTCAGTGTACCCCTTAAAGCATGCACTTAGAGAGATTGAGACTCAATGGGTTCTTGAAATATAAATATCATTAGTAAGTGATAAAATTTTGAAAATATTATGTGTATACATATGTCAGACTCAAAGCTCATCACGTGTCACATGAGTGCAACACAGGATAGTACTTTGGGAAGAAAACATGATGACACATAATGTTGATGCTAAGAAAAATGTAGTAAGGATAAAATAAGATAAATTAAAAGAAAAAATTTTAAAATACTTACCTTAGTTTTATAGATAAATAATACTGCAAGAGAAGTGAAAGTGTCTAAATGTGAAGAAAATTTAAGCAAACTTGTAGAGATTAGTGCAAAAAATAACAAAAAATCAAAAAAATAGAATATAGTCATATAGTAGTGTAAAATATTTTATAATATTTCATGATTATATAATTTTTTATGGTTTGAAAAATGGGTTGGTAAAAACAAAAATATAATTGAAACAAGGAATCTGATGGTAGATATTTGAAAAGTAAAGAATTGTGAAAAGAAAGGTTTAAATAGGGTAAAAAGGAATCCATTTGCTTATTATTTAACTTATTTTGAGAGAAAAATAGAGTTCTAAAAGACCAAACAAAATGCAAGAGAGCTAAGATGGTGAGGAGACAATAGTCAAGATGAGAGGGATGCCAAATGGCCACAATGAGTGTAACACAGGTAGGCATATGATAATTACAAACTTGTTTTTAAATATGATATTGGACTTAAGTGTTTTATAGAATTTTTGTAAATTAGATTAATTATATAAATCTAAATGAAACCCCGATAGTTTCTAAGGGTTCTAGAGACCAAATAGGGAAATGGGTTGAAAAGAATCAGAGTAATAACTATCGAAGGCATGTATTACTATCAGGGAAAGGAGTCAGTAGTCTAAACCAACTAGGTTGACCCAGTAGAGCTAGTAGGCTAAAAATTTGAAATCCATACTACTAACTTAGTAAGTGTAGGATGACTTAGTTTGTTTTTCAAGCAACCAACTTAGTACCTAACTACCGACTTAGTAAATTAATCTACTCTGTCAACTTAGTACTAAAGGGGAAAAGTAAAGGGTTGAATTAGTTTGTTAAGTCGACATGGTTAGAATGAGGACAATTTGGTCAACTTAGTGTTTGACTAAGTGACCAAAATAGTATAAAAATGCATGAAATAGGCTAAAATAGTATTAGAAAGGCACAAAATGCTTGATTGAGTATTGAAATGGCCAAATAGGACAAAAATAGGTCAAATTAGTCAAAAATGGATAGCTTAAGGCAAATTATGTTTGTTTTTGTTAATATTTTATAAATAATGTATTTGATTATAAGTGACATGGAAGTCTAATACATCTTTTATTTTTTGATGGTTTCAAGGGCATCTAATATTTTGGTGATTGGTAGATGCAGCATGGCTCCCAGACCTTTTAGAGTGATTGACAGTTGAGGACCAATCTAGATTAGGCATATAAAGTCTAGGAGGCATTATGGATATGTTTTGGATCCCTAATATAATTTCTTGGTACCATATAGAATGATATCCTATATATATGTGTGTATGTAGGAATGCCTGAGGTACCATAGTCAACACCATAGTAAGAGGAGTAGCAATCACCTCAGAGATGCTAGTGGTGAGAGAGAACATAGAGGGAGGCTATCCCAGATGACCCATAAGGTGGCCTAGGATAGAGTTGGGTGATAAAGGTACCACTAAGGCATAGCTTGAGATGGGCACAGGTGGTGACCTCAAGATTTGCATTGATTGGGTGGCATTTACAAATGAGGTTCTCAAAGGATGAGTTGATGGAGAGACCATGCTCAATGGTCATGTAGATGGGGAGATGGTGATAGATGACACTCAGAGAGGTAATAAATGGTTTAAACTTGCTGAAGTGTTTTGAGATAGATTATAGATACATAGATTTTAAGATATACTATGATCTAATATCTATTTGGTGTGAATTTTGTAGATTCTATAGAGGAGGAGACCAGATGGGGATCCCTGGTGAGGGAAGTTCTCCATGAGATCTTGGATAAGGTGTTGATTCCATATGACCTTACTATACTAGATGATCTTATGATGTTATCTACCCTAGCTTAGGTAAGCCAGTTCAAATTAATATGAGAGGTTACAATGTGAGTACAGGTTCATAGAGATGAGTGATAGCCACTAGTAGGGGTGGGAACAAGAGAGGCATAGGCATCGAAAGCTTTGTCTCAAGAGAGAGTCATTCATATGGATGTCATGACCTAGTTGGCATAGGTATAGGCCTAAGTGGCCAACCTATAGGGATAGGTGACAAGATTGAGATCTCAGATAACCTCTTTATAGTGTACTATCTAGAGGGGACTATCTGAGGCATCTATGGGTAGCTTGGCTAGGCCACGAGATAGACAAGATAGATCCTAGCCTTAGAGTTAGAGAGATGTATATTTGTACTTTGTATCAAAAACATGTGATATATATATATATATGTATGTATGTATGTATGTATGTATGTATATCATTTTGGTACTAGAATGTTGATATTATGTGTTTGTATTATGGTTGTGGTTGTGGATGCATGGATATATTTGTTTCTAGCACATGTATTTAGCTTTTGTTGCATATCTTATAGGAAATATATGAGTTGTGTTTTATTTTATAGCATTATGTAGGACACGTGCATGGTTAAAAAGAAATAGGCCAAAAGGACTTGGCTAAGTATAATCAATCAAAAATGTATTACACACTATTTCACATTGGGAAATGTGTAATAACAAGAAAATGACTAAGTATAAGAAACCAAAGGGTGGTAAACAAGAGGGCAAAAATGTTTTTTTTAAACCATGAAAAAGATTTGGCACCAAATTAAAATAAGTAAAATCACACTAAATCACGTTGGGAAGTATGAAAGTAATGCCATAAAGTGGAAAACATGTAAAAGAAAAAATGGTATAAAAAAAAATCAATTAATTCAATCAATCATACTAAATGATGTTGGGAAGTATAAAATAAAAAAAAATTGACAAATTGGTCTTAAATTAATCACACTAATTCAAGCTACTAATTATGAAAAACTCAATAAATGGTTGGATTCTTACATGTTAAAAAAATAAGAAGATAAAAGTGAAAGAGTAATTAAGTAATCATAAAACACATGAAATTAATATGGGAAGTATGTCAATGATGAGTAACTTCATGATCAATCACATTATATCTCATATTTGACACATAATTTTGTTGTGACTTGGATTATTAGTAAATTTTATGAGGAAGGCCAGGCCCTATCCATGGTCTTACACTACAACTGACAAAAGGGAACACCAATGAGGTGGAATAAATGTGAAAATCTGGTAAAAAGGGATTTTGGTAATAAGAATGTGAAATTTTGGTAATTTTGTGAAGAAGGCCAAGTCCTATCCATGGTATTACAATGCAACTCATAAATGGAATCCTTAGGGGAGTTATCAGTGAACAAATAATATTTCTCAATAGGAAATATTAGGATTGTAGGGAGTGCAAATTGGAATGTAAAAGTCATAACACCTTAAGAAACATGAGGCATAATAAGGACATGAGAAGACACCAAGTGACAAGTGACCATTAATGTACAAAGGAAACCTATTTGTTATAAAAATAAAGATGTGTAGGCAAATAAGTGTGCTATTAAGATCAACTCATGAAGGTAGATTGATATAATAAAAGTAAATTGGACCTACCTTCCCATGATGTGTTTTTCATTCCTCAAGACCCATTACAAAGCCATTAGTCTACTACAGAGATTGGCTACTTGTGTGAGAAAGTAGGTAGCAATAAAAGATTTTTTTATTCTCCTTTTTTTTAATCTACTAGCCTATCGTACTCTAATGAACCTCATCTCTATTGTGAGGCTAATTATGGAGTTTGAGTTTTAACTAGAAGGAGATGTGATTTGAATCATGTCTTTTAGTGTGATTTAACTTTTAAGAATTTTGAAATGTTTTGTCTTTTTGGATCATTGCCTTTTATTAGATGATTTGAATTTTGAATAGTTTTTATGGCTCTTAATATTCTTCCTTCATATGTACTTGGAATTACCAATCATGATAGATACAATGATACACATGAATGACCTTTAGGCTTTGGATAAAATAAGCTAAATAACCAAGGACATTATTGATTAGGAAACTTAGGCTTGATAATGAACCATCATGTTATCTCAAGTCTCAACCATGTATATGCTTAGTTTTTTAAAAAAAGAATAAATGGGAAGAAAGGATATCCAAAGTGGACCAGTAAAAAGAGATTATAATGAGATTATTTATTTATTAATTGATCACTTAGTAAATGAGTGACTAATTGGAGTAGGGTTTGTATAACCAAGTCACAATAACAATTATTTGTGTATATAGAGAAAAGAGAGAAAAAAATCATGAAAAGAGAACAAGAGAACCATAAGAAAGAAATATGATAAGAAAAAGAAGGAAATGATAAAGAATAAATCCATAAGCAAACATGGATGACATTATAATCAATATAAAGTGCAAAAATAAAGTCACCATGTAAGATAAGTAAGAATTTGACACAATGTCAATTGATATAATAAATAGATAAAGATAGATTTGGAGCACATGTCCAATCTAAATGAAAATTTAAGAACACCATTCATGTACTCATAAGTACTGATAAATTTACCCACACACATTATCAAGAACATCTAATAAATCTTTATGAAGTTGAATGCAAACTATAGCTAATGTCTCATCTATCTTTAGTGAAAAATGGGAAAATACTTCATGTCTAATCTCCTCAATAGAAAAGGTAGGGATGATTGATGGATCATGTTGAGGAGGGATATCAGGCAAGGTATGCTCAAGATAAGGCATAGGAATGAACTCTACAAGTGAGGAAGGGATCATTGGTAGAGAAGGATCCACAGGTGAGGGACTCATAGGTGGAGAAGGATCCACATGTGAGGGAAGGTTCATGAGTGAGGTATTCATGGGTGGAGGAATAACAAGCTTAGAAAGGACCACAGGAGGAGATGGAAACATAAGAGGTGGAACCATGGGGTAAGTAGGGGGAGCCTTCTTATAGGAACAACATATGGGAGGAATGATAGAAGGTGGGGGAGTAGGTAAAAGATTATCTTTAAGATGCTACTAAAGGATGAGGTAACGATCAATGTGATGGGTGCCATAATCAATATACCTTTCTATAATTAGTAATATACTTAGGAAGTACCTTCAAGTGAGGTATCACCTTGTCTAAGGACTAAGGGGTAGTAGGATACAAAGTGTTAATACATTGTCATAGCTTATGACAATGTGTGGATGAATAGTTATATGTGTCATGGAAGCAATATTTATGCCTTTGAGTAGTCTTGGTAGGTATACTCATAGGAGGAGGTGTAAGTGGAGAGATAGGGCAAGGCTTGAGAGTAAGAGTGATAGGATCAAAAGCAAGAATATATTTAGTTAATGTAAGTGTAGGAATGGGATCTAAAATTTGATATAATGAGGGAGGGGTGGGTTTTATAGAAGGCTAAAGGAGAGTTTCACACATTTTGGGGATAAGCAGGCTATAGGGATCATAATACCTAGAATAGTGATAGGGCCCAGCTATAACATGATCCATAAGCATACTCATATGAGGTTATTCAAAAATTGGAGCGATCTAAACCATTTATACCCTAAAATAAAGAGGAAAAATGCTACAATTAGGAATGATATATGATGGAACATGAGAAGATATACTAAAAGACTAAAGTAAAGAGGAATGATAACAGATAATCTCATCATCATGAGCCTGAACAAGACCTCTTAATAATGGATCATATGAGGTATAACCATCATTATAATTAGGCATGTGAAGATTAATGACATAAGTAGGGATGACATTGTCATATGATGAGGTATGATGAATGGAATGTTGAGTCTTAGTTAAGATAATGGGGATATCATCACAAGGTGGTTTGTGAGAACAAGGTTGTAAAGAAGTGGGAAGCTAAGAGATGTGATGAGGCTAGAGATTAGAATTTTTAATCTTGAGATTGATCTCCTCAAGCTCATCATCATCAAAATCTAAGAGGTTAGGGTGGATATTCTGAATGAGTTTAGGATGACCATTGTAACCTCAAGTGGAATTAATGGGAAAATGAATCATTGAGATTCATGAAATGGAATACTTGGCAATGGTTCGAGGGTAGAAATCTTGAATAGACTTCGATCTTGGAATTATGTGAAATTTCAAGGGTTGGTATCACCATAGATCTTATATATGGCTCAATTATGAGGGAATTTAATGCATTGATAGGTAGAAGAAGTAACTACTCTCATATGATGAGTTCATGGCCTACCAAGTAGAATGTTGTAAGATAGAGGAAAGTTAAATATCATCACCTTCATGTGAATGGTGATAGGTGGGATAGTAATGGGGAGCCACACACAACCTAAGGAAGGAATTTGCCTTTTATCATAGCCTTGACATGTGCTATATGTGGATTTGAGATTTCATTCATAATATCCAAGAGTTTTGATAAAATCAAGGACAGCTACACAAGTGTCAAAACCCTTGTCAATCAAGGTACACTTGACTTGGATATCACCAATTTGGACACTAATGAAAATATTAGGATCATCCACATGAAGTAAAATCTCATTGAGGATCATGGAAGCAATGGTAAATTTAAGGGAAAGAGAAGTGTCCATTGTTTCATCAACATGTATGGACATCTCTTTGTAGTATTGTAATATGCTATCTTTAGATCTAGATAAGGTTACTTTGTGTCCTTCTAGGGGATGATGATGGATTTTCATTTAGAACAAAAGTTACATAATATGGTTATGATGGTGTGAATATGTCCTCATAATCTCAAGTAATGGAATTTGGTATGGAAGATTAGTGTGTTCTATGATAGGATCCTACTCACCATAACCCATAAGAATATTATTATAAAGAGGTGCATAGTGTTGAAGGAGGTCCTCAGAAGGAAGAGCCAAAGTACATTATAATTTATGTTGATAAGAGTTATAAGGTTTAGTTAGAGGACAAGTTTGTAAATTATGTTGAGAATATGAAGTAGTTGTAGATTCCTTTAGAGAAGTGATAAAAGTGTTGATAGAAGCTTGAGCTATATTAGTGGTAGGTAAAGAAGATGGAGGGATGGTAGAAATAGAATGGTAAGTGTTATCCAAGGGAGGATTTGGAATTGGTTTATCAAAATTTATAATTTCATCTTGCCCCAACTCATTTAAGTGAATTGGAGAAGAATCTTGAATAAAACAAAAAATGAGATACAATGGAGGTGTGTAGATAGGTTGAGGATCAATGAAAGCAACCACCCTTCACATATTATTCATATTAACCACATTCTCTTCAAGAGTTAGATCAATAAGACTATTGACATTATTGGTGGAATGGGTGATATTATCTTGGTTATCTTGATGATTTGGAAGAGGATATTTATATATGGCCAAATCAGCATTAGCTTGATTTAAATCTTGATATTTAGTGTTTATTTCATGGGATTTGAAAGCAATGTCATAGGATTGTTGGTATTTTTGAATGATGGAATCATGATCAAAATTGGGACCAATAAAAAAATCCATAGCCAAATTATGAAGCTACCTACAGGTTTCATGAGAATGACCCCAACTAGAATGAAACAAACAAAATTTCTTGGGATTATACCATGATTTCATAAGACAAGTGGGATCAAGTTCTCATGATAAATGCCTAGGTAAATGTTTTAGTAATTTGACTAAGGATAAATGTTTGTGATCATTGATGTTATTAGGTGAAGATAAATGAGGATTGGTGAATTATTGAGAAGGGGGGGTTAGTCTCAAAGATTGGTTAGGAACATCTTGAATAGTGTGAATGGTGTCATAAGAGTCCATGACACCATCATTAGTAGCATGATGATTATTATTATTGAGTAATGTTGTCACCAAATCTTGCACCCTAGAAGAGGATGTTCATGCCTATTCCATATTTGGGTAACATGGGAACATTTCTAGGTATGTATGTGTACCTATATTGGAAATGAGCCTGTAGGTTTAAGGCTACCTTCATGAATATATCATGTAATATTTTTAACTTGAGATACTACTTACTTATGGGGGAAAAGAGTTAGAAAATGCATAAATTAAACCTACTCTAAAGGAGGTGATGCACCAAAAATGTCTTCCACATAACCATCATATTTATACTACAATGAAATAAAGCATACATACTAGTTTCTAAGATTTAATAGATTCTAACATGAGTATTTAAATATAGAGGCAAGATGTGAGCAAAAACATAAGATGAATGAACCAGAGGTCATATTGTATACTCCAAGGATGATTGTACACTTTAAAAATCTTTACACACTATACTACACTTTATATGACCTGCTAACTAAAAACTTGCTCAAACATAAAAAGATAAGGGAAAGAAGGATAGATAATGATCACTTATAAACACCATACATCACTTACAAACTTAGACAATTATTCAAAACTCAAAAATAGACTTGTTTTAATGTTCAAAATTATAATATAACATTAATCTAGTAGGGATTCACCATACATGGTGTGGTGGTGGTTACAATAGCCAAAATGGTAGCTACTTATAGCATTTAGGAGAGAGTAGTGGGAAATAAGAAGCCCAAAAGGGAATCAAATCAATTCAACCCATTTTGAATTGTATTTAAAACTTATTTTATAAATCTGCTCCTTTAAGCTTCTTAATTGATTTTAGCTACTTCAAGTGGTTGCATAGTTACATTGTTCTTTTATTGATGCTCCCTCATGGTTTTAATGATAGGATCAAGTTATTTTTCATGAGGTCCTAAAATAAATGTAGCTACAGTCCTCAGATCGATCTATTATGGATTTGTCCTAATACTAAACCACTCCAAATTGGTTTCTCATGATGTGTACAATTAAGAGAAGAGGTCCCTTTTATACAGTTGGTCCTGGAGGTAAAACCATTAGAGCCTACATGTATGCCTTCATGACATCCATCAAAATTTTAGATCTTATTTCAATTGGATCATGCTCAAAACTAGTCTCCATGATCATGGGTCTATTATAGATGGAAAACCAATCTTAGACTATTAGTTTTCTTGTTAGGTCCAAATAGACTGTACACAGGTCCCTTTTCTAACAATGGAAAATGTCATTATAGAAATGACACTACAAGCCATAAAAATGTCAAACTAGAGGTCTAAACTAAGCTCCAATGGTGGTCCATTATATTCTTTATACCTAACCACATAACTTTGACTGCTCTATGGCATTTGAACCAGCTTTGATGGTGTCAGGCTGACCCTAAAAAACCTTGTTGCCCTTAGTCAAAAATAGCTTCTAAACCTCCATCAAAGATCTTGAATTGGTTGTCGAAATCTAAATCAGTTTATTGACACATTAATTCTTTTCACTCCATTTATTTTGATAAATATGACTACTTGATAACCATCAATCCTTTGCTAATTGAACGCATCCTTGATACTTGTCATGCCTGCATTCACTCTTGAGATTCGTTGATCCTTTGACCTTCACTCATCATTAGATCTAAGAATACAATCAAATGTGGACTATTAGATCAATTGGGACCCATTATTTGAAATATAATTGCTATTTCATGATCTTAAAATTTATGTACTCACTCCCATCAAATGACATTTTCATGATCATCATTGACGATCATGCTACTATCAAATTTACACTCAATAAGATTTGTCTTACTCTGCCTTAAAGTTGATGTCCCATCGACCATTATTTGGCATCTTGTAGAATGTAAATAACATCCCATAGACCATCAAATTTAGGATCATATGGGTTTTTGAGTGGTTTTAATTTGATGTTATCATGAATATCTTATTCTTTTTTACCAACCTTATAGATTTATATTTTAAAGTGCAATAATCACGAAGGCACTAAACTTTCAAGAGATGTTCTTGATGCCAAAAAGAATAAAACCATATGATCCACTAGTCCCAAGATATTTCTAGGTGAAGATATTAAATTCTCAAGTTTTTGGTCCATATATGCTCTTGCATGATGTCTTAACGATGGTCAAACTTATTTGGCTAAGTATGGAAAACTTAGTGAAATCTAACTAAAGAGATAACTTTGCACATGCATAAATCCATTTGCACTTTATTAGACCTAAAACTTGGTGCATAGTATTTAGGGACCAAGATGAACAAACCCATGTGACCAATTTTCCCTAACTCATCCACACATGGCAATGGTGATGTCAATAAAGTGCTACTTAGAATTTTTGTCACTAGACTCAAAATGCCTATATGAACATAATAAAGAACTAGGTGAATACTCATAGCTTCTCAAGTCCTTCCAAGCACTCCTACCATCTCATAGGGTCTCTATAACACTTTCAATCTACTCATCCATTAGTAACATGATCTATGCTCTAACTGCATTGATCACCATGGAGACCTGTCACTTGCATATATGACTCTAAAATGGTCCTTTAAACACCAAATGACACAAGGACCAAGCTAGACTATGATTAAACTAGAATGGCATAGGAAATTACACCAAAAAGATACAACATACCCTATAACATTATAATGGGGTTGACCCATTTTGTCTTATGGGGAAAAATGGTCAACATCTTTGGTAATTTCCCAGGGGTCGTTTGCTTTCTATGCCATGACCAATTGCTTAATATTGTCCATTGGGATATGGAGTCACAAGTATAAAGGTTGGACATAAAAAATGCCTTGAACAACACATGAAACACATAAAATAATAAGAACAAAACACAAAGCAAGGAACTTAGAAAAACACATTATGCTTCAAAAGAACTTATTGGGACACAATAGAAAAAGAAAGGAAACACACACCTAACCTAATATTTATAAGATAGACCTTCATATCTCAATATCAATTTTTAAATGTATCCCATTCATAGGGATAGGAAATTCTTCTCCATTCATCCTTGATAACTGAAAGGATTTACTTTGCTTGCACTTGATGATGACATACAGTCCACTCCATAGGGCATCAAATTTAGTATGCCTCCCTGGTTTTACTCTATCTTCATCTCATTTCAAGACTATGTCACCTTCTTGAAATGATCTTGGATTTTCTTTCTTGTCAAAAGACCTCTTCATCAGTACCTAGTGATGCTCTATGGCCTAATGAGATTTACCTCTAGTCTCTTGTAACTCCATTAATTCTATCAATCCCACTTCCATTGGAGTGTTCTCAAGAAATTATAGTTGATGTGCTAACTCTAAGGTAGGCATCTCTTAAGAGATAGTCAACCTAGTTTTCCTTCTATATACAAGCACAAAAGGAGAATTCCTTGTTGACCTCTTGGGAGTTATCGTATTATCCCATAAGATTATCTTCATTTTGGTGTGCCAAGCTCTTTGGTTATGCTCCAAGGTTATTTTGATGATTCTGATCAAGTTCTTATTACTAGATTTAGCCAACCCATTACCTTGAGGGTAATAATTAGATAAAGTACTCAATAATATATGATTTCTATTTGCCCAATCAGCTATCTTAGCACCCAAAAAAATAAGAGCATTATCTAAAATAAGAGTAGAAGGAGGGATAAACCTTGTTATGATGCTCTCATAGAACTCCAAGATGGCACTCTCATTAGCCTCCTTCAATGATACTACCTCAACCCATCTTTTAAAATATTTAGTTATTGTAAGTATCCATTTGTGACTGACACTTGATGGGGTATTTATCATGCCAATGAAATTAAGACCCCATTACATTAAAGTTTGGTCTACTTAGATAGGCTTTAGAGGAATAGTTGCAAGCTTATACTTTCCTAAAAAGAAAGCACATTGTCCACACCTTCTCACCCAAGCATGGTAATGCTTGAAGAGGTTGGGCCAATAATAACTAGCCCTCATAATCTTGGTAGTTGTGGTCCTTGGAGATAAATGACCTCATGTTGTCCCATCATGGAACTTCTCAAGCAACACTCTGAACTAGTCATTTTCAATCCATGTTAGTATCACACCATTGATGTCCCTCCTAAATAGTACACCATCCATAAGATAAAAGGGAATATATTATAATCTAAAATATCTCTTTTATTATATATTCATAATATCAATATACTCATCACTTTGGAGAATTTTGATCATATCCTATGTCCAACTTTATGGAGGTAATGAACTAGTTGGCTGGGGACACTCATGGTTGACTAAAACCTCTTCTTTTAACTCATGAAGATCTTATACTGTATGTTCAAAAAGGCCTTTCCCCTTTACCAATTTTATCACTTTGATATCAAAATCATACTCCATCACCTTAGTGATTTACCCTACCCTCGTTTCACTGAGGTCTTTGCTCAAAAGAAACTCCTTGGTGTTGGGATGAGAGACCATAACATGAATCTTATTATTTGAAACCATATGTCTAAAATTATTTATTATTATTATAGTAATGAGGACCTATTTCTCCACAAAGGTGTACTTGACTTCATAATCTTCTAAACCTTGACTAAAGAATGTGATTGGATACTCCATGCCCTCATCATTATTTTATATCAACATAGTTGAGATAGTATCAAGGTTAAAAAATTAATACAACATTAATTCCTTAGTAGAATCAAGATTCACAAGGGTAGGATCTTCTTCAATTACTTTTTTTATGGATTCAAAACTACTCTTACCCTCTTTGGTCCAAGAAAACACTTAGTACTTCATGAGCCTAGTTGTAATAGGTTTTACTAAAGATGAAAAACCAGGTATGAACCTCCTTAAAAAAATAATTTTGTCCAAGAAAATTTGAAGACCTTTCTTATGAAATGGAAATGATAATCCTATAATATCTTCTATTCTTTTAGGATCAATAGTCAGACCATCCTTGGAAATAAAATGTCCTAAGAGCTTACCTTCATAAACAACAAAGATGCACTTATTTGGATTAAGATATACCACATACTACTTGCATATTTCAAACACTTTCCTTAAGTTTTGTATGTGTTCATTATCATCCTTATAAAATGTTGTTATATCATCCAAATAAACTAGTAGAATGTCATTGATCAAACCTTTGAAGGTCATGTTGATTGTTCTTTAAAAATTGGCACTACCATTGGATAGACTAAAAGGTATATTATTATAAGCAAAGGTCCCCCCATTTGGTAGTTAAAGATGTCTTGAACCAATCATATTCATTAACTAAAATATGATTGTATCCTAAATACCCATCTAGAAGGGAGAAACATTGAGAATCTAAAACCATCTATAGAATCTGCTCCATTGAGGTTAGTGGATAGCGATCTTTGAGTGACACTCTATTAGGATATCTAAAGTCTACATAGAGACATATCTCCCCATTATTATTTCTAATAATCATAAGGTTAAATACCCACATTTAATGCTTGATGGGAAATATTATCTCAAATTCAAGGAGTTTGGTAAGCTCCATCCTCATGAGTTGTTCAACCTTGGGGTTGATGGGTCTTTACTTTTGTCTAACCAGTTTAACTCCTAGTTTAAACTCGATGGTATGGTGTACTAGGATAGGATCAAATATTTTTAGGTCCTTATATTCCTAGGAAAATATATCATGAAACTCTCTACACATCTCAGTGAATGCTTGCTTCTCTAGTGTAGAACATACCTTGCCTAGTTTGAAGTGTTTGTCTTTGAAGATCAAGACCCTTTCATAATTTTCCTCTTTTGTAGATACACTCACTTTCTCCTTCCTCTTATGATCATTCTCATTAAAGATACTTTCTAAGGTCATCAAACCCTTAGGTATCTTATTGGTCCTTATTTGTACAATCTAATCACCCAATTATTCTTAGAACCTCATTTGATTCCTTAAAGAAAATTCAGCCTCATTTTGTAAGAAGCATGCAATGTGTTTGTCACTATCAAAAAATTTCCAAGAAGCTTAATTATTAGGTATATAAGTTATAATAGTGATCTTAATATGAGACTTCTTTCCTTCTTCTTTATGGTAGGTTGAGTGTCAAGTTGAGATCCTATAGCAGCTAGTCTATCAGCATAAGTATTATGCTCCCTTGGGACTAAGTGAATATTAAATGTATTGAAGTCCTCAAGCACATCCCATACCCTATACCTATATTGATTTAGCAAAGGGTTCTTGGTAGCAATCATATTCCTCACCTAGTGCACAACCAACTAATTATCTCCATACACTTGTAGGTTCTAAATTCCTTTTCTCCTTGCCCATTGAAGGCCATGAATCAAACCTTCCTATTTATCCACATTACAAGTGCAACTAAAATGAAATATGTATGAAGCATTATACTATTTTTTGGATGGAAAGACCAAAATAACATGATCCCCTACACTAAATTTACTTCTTGAACCATCAAAAAACATCTTCCATAGTTTTTCATCTTCACCCTCTTCTTGTAAGTAGATTTGTCAGTATTCCTTCTTCATGTGTACAATATACTCCTAGATCAGTTTCCTCCATGAGATCATAATGATCCTTCTCATAATTATCAGTACCATATTCATAAATAAACAAATATGTAATTCCATTAAGCTTGGAATAAGTTCTATTATATAGAATAGAATCATTTTCTTCATAAACAACACAATTCAAATTAGAACTTATCTCAATGTAAGGTTCAATATGAAACCTTGTAAGAGGTTGTGTCTTAATTCTCAACTTGGCCCCATATTTTGTTCTAAAATCAAATAAAGACTAGTCAATTGAGAGATAGCCACGTACTTGGCTGTGAAGTCCCTTGATAGGCAAATTGTAAAGTGGGTTGGCAGATCAACCACAACTATCTCCTATAATTTAAGAAAACTAGGACAACTGTGCAAGAAAATATTCAAACTATTTATCAAACCTACCATCTTGGTAGGTGTACCATCTAATTAAAGTACCCCTTTGCTATGTGTCTCATATTTTAGGCCCAACTTGTCAGCTATAATTTTGGTCATAATAGAAGTAGAAGCCCCACTATTAATTATACAATTATGTACCAATTTATCACCTATAATGAGGGTGAGGTAAAATGGTGGAGGTTTCTCAGCCCTAATGGATGGTTTAATAATGGTACTAGGATAATTTTTAAGAGATACATGGCCATGAATTTGATTTGAGGTTGAAGTACTAGTAGGGATAGCAGATAAATGCTTTTGCAAGAGCTCTTTTTAACCAAGCATATGAAGGACATCCCAAAGAAAAATGGATGTCTTAGCATTCTTCAAAGAATCTAAAATGTTTAAATAAGCCATACCTACTTTATCTTGGGATTTTATACGTAGATAATTACTTGAAACTTGAGGAATAGGGGTATACCTTACCATATTTTGACATGTTGGAAGTGTGGAAGCCTTTGGAACTACCATAGAAGCCTTTAGAACTATCACACTTGTAGTTGTGTCTTGTTGCCTTGTGTCTTATTGCCTTGTATGAGTATTAGATGAGCATATAGGCATGATGATACCACATCCTAGAGCCTTCTTATTAGCCCTAGTATTATTTTTAATAAAGGCTCCTTGATTTAACACAAAAGTGTCAACCAAAAAATTGGTGAATATCTCTCCTTGAGGTTGTCAACCCTCATTAACTTGCATCATCACCTCATATTCATTTGATATAAGGGAAGTAACTACCCCTTGAGCCACCAAAGCTTGTTATCTATTCTGATTGGCATCCATGAATTGGTCTTATTTTCAATATTCTCCCTACACCAAATTGCTATGAACTAGTACCATCTCCTTTGCATTGGTGATAGAGTTAGGATTATATGTATTAGTAGGCATATTGGGATTATGCTACCATTAAACTCTCCCTATTCCATGTTATTAATCATACTATTTTTTATAGGGTTTAGGTTTTTTATGAGCACCTCATTTCACATTATCTTGTCTATTTTTATCTTCTAAGGCTAAGACCTTTTATTTCTAATCAACATTATTTTCTACTTGCTTAGGAACCACCTTAGTGTTGGTATTGGCATTAAGAACTTGGGCTACATCTAAATTACTAGTAGAATCATGAGACAAAGAAGGCATAGACACTTTAGGTGGAAACCTTCCAGCTTGGATGAGATTATTTTTATCTTTGATAGAAAGCTCATATGCTTCAGGGAGGGTGGATCCTCCCATAGATTTAAGCATGACAGTAATTTCAGTGCCAATGATTCTTAAGTAAGTAGGGAACACAAAACTATAAGGTGGTCTCATAAGAGGAGGAAACCTATGCCAAGTCTTCTAAAACCTTTCATTAAATTCATTCATTGTTTCCTTAGATCCTCTATTTATCACATTAAGCTGATGTATGAGAAAAGCATGGTCACTTTCATTTCTAAATCTAAAAGTTAGCAACACTCTAAATGCATCCCATGTTGTGATGCATCTAACTTCTAGAATCCTATACCAATCAAGAGCCTTCCCTTTAAGGGAAATGGGAAGTATCTTAATGGCAATGTTCTCTTGAACAATATTGTGGAAACTTCAAAAGTTAGAAACATCTCTACTGTGCTCATTAGATTTGATATGAATCTCACCATTGAATGTGGGCACACATTTTGTGGCATTATGAGGGATGGCATCATATGCATGAAGTTGGATTAGATTATCAATGTTGAAGGTAGGGAAATCATGAGGTTTAGACATGTCTTCTTCTTCAATATATTCAACTTATTTAGCCTCTTCTTATTCTTCCTCCCTAGAAAAATCTACTCATTCTTCAAAGGGCAGATTAGGCTATGGATAATGAATTACAAGAGGGATCTCAAGATGAATGAGTGGATTAATAGGATTAGGTGTTCTAGAAGAGGATGACCTAGTGAGGACCATGAATTATGTGGGTAAGTTTATAAAAAAATAATGGTTTGAAACCATATTTACTTTTAGGAGTCACTAAATGTTGAGTAGCACACAAATTTGTAGTTGGTGTTTATCAAGACCATTATTCACCTAGACAAGTTATCTTGTAGATAATGAGTCCCATCGGGCATGTGAAAATTGTTGTCACCAAATATTGTACCCTAAAAAAGTGTGTTCAAGCCTCTTCCAAATTTGGGAAAAATAAGAAGACTTTAAGGTATGTGGGTATACCTATATAGAAAATTAGCCTCTAGGTTTAAGGGCTAGCTCCCTGAATAAATCATGCAACATTTGTCACTTGAGATACTAATTACTTATCAGGGAAAAGAGTTATAAAATTCATAAATTGAACCTACTCTAAAGGAGGTGATGCAAAAAAAAATTCTTTGACATGACCATCATATTTATACCATAATGAAACAAAGCATACATACTAGTCTCTAAGCTTTAATAGATTCTAACATGAGTATTTCAATGTAGAGGCAAGACGTGAGTAGAAACAAAAGGTAAATGAACCAAAGGGTAGATTACACACTCCAAGGATGATTTTACACTTGGAAAATATTTACACACTAGACTACACTCTATATGACATGTTAGACTAGGAACTCTTACTCAAATATGAAAGGATAAGGGAAGGAAGGATAGAGAATTATCACTTCTCATCACTATACATCACTTGCAGACTTAGATAATTGTTCAAAAATTAGAAAAAAAATTATATTAATGTTAAATAGCATAATATAACATCAATCCAGTATGGATTCACCATACATGGTGTGGTGGTGGTTACAATAGCCAAAATGGTAGCTACTTATAGCATTTGAGAGAGATTAGTGACAAACAAGAAGCCCAAAGGGAATCAAATTAGTTCAACCCCCTTTGAACCATAGTTGTAATTACTTTTGTAAATATTCTCTTTTAATTTTCTTGATTGATCCAAGTTACTTCAAGTGGTTACATAGTTACATTTTTTTTTCATTGATGTTCCCTCATGGTTGTAATGGTAGGATCAAGTTATTTTAAATTGGGTCCTAGAATAATGTAGTTACAATCCTTAAATCAATCTAGTATTGCTTTTTACTAATGCTAAACCAATCCAAATACATTTTTCATGATTTGTACAATTGAGAGAAGAAGTCCATTTCATGAAGTTAGTCCTGGAGGTGAAACCATTAGAGCCTACATGTATGCCTTCATGGCACATCAAAATGCCAACTCTTATTCTAATTAGATCATGATCGAACTAGTCTCTATGCTCATGGGTCTACTATAGATGGAAAATCAATCTCAGATTATTATTTTTCTTGTTAATTCTAAATAGATTATGCACAAGTCCCTTTTCTAATAATGGTGAACATAGTTACATAAATGACACTGCAAGCCATAAAAATGTCAAATCAGATGTCCATATTAAGGTCCAATGGTGGTCCTTTATATTACTTATACCTAATAGCATCACTTTGATCATTCCATGTCATTTGAGCTAACTTTAATGGTGTCAAGATGACCCTACAAAACCTTATTGCCCTTTGTTGAAAAGGCTTCTCAACCTCTATCAAAGATCTTGGGCTCACCTTTACTCTAATTAGTTTTCAAAATCTAACTTAGCTCATTGACACATTAACTCATTTCATCTATTGATTTCAATTAGTATGACTGCTCAAGAACCATTAATCTTATGCTAGTTGAATGCAGCCTTGACACTTATCATGCCCATATTCATTCTTAAGATTCACTAACCCTTTGACCTCCACTTGTCATTAGATCTGAGAGTATGATCAAACATAGACCATTAGATAAATTAGGACCCACTACTTGAAATCCAATATCTAGTTCATGATCTTAAAATTATCATCCTCACTCCTGTCAAATGACATTCGCATGGTTATAATTAATGGTCATGTGACTGTCAAATTTATGCTTAATAGGATTTTTCTTAAATGTGACATCATACCAATCATTATTTAGCATCCCATAAAATGTAACTGATGTTCCATAGACCATCAAATTTAATTTTGTATGGGCTTTTTTTAGTGGATTTAATTAAACATTAGTATAAATAACTTGTGTTTTTTACCAACCTTATAGATTTATATCTTGAAGTTCAAGAATCATGGAGGCACCAAACTTTTAGGAGATGTTCTTGATGCCAAAAGGAATGAACCCATTTGATCTACTAGTCTTGAGAGATTTCTAGGTGAATATATTAAATGCTTAAGTTGGCTAGTCCATATCTGTTCCTGTGTGACATCCTAGCGATGGTCAAGCTCATTTGGCTAAGTATGGAAAACTTAGAAAAATATGACTAAGGAGCTAACTTTTCACATGCATAACTCCATTTACAATTTTATGGACTTAAAACTTAGTGCATAAAAACTAATTATCAATGTGAATAAACCTATGTGACCAATTTTCCCTGACTCATTCACACATGGCAATGGTGATGTCATCAAAGTGCATATTCAAAATTTCTACCACTAGACCCAAAATGCCTTTATGAACATAATGAAGAACCATGTGAATACCAAGAGCTTCCCAATTCATTCCAAGTAGGATGGGGTCTCTAAAAGACTCTCTATCTGCTCATCCATTAGCAACCTAATCCATACTCTAACTACATTGATCACCATGGAGACCTACCACTTGCATATATGACTCTAAAATGGTCCCTTAGACACCAAATGACATAAGGACCAAGCTAGATTGTGATTAAACTAGAATGGCATAGGAAATGACACCAAAAAAGCTATAACATACCCTATAACATTATAAAAAACACCTATAAAAGATTCTAACTATAGGGGGTTGACCCATTTTTTCCTGTGGGTAAAATGGTCAACAAGTAACAAACGAGGACCCATATTAGGTTGGGGTGGATTGAATTGATGTATAAGGAAATATTGATGTTTAACTTGGTCAATATCATCCTTCGAGGTATGTGGAGAGAGAGCCAAGACCTGATATTTCAACTTGAGAAAAATATCATTAGTAAATAGATGGAAAAGGTTATCATTCACCTTGTTATGTTCACATTTATTGGATAATGTCTTCCACCTTTTAACAAAAGCTTTGGCAGTTTTAGTTTTAGGTTACTTACAATTTTTAAAATGGGCTAAGGTATTCTTAAGAAGATCACTAGTTTGGAACTCTTAGACTAGAACATTTAGTAAATCTTCTAAACTAGTAATAGAATGAGTTTTAAGTGGATTGTACCAATATAAAGCATCACCCTTGAGAATTTTGGCTAACAATTTGGTAGCAGCAAAGGTATTTCATTTGACCCAGTATTTATATAGATTTCCAAATGTTTTTAGATGAAGAGTAGGATCAATTGACCCATTGTAATAAATGGTAGGGTGATACCTCCTATATTAATATTAGTAATTTGAGATGTAAGAGGTTCATTTTAGAGATGCTTGATTGGCTTGTTGACAAGAGAAGGTTGAGGGATGAGATTACTATGGGCATCTCGAAGAGGAGGTGGGGTAACATTTTGATTATGCATGCCCCATGGCATCTTTTGGGGGTGGGTTTAAAGATGGATAAGGTGGTTTTGCATTTGAATTGTTATCTTGAAAATCATTTATTTGATTAAGGGTTTGTAATAGGAGTTGATGGTTTTGAGTTACATTGTTAGAATTCTTAGAAGAATTAGAATTATAAGTAGTGGCTTGGGTACCACTATGGGTGTTAGTAGGAGCTTTAGAAAAGCTATTATAATGTGAGTCACTAGTGGCAAAACTTGCTTTTGTATCAAAAAATGGACTAGTAAAGGGATGAAAAGAGGAAGTGTTGGCCAATTCTAGCACACATATGAAGCTTTTGCATGGTTAGATGAAGTAGTGGATCAAAGGCTTAGAAAAGGGGTCTAGGATTATAAATTAGAATAGACCATGTGGGTTCTCATGTGTTTCAATCATTCAAGAGCATGAACCAAATTTGTTAGAACCTTGAAAGATTAAGCCTAGGATCAATGGGGCAAGCCTAATGAACCATACCGTCACTAGGACATCTTTTAAAAATGAATGGACCAACTCACTTGAGAATTTTATAAATACACCTTGGAAAGCCATGTGAGCCAAAATATTATAGTGCCATGGAATTTTTCATGCTGGGAACATACTTTGTAAATTTCATGTTTTGATGAGGTCCCTAACTCAAGATATAAGCTTTCAAAGATTGACTTGCAGATGGAGACATCCATGAAAATGTAAATATAAAGCTTAGTAATTAACCATATAGTGTTCAAAAGGTGACGGTCTTGTGGATGTCATTGACAGTTTCATATATGTCATTTATGGTCTCGTAGATGTCATTGATAATTGTACATATGTCAAAATAAAGCTCAAGTAATAAACCATTGGAGTCCAAATTTGACAATCGTGTAGACATCAAATATGATTGTGTGGACATCAGATGAAAAGAGAATAAATGTCAAATTTAAGTCTTTTTAAAATAGCCATTTGAGTTCAAATAATGGGTCTTGGTATATCTAATAATTGACATTTGACTGTACATCAATATCGAATAGAGTAAGGATAGATTTGATAAGTCAAAGGCAGATCAATAGGTCATAATCATTCATATCAAGTAAGATCAATGGTATGAGTGAGGTCTTAATAGGGTTAGTGTATCTCAAGGATAGGTGAGAGATTTACAAGCATCATTAGTTAATTAGGCTCCCAAGAAAATCAATAGTCTTCATAACATCTCATACAAAGCAAATCAACAAGAGAAGTTTAAAGTTGAAAGACTAAGGGATCTTCAATAGTAATTTGAACATGTGACTAGGGTTTAAACTAGGGTAAATAAGCATTGTAGGGTCATCTCATTTCCATTGGATCTTGGCTAAACACCATTAAAGCGACACACTGATGCAACCAAAGTGATCAATGACATAAAGGACCACTATTGGGACTTAATATGGACCTCTAGTTTGACATTTTGTATCATGTAAGGTTATTTATGTGACTATGTTCACCATTCTTAAAGAGGATCCATGTATATGGTGGATTCTTAGTCCTTACAGAGATAAAGTGGATCTATTTGGACCTATTTAGATCAAAAAAAAGGTTTATGTGGTCTATACATCTACATCGATGAAAAGACTTATACGAAATCCAATAATCTTAGATTGGTTTTTTTGCCCTATAGAATGGACCTAAGATCCAAACATGGAAATAGAGTAGATATGTGATTAATGCAAAGGGTCTCATCTATTGATGTGGCTCTATCATTGATAAATCAAGCACTAACTATCATTCATAGCATGGTACTATCAATATTAGGATTCAAGGGTTTGATCCTCATGAATAAGTAAAGTGGGTTTAGGGGTCCTAAGGTGGTGAACTAGTAGATGGAGAAGTAGTTAAGAGCATTGATTCCTCTTAAATAGTCTTTTCCAATCATGTAGAATAAACCCTTATCTTTTAGTGGGATATCTCAACCAATGAGAGGAGCTCGAGGACTATTGAAAACAAAAGGAAGTTAGCTTGTTGATAAGGATTAGTCTTGATTAGAAGAAGGTATGCATAAAGAAAAGAATCAATGAACTACCACCTCACTCCTTGATCATGATCCTTTCTTCACTCTCTTACACATTATTCCCATCTCCTCTCTCTCTCTCTCTCTCTCTCTCGTCTCTCTCTCTTCTCTCTCTCTCTCTCTCTCTCTCTCTCTCTCCTCTCTACTCTCTCTCTCCTCTCTCTCTCATCTCTCTCTCTCCTCTCTCTCTCTCTCTCTCTCTCTCTCTCTCTCTCTCTCTACTATATATAGAAGCTTTTGAGCCAAAAAAAGGGATCCCTTTATTCCCTCTTTTAGGCATGACTAGACTCTACCAAGATTGATCTTGTAACCTATTGAGATGAATACAAGACTATTTTTAGTTTTCATTATCCTGGTATAGTGTGTACATGTCAATTTTATTTTGCATATGTGGTAGAAATATCTCCCTTATCAAGTCCTAAGCTCAACCTAGTTACTAGTTTGATCTTGTTATGTAGGTCATTTTTAGTGTTTAAATATATTTTAATTGAGGCTTACATGTGGATACATTTATTGGTTAGTGTCTTGAATTAGACCTCTCCATCACTTCCCTTAGCTTTTGATCATTTGGTGAACCTTTGCATGAAATGTTGATGCATGACAGA
>JARHVA010003581.1:0-30000 GCA_037957365.1 Torreya grandis
GGAAAGGTTGGTAACTTTTGCTTGCCATTGAAGTAATCAAAATTTTCACATTTCCTCACTCATTGGTGGGAATATTTGAATAATTCAAGATAATAATAGCCTCCTCTCATTATCTTAATGGTTTTGGTCCTTATAGATAAATATCCTTTTGATGGGCCATCATGAAATTCTTTCATTACCTTAGGAACTTAATCATGCTCAATACATATTAACATAACTCCACTCATATCCTTTGTAAATATTACTCCATCAAAAATGATATAACAAATGGAATAGAGACTATAGTACCTTTTCTTATACTATTGAATATCATATGGGTATTCATTTGTCTATAAGAAGTTGGTCATGTCTTGGTCCAACTATTGAAAATAGGTGGGTTAGTTGGTTGAGGTGCATTTTAAGTATATACTAATTTAAATTTTGATTCAATAGTTCTAATATCAGAAGCCAGATGTTCACACAAATAATTTCATCATACCAAATTGGAAACTTTGATGTTTATGTCATACTTCATTACCTTGGTGATCTATCCTGCTCACTTTTCATTTATCTCCTAGCTGAGCAAAAACACTTTAACACTTGGGTGATTTACCATCAGATGAATCTTATTATTAGATAACATATGCCTAAATTTATTGAGATCCTTAATTATAACATATACCTATTTCTCCAAAAAACATTAATTTTATTCATATCCTTTGAAAGATTGGCTGAATAAGGATATCAATTATTCTAATTATTCTTGATTGTGCTGAGTCAGAATGTCCAGAAGATGCTTCCTTCCCCTATAAATTCATAGAGAATGAAGTATTTCTCATATTTTAGGTTGACCAGGGTTGGGAGCCTAAGAAATAGCTTGTTTTATGGATTGAAAGCTATTTCTTCTGTCATGTGTCCATCTAAAAATGGTACCCTTCTTAAGCATTACAGTGAGGGGTTTTACCAAAGAGGCAAAATTTGGGACAAATCTTCTCACAAAATTAATCTTCCTAAGGAAACTCTGAATTCCTTTCTTATGGCGTAGTAGCAATAATTTAGATATAACACTAACTCTTTTTGGGTATATTTTAAGGCCTTTTTTTAACACTATGTATCTTAGTAATTTCCTTTTGTGAATAAAAAAACACACTTCTTCAAATTAAGTAAAACCCTAAATTCTCTACACCTTTCAAAAAAAAATCTAAGGTGGTACAATTGTGCTTCAACATGCTTCAATTAGACCATGATAGCATCAATATATACCATGATCATTTCATTTATCAAAACTTTAAATTCCATATCTATGGCTCTCTAAAATATTTCTCCAGCATTAGTCAAACCAAAAGGCATTCTTTTGTGTGCATATGTGCCCCATTTTTTAGTGAAGGCAATTTTGTACTTATTTAACTCTTGTACCAGGATTTAGTTAATGATAGAATAACCATCTAGAAGGGAAAACCTTTTAGATCCTACTAAAGTCTATAAAATTTTTTCCATGGGTAGGAGAGGATAATGGTCCTCTAGATATACTTTATTTAGGTCTCTAAAATCTACATATGGCCTAATTTCACCATTTTTCTTTTTGATGTGGACCAAATTGGAAAACCAAGATGAGTGCTTGATGGGAAAAATCATATTATCTTCATTGAATTTATGGATCTTAATTTTCATTAGGGGTTTTATATTTGGATTAATGGGCCTCTTCTTATGTCTGATAGGCTTAGTGTTTGGATCCAACTCTATTATATGCTAGGCTAGACTAGGGTCAAACCTTCTTAGATCATGATAAATCCAAGTGAAGTTATCATCCAATTATTGGCATAATTCAATAAAAAATTTCTTCTCAAATTCATAACATACCTTTCCTAGCTTCATATTTTTGCATTTCAAAATGACCATCGGCTAGTAGTCTTTTTCATTAACTAAAATGTTCTTCTCACCTTTCAACTAGTTATCATAATTAAATATGTTTTCCAATGTAACAAGAGCCATAGGTATCATGTTTATCTTTATTTGGATGATCTGATCCCCATAATGATCCTAGACCTTAGGTTGGTTCTTATCTAATAATCCATCTTCTTCTCTTAAGAATTTTATAATTTACTTATCATTATCAAAGACTTGACAATTAGTGACATTGTCAGGAACATATGGTATCACTACCAATTTTACATGCTAGTTATTTTTTTAAATTATTTCCTCAATTAAGTTATATTAGGATCCCATTAAGGCCATATGATCAATATCTTTGTTTTATGATCTTGGTACTACTTGAATATTTAGAGTGATGAAATCTTCAAATAGTTCCCAAATCCTATGCTTATAAGATCTTAAGAAATTATTATTAGTCATGATTATAGATCTTACTTGGTGAATAATCAACTCACTATCACCAAATATCTATAAGGATTATATCCCTCCCTCTTTGGATAATTGCAGTCCTTGAATCAAAGCCTCATATTTAGCTACGTTTTTAGTGCAGCTAAATTGAGTCTAAAAGAATATAAATAACTATCTTTTTATGGAGGGATCAATATGACACTTGTATCCATTCTATTTTTGCTTCTTAAACCATCTAATAATAATTACCATATACCTTGAATATATTTAGTTAGTTTTATAATATTAGGAATGATTACATCATTCTCATTTATGTAAAATATGTACCTAGACCATTTTATTGTACATAGTCATAAGGATCAAACTATAAATTTTATCCCCATTCATCTAAGAGAATATCTAGAATATCTTTTGTGGTGGTTACATCTTCATGATCAATATCCTCCTCTTGATCTTGTAATATACAATTCATGTCCATAGGGTGAAGAGTGTATGGTTCAATATGATCCTTAGCTATTGGATCAAGTATTATCATTACTCTTATCCCATACCTCATCCTAATCAACATGTGATACCAATCCACAGATAAATATGCTCCCATTTTCTTGGCAAAATATCATGAGAGGTAAATGCAAAAATAAGGGGGGAGATAAATAACTGAGATATCTTGAGAGAATGAAAAACTTAGACAAGCATGGATAGTGAGATTTAAATCGTTTATTATTCCTACTATCTGAATAATAGTCTCATCCAACTAAATCACTCCCTTATTCATAGGTGTATATTTTATGTCAAGAGCATCAACTATCTTTTGGGGAATAATAGAACTACTAGCCCCTAAATCTACCATACAATTATGAACTAGATGTTTCCCAACTATTTGTGATAGATACAAAGGGGGAGGATTACCACTTTTGTCCATCTTAGCTTCAATTTATAGTTGACAAAAATTAAATATAGTACTACACCCCTTGGCTAGAGCCTTATTTGATATTTGGAAATTCTTCAAAGCCTCTTCTAACAAATCTTTGTGTGTTGGTATAGATAGTGCATCCCATATAGTGACATTTAGATTACTCTTCATTTTATCAATGATGTTGAAAGGGATATTGATAGCCTTTTTATGCGACTTTTTTGGAGTTATATCTTCTTTCAAAATATTTTGAGTAGGTCCTTTCACTTTAGGCTAGATAATCGGTATAAAGGGAGGCCTTTTTATTGTGTTATTCTTTGTAAGTTATAGTACAACTTTGGAATTTGAAGCTTGTTCAACCATGGGGATTTGATCACTATTGATTTCTCTTTTAATTGATTTTGTATTGGCTGAAATTAGACCTCCACCATTCAAATATACCTCTTCTTTATTTACCCCATAAAATTCCTCCTCATGTTGGTTCAGACGAGTAGCCTCTCCTTGAGCAGGATATTATGTGTCTTATTTTTGGGAAGTGCATTCTTCTTGTTGTCCCTATGTACTTGTCATCCCTTACACCATCAAAGCTTGACTAATGATGCCATTGGGACAAGTATTTTTATTATGTGGCTAAAAACAAGGATAACACCACTCATATTCATGAACCATGTTATTTTGAATATGTATAATGGCTTTGGAAGTATTTTGTACAAGTAAGGCATGACCATTTGAGGGTTTTGGTTGTGTGGTTTGACCTTGCAACTATTGATTTCCTTGGTATTAGTACTTATCTCCCTGATATGGCTACCTATTAGGTTAGTGTGCTATGTTAGCCTTCTAGTAAGGCTTATAATTTTTATATTGTTTCCTCTTCATTGCTACTAACTCATTACCAAAACTCTTAAGTAGTGACTTAACCTCATATAGTTCATATGTAGGAGTGGGGGTATAATTCAATGCACTGATCATATTGGGAATTAGATCAATTGTAGAAGGTGTAGGAGATATTTCTATAAATAGAGGCATTAGTGGTCTTGGGTCAATTATTTTGACTTGGATTAAATAATTATCTACCCTTATCATAATTTCAGAAGTTCTAGGGAGTGTGGTACCACCCATAGACTAAATCATAATAGCTATATCACTATTTAGGGCTCTTAAATAATATAGGAAATCATTATTTTTATTTGGCTTGACTAGTGCTAGAATTTTATTCCATGTTTTCTTGAAATATAAATTGAAATCAGTCATAAGCTCATGAGGAGCCCATTAAATGGAAGTCAAATGTTAAACCAAGGAAAGGTAGTAACTCTTATCTTCAAATTGAGCATAAAACATGGTTAATCAATCATTCCAAACTTAAATGGATATGGGAGAAATATTTTTGTACAAATATAAGGATTTACCCTTGAAAGAGGAGACTAAGAGTTTAATTACAACATTCTCATGTACCACATTGTGTATCATGCATAAATTAGATATATATTATATGTGATCCATAAGAATATTATAAGTTTTACAGTGAAATATAGTAGGGTTTTAAAGGCTAAGTTTGGTATATCATCATATTGAGCCATCTAGAGAGGGTTGACTCCATTAAAGGCTAAGAATTTTTTGGCCATTGTAAGAGGAACAAAATTAATAGGAGTAGGATTACTTGCAAGGGATGTAAATAAATTTGTTGGATATATTCTATAATGAGGTACAACTAATTTTGATATGTTTTTAAGTGGAAATGAGAATTATAAAAAATTGATATTCTTAACTTTTATATTTGACATGTTTGTCATCTTGGCATACATAACCCTTGAAATCCTAAAACCATAAACCAATTGAGTTTCCAGGTGCCTTTGAAATTCTTTAAAATCTTGTGTAACTTTGGCCAATAATATCACCATTTTATTTATACTTTTCATGTCCCACCAGTTATGCCAAAATTTATTATTGCATAGTTTTCACACTTTCTCTTTGATGTGGAATAGCTCAATGTGTAATACCTATAAAATTTTAAACCTCCAAGCCATGGGAATTTGGGAATTTGGGGTTAACCTCTAGAGAAGGCCAACTTCCTTTTACTAAATTTTATGCAACTGATGAGATACCAGTTTTATAATTTTTTTTCTCTTTTTAGTGTTCTTTCTCCTAAACTAAATTTTGAATAGGAAAAGGGTTAAGAATGAAATTCTTTACAAAACTAAAATAATGATTGTAACAAATGTATTAGTGGGTCTTAATTCTTGCTTGATAATCATAATAAAACTAGAAATCAATTGAAATTTGTTTGAGCATAGACTCATGTAAATGAGAAATCAAATGCAATATTTACTATTCTCATAGAAGGGACAAGATTTACTTATTTTCATTAAATAAAATATTAGAAGGGTAAAATACCATAACAAAGTTTATTGTGACTAAAAATAAGAACTGTAATATCCATAAATACTCAAATAAACCTACATACACAAGTATTTCTTAGATAAAAAAGGCAAATTATTAAATATATTTCATTCTTAAGGTTATAGCTTATAGACAATACATTCAAAATGTAGAGAATATATCCTCTAATAGAAAAATTATAGGTTGGGCCACAGGGTCTACCCATCTTTATAAAAAAATATCTCATAGATGAGATGAAATTATCAAAACTTAAACACTCAATAGAAAGAACCATGCAGATCTATAACTACATGAAAAAAGAGGTGAGTTTTCTATTTTGGGAACTTTTGACTTATAAGATGGCTTAGAAAATAGAATACAAGAGCTAGGCATGATTTTTAGATTAGAATGGTTGTGGGTGGAACTAGAGGATCTTCATGCAATGTTATTTCTTCTTCATGTAGCTAAAAATAGATCTTCATGTATATGGGTGGTGCCAAAAATAAAACTTGACTTCAAAAAAGATAACTAAAGTCACCTTTGCAAAACCCTAACTTGTAAAACACAAGTGAGACTTTTACAACTTTTTAATTCACATCAATTTTTCAAAATGTACTTTGTAATTTTAAATACATGATTTTACACTTTTTAGCAATTTATAACTTGGTAAAATATAAAGTTTAATTTGTAATTAATTTTTACAACTTTTACTTTATCAAAAATATAAAGTGTGAAATACATGTTTCCCTTTCTCAAAAAAGAGTAGTAAAATATAGTTGTACTTTTATAATATACAACATAAAATGTTTTTTTTATAAATGAAATTATAATTCATAAAAAAATTTCAATATAAAGTGATTAATCAATATCCAAAACTTTCTCTGCTTTCTTGTCATTATCGGCCTATAGTTTTACAACATATGCATTAAATGCCTAGAAAATTTCTTGTATTCTTTCTTCATCTAGTGTGTATTAATAGAGGTGAGAGGTTGTAAAACCTACTTGAATATCAAAAAAATCTTTCCTAAGAGTCTTTAAACCCTACATTTACATTCTTACCTTATCTATTGATCTTTCATATCTAATAAACCTATGGATAGGGCTCAGGATGAAGATTGTAGTCTTTCCAAATTCTTTTTCAACCAATTCCTTAAACCTATTCTGAACTTCCTCTACCTAAAATATGTTCTCTACATCATCTATTGGTTTGCATGACATCATATTAATCATTATTTTAATGTCATACAATAAATCAATAGCCTTATCATGTGCCACCTTAGCCTTGTGATCATATTATGTGAGTATCCTTATCCAAAACTAGGCTACTCTATGTAATTTCTCATGCTCAACATCATTATGTAGTATCTTCTCAGTAATGAGGGTATCCATATAAATTTAAGTCACATCCATAAATTTGGGATAATATAAGTTCAAGTTTTAAATTTCTCCCTCATATGTATTGACTTGTTCTCTCAGGATATTATTTCTCTTTGATTGTTTCATATTGGTCCATTATTGCATCAATAACCTTACTAACCTTAGAAATAAGTTATTCCAACCATTCTTTGGTATCCCTTCCTATGTGAGCAATTTCTTAAACTGATTCAATTATAGCTTGATCTAAAATTTGATTGATTGGTTACACTAGTTATGGTTGCTTTGATGATCCACTAGGCTCTAAGAACTGGTTCAATGCACCCATAAGTTGATCCACTTTGTTATTTAATTCATCCTTGGTGGCCTTGTCATGATAAATTATTTAAAATAGGGAGATGGTTCTAAATTGTACATCATGTTTTAACCGCTCTCTTATTGGCCATCCAAGGTGGATATTATAAATATGATAATCTTCCACCACAAGATCTTCCTTTGATTTATCTAGTGGGGGAACTACAATTTTAACATATCTCTCCCCTTTGTCATCATTGAATATCCTGGAAAATGCCTTGGGAGTAGGTTTAGAATTTTTATTAACCTATGATATACCAAATACTAGTGTGTTAGGGTCAATATTTTTTTCTCTTTTTACCCATTGAATGTGTTAGCTAGCTAAGGGTAACATCTGGTTGCTTGGGAATTTTCACTAAAGAATCAATAGCTAATGTTGTTACATTGATAGACACTGTGATAATTGTAGACTGATATGTAGATGTTTCCATTAATCACTTAGGATTTGTCTATGAAATTTAACTCCTATCAATATATTGCAAATCTATATTTACATCAAGAACTTGAGTCTCTCTAATATCAACTAAAGGTATTTTAATGATAGTGGAAGAGGTGGGGGTAGCAAAAAGAATTATGTCTAGTAGGGGTGTCGAAGATGGAATGGATACATGGAATATGAATTTGGGAATAGGTGGGAGGGTGTAAGACAAAGCATTAAATGAATCAATCAAGTGTGTGGCACTACTCAGGGTTGGTGATGTAAAGAAAGTGAGTGGGGATAAAAGTGAAATAGTACTTACCCTAAGAATTGGGGTGGCCTATAAGATTGAAGTTAGGATGACTGAGTTGGTGTCTTTGTAATATTCAATGGTGTTGGAAATCAATGGTGATGGAATGGAAGGAATTATGAATGGAATGGAAAGAGGGAGTGGAATGAAAGGGGAAGGTAAAATTGGAGGAAGGGAAAGTAGAGTGGAACTTTGAGAATCCATTGATGGGGGACCTTGAGTATCCACTTGAATTGATTGTAGTGGTTTTACTTGGATTATTATGGTAAGTAATGTGGTGGGAATGATAGGTGGATTGGAAACTATAGATGCAATGGGAATGGAAAAAGGAGGTGAAATGGAAACAAGACATTTTGGAGAAGTAGATACAAGAGGTGGAAGTATTGGGGCCTCTAGAGCAATATACGTAGGGGGAGGGATAATAGTGTAAATTATGGTTATCACTAGGAAAAATATGGTGATATAAGTTGTATAAGCTCTTACTATTATTGTCTCTTCAGATAAAATGTCCATGGGTTATTCTATAACTTTTCCATCCTTGTTTGATTGCCCTATTTTAGCTCTAGTATTTTTTTTTCTTTTTCTTCTTTTCTAGCTCCTTTGATGACTCTCTTATTGTTCAACTTAGAACCTATTATTATATAGGAATCCTTTTTTATTTAAGATTTAAAATATTCTCTCCAACTCTTATTGTTTCTCTCTTTATTTGTACCCCTTTGTTCCTCAACCAATTTATTGTTTTGTCAATCACACCTTTTGTTCAATCAAATAAAGAAAAGTATTTAGGAGCTGACCACATTTCTAGTGGTAGGAGTTATGTGATGATTTGTGTATAATAAATTGGGTTCACATTGGACTCATCTACCAAGTCATCAGGAACTAGTGTCAAATAATAATGCTTGATCTTCTATAGGGTCATTCTATAATAATACTTCATTTTATCCCTCTCCACATCCTCAAACTCCTAATAATATTCATAATATGGGATGTGAGCATATGTTTCAAGTACACATATGATGGTGATCTTTCCATAGACATAAAAAATAGCTTAGACTCCAAGGTCTTTAAATTCATTTAGCACATTTTAGTTTCAACAAATTTAGCCTTGAGGAGGGAGAGACGTGTATCTACCAATAGAAATTGAGAAATGAATTCCCACCTTGTGCCTATTAGAAAGGATCTTATGGGTCTCTACAAGTTTCATAACAAAATCCATCATTGCCCATTTATCATTCACATATCTAGTAAGGGTATATGGGTAGCCACTAAAACTTGCTACTCTAATATAGGAATAGGTGGGAAACTAAATGAATTATGAGCCATATTTTATAATCTCCTTAATTTATATTAATGAGAGTCTTTTTCTTTCTAGTTGTTTACCAAACATGGTAATGATACAATAGATGAAAGCATCATTTACCCTCTTGAAATTCTATTTTATAGCCTCCAATGTGAGGTTAGGATAGTAGTTATATACTCTGTTAATTTCTCTAGGGACTGTGTTAAGACCTAGGAAAGATCTTCCTTTGGCCAAAATGTAGATAGGTAAGAAGTCATATAAAACTTGACTATTGTTTAAACCTCCAAAAATTTCTTGTGGAGGGAATAATTTATTATTTGAGCCTAGTGAATGTATTGGATGTTTTGTCAGATGACCCAAATGTATTAGAACATCCATTCCTATAAACTCTTAGCATTAATATTGCCAGTGATTCTTTGTAATAATACACTAATGTCTCCCACCTCATCAATGAAATAAACCCTATACAAGGTCTTTGGTAATCTGGTGGAGGTGGCCTTGGGAGACTTACACCACTATTTTTTGATCATCTTCTAACACCCATCTCTTTTGTCTTCAAAAAATTCTACATATGTTTATGGAGTTATATCAAGATAACTCTCAAATTCTGGGATTATAAATATTGAATCAATGTAGTCAAGGTTTATATTTAGAATCCTCTCTCCTCATTCATTCAAGACATGTCTTATATAAGGATCATAGTGTTGGGCTATTTTGAGCACCAAATCAAGACATTAGACTGATAGTGGAAAGGATACATCTTATGGTAAATGATATTCATAATACTCTAGACCTAATCATTGTTAAAATCTACACCTATTTTGGTCCAAAAGGCTTCTAGGTCAATATAACACAAATTAGTATATATCATTACTATTATATTAGTATATAAACTAAGGGTTACTCCAAGACATTTGGATTTGAAATTCATCCCTTATAGAGGCATGGAGTCTAAATTTATTGCTTATGAGAAACCAACTATGAGAGTTGGTGGTGTTTGAGGGTGTTCCAAGCAAGTAAAATCTTTGGTAGAGATGGGAGGTGTTCTATGTAGATAAAAGTTCTAGTGGAATTAGGAGGTGCTTGAATCAAGTGATAATTCCATGGATTTATGGTATGTTCATTGTAAGTTGGATCTCTAACAAGGATAGAAGGTGTTAGAAGCAATTTGGATTCTTATGGGGATGGGAAGTGTTTAAAGTAGGTCTAATATCCATGAGGACATGGAAATTTGTGGAGATGTTAGGTGCTTGGGACAATGGTAAAACCCAAAAAAAAATTATTTGATTGAGTCAAGTCCAATGTCTATAGGGACTGTAAAGGTATCTATTGGGAATATTCATTGGGTTTTAAATGGTGAATATGCTTATGAAATATTTTCCTATCTAGGCAAAAACCTATATTTTGATTGTGAAATTAGGAGGGAAAACTCAATACCTTTGATGATGACAATTTTGGGGGAAATATAAAACCCTCTCAATGAAACTCTTGGAAAATAAAATCCTAAAAAACCCTAAACTTATGACTATAGTTTTTTTTAAATGACTAGTCAATCAATAACTTATACCAATGCCTAACTTTAGAGAACCTTTAAATGAAGTCAAATAAAAAAACTAAAAACCTAACAAAATTACTTGAAATATTTTCATAAAAATGTAAATAAATTTGAAAATATTTAAATCTCAGGAATAATGGTGGAACTACAAGGGAAATACCATGTAAGGGTGAAAATGATGTGGCAATTGAGATTTGTAGACATGGATTCCACTAGTAGTTACTTGCTTGCATGAAGATTGAGGGTTTCTCATGTGGTGAAGGTTATCAAAGATAAAAATACTCAATTAATAATTTAAAAAAATGATAAGGAATCCCTAAAATGATTGTTTTAAATAGGATAACCCATATAATTAATGAATCAAAGGTGGTTAGTGGTAAAGATAGGAGATGCTTGGATCAAGTCCCATATCCTCAAGGTTGGGGTGTTTTGTATTAACTTTAAATTGTGGAATGTAGAACCCACAGTGCTTTTTTCAAGTTTTTCAACTTGAAAATTGCACCTAGAGTTCCAAATCCTATGGCTTAGATGGTTGACAAGAGGTGGAACCCAATATGTAATTTACAAATTTTCAAATTGTACTTTTATTTATAGATACTATAAGGAGGGGTGTTTGGGTTTCACAAGATCTAGAGCTTAACATGTAATTTACAATTTTTATAAATTAATAATTACATGTCAAGCTCTAGATTCCATCGATTAAAGGGTTTATGGGATCTAAGACTTAGCATGCATTTTATAATTTTGTAAATTGTAAATTTCATGTTAAGTTTTATATTCTATCTATTAGGAAGTTTAGATGCTTTGTATCATCTAGAACCCATGAGGCAATTTACAAATTTGTAAATTACATATAGATTTCTATATTCCATAATGTAAAGGGGGAAAATAGGTTTTAGGGGGTTTCAAGGTACTTTCCAAAAAATGAAGGAGGTTTCCCTTTAGGTATCAGATATTTTGATATTTCTAGGACAAAAATATCAATAGTTTCAATCTCCATTTGTCAACTTTCACCACACTTGTATATAACCTTACTCCTTTAAGAACACTCATTTGCTTATGTGTCCATGATACTATAGGTGATATTTTAAGGCTTGAATTAGTGTTTAAGGGTCATACAAATAATGGATTAGTAATTTTCATATCTTTACAACATTTTAAACCTCTTTCTAAACTCCCTCATAGCCTATTGAATCTCAAACTAGCACTTTAAGCCTTGAGAACTATCTTTTTTTATATAAGTGTTGTACCTTCATGTTCAAGACCATGCCAATGCCTTAATGGCATGGTTCGGTTTTGAAAATGTTAATAGGCACTTAAATTGAATAATATTTCCTCATCTATTTACTCTTCGACATTAAAATCATCTTGTTTTGTATACTTTCTCAAATGATTGTGCTAAAAGAAAAGGCCATTTGTATGGGTATAGGTCTCCATTAGTTGACTTTGAATGAATACATTCTTAGATTCCCATGATTTATTTATATTAATATCATCATTATCTAGGAATATATTCTTCAAATGGATATGAGACTCCTAAACAATTCTACCTCTCAATTTTGTATACTAGCTTGTTGATAGTCCCTTAGCCCTATGATGGTTGTAGGTGTATGTACTTAGAGTGAATAAATGTATACAAGTTCTTGGAAAAATTCTCTTCTTTACTAGATATATCTCACCATGATTTTCCCTTATGACCACTCATTACTTCATTAAACATTCTATTAGATCATTTTACTCAAGGAAACTCCTTGTGATTTTGTTCTATTACTATGTTTAGTTGTAGGTGATGGAGTGTTGACCTTGACTATACTGTCTTAGTACTTGGGGGGGCATCAGGATATCTATCTCATACATCTTAATGTTGTTATGATTTTATTTAGCTATGAATCTCCATCATATATGTTTCTCTCATAACCTTGAAGAGATTAAAAGTATACATGTGTACTAATAACCCTTTGAAGACTGTAGGTAAGTGTTTTTAGGAGAACTTGGTTGTACATGATGTATATCTTGATGTAAAACTCTTTACATTATTTGAATTGATTATTCAATCATGGAAATATCCTATGAACTTTGATAATATACAATACCTATATTTATTCAATGCCTTTACTATCAATATATTGCCTATAGGTCCTTGTATGGACTAATTCATGATCTAGGCCTTAGAGAGTTGGACAAAGATGAAAAAAGTGAAAAAATGGTTTTAATTGTCAAATTATTTATGTTCTCATTCAAAACATGAACCCATGGATGATCTACAGCATGGAAGAGTTTTTTTATGGGGAATTGAGTGCAAAATCCTTATGTAGGGTGTAAGAGTCTAATGTATTGGGTGCATAAGTATTATCATGTAGCTACATGCACAAGCATAAATTATCTCAATGAAATGATGGGAATGTCCCCAAATTATGGGTCCCTTGTGATCCTTTGGATGAGCCTCTAGAGTAGGTTTTATTCCTTATATTCTAAGTACACCTAGTTTAAGACTAGTACAAAGGTCTAAAGAGAAGAAACGTAAATCTACCGCTTATCTAAACCTAATATCTTGAGGGGAAAAATAAAGGGAAAAGGTAAGAGATGCTGATAATTAAAAGAGGTGATGAACTTAGAATAGAGTGAGCACTCATAATAGCATAAACACAATACAAACCTTTTATAATAATACAATATCACATAGTTTATGCCAAGTCACTCTAAATTCATACTTGATACACATAGAGGAGTTGGAATATACTGAAACACTGAGAGGGATGAAAAATGGTCCATAGATAACATGAACATAGACCCAAGTGCACATAAGATCTGACCTATAAGTGATTTTCAAGTTTAATGTGGAGATGTAGGAAATGGAAAATTATGAGAGGGGTGAACATTACCCATAGTCAAAGATCAACAAACAAAAATAACACATAGAATATTAGAAGAACAAAAATAGGTGAACTTAATTCTCATTGATCTATAAGATTTAGTAAGTACAAGTGCTCATGGAGGGTAAATTTTAGTAACGTGAGGTTGCTATAAAAGTGTTGACTCTTTTACAAGTGAAAGAATATAATTTTATAGAGAACAATCTTACTTTATAATAAATGCACCCCTTGAGGTGGTAGGCATAGTTTTAAATTATTTTATAGCAATGTGGCCATGTTTCTTAAAATTTATCTAATGATTAGATCTAGGGTTAGTGGTAGGATCACTTCTAGATACACATGCATAAGGGAATTAAATATTTCCTTGACAGAGTTATAAGGTGGCATATATGCACATCCCAATGCCAAGTAATTTTTTCTATATTTAATCAATATGATAGCATCTTGATCTTCCCTCAATTTCCTTAATGACCTTCTTTATATCTTGATTCCCCTTGACATGTGGCACTCTATGATTGATCTTGGGTGTGGTACTATAGGGGTGACACATGTCACCTTGAAAGGCCTTTAGAGGAATCATTTTGGAGCTTTAGATGGAAACAACATGGTTGTGACATGTGGGAATTAATTCTTTGCTATGGTATCTCAGTGGATCCTCTTATAATTTTTTTGGCCAATGGTGCTACTTTAAATTTTGCCAAAAGGGACTGTCTTTAAATGAGAGATAGGCTTACATGTGGAGAGTTATCACTTTTCCTAGGATAAACATGAACTTTTTGTGTTAAACAAGCATCGAGATACCATGTGGCACTAGTGGAAGGAGAGATGTATATTATTCCATTCATGAGTGCAGACATATGATTCTACGCATAGCTGTAGAACTAGGTCAACTAAGCATGAGGAATATTTTTAATAAGGGCATACACAAGAATTGAATATCTTGAGCACATACTTCATAATTCATATTGATTCCTACATTTAACCTTCACTTAAGCATTTTAGAACCTAGGGACTTGCATCATTAAATTTGTGTGCTCTTAAACTTGTGTGCCATGAAATCCTATATGAAGACATGTGTTCAAATATTTATGCGAGCATGAGTTATTTCTACATTTATATGAAAACCTATGTATTTATTTTGGTCTACGATGGATATAGGAATTGTCTTTACTCACTTTACTTGGAACACCCAGGTCCTCATAGGTACGTAGATCTTCTATAGGGCCTCAAGAAGCCTTACACCAATCTAGGGGTGACTTAGAAAATCAACACTTTTGGTGGCCTATATAGGCCACTTATCTACTAATTAAGAACCTATTAGCCTTTGAGTGATCCATTGGGAATGGATTCTTTGGGTTTTCTTATTCCTTTATTTTGTGAATACACTAGCTTTGCACGTTTTGGCTTTAGAATGAATTGAAAGTTCACTTTAAAAAATAATAAATGCATGCAAAATCACATAGAGGAAAAGACCTAAGATAATAAAACATTTTTTATAAGTTCTTAGAGGAATTAAAACTACTTAAAATAAGAATGTACAAATTGCACTTTAGGGGAAAAATAGTATCTACTTTACTTATATACAATTTGTACACAATATTAATGGAGATATCACTTGAGATGAATCCCATTGACTAATATTAGTAGCTCTTCTCCATTAATTCTAGCAAGTTAGAAGGCATTAGATGGCTTGTAGATGGTTATGGTATATGGACCACTCTATATTGCATCAAACTTAGTGTGCCTTCCATCCTTTGCTCTATCTACATCCCATTTGACCACTAAGTCTCCCCCTTAGAAACTCTTGATGCTAGATTTATTGTCAAATATCCTCTTGGTTTGTACCTACTAAATATCCATATAATGTGTAGCTTGCACTCTAGTTTCTTAGAGTTCCATTAGTTTGGCTAATCTTACTATGAGGGGATCATTTTCAAGTAGTTGCAACTGATGCATGAGTTCCAATGAAGGCAAGTCAAGGGATGTTGGTAATATGGCTTCCCTTATATAAACTACCATGAAAGGAAAATTTCCAACTATCTTGGGCATGATCTGATTAGCCCAAAGAGTGACTTTAAGCTTACTATATCAAGCCCACTAATTATTCCCTAGATTTTTTTTATTATTTAGATTAGGTTCTTGTTGGTGGACTTGGATAGACCAATACCATGAGGATAATAATTTTATGAAGCATTCAGATAGATATTGTACTTGAAGACCCACTCATTGATCTTGGTTCCAAGGAAGGCCGATGTATTATAAAATATAATGGTAATGAGGATGCCAAATCTCATTATAATGTCTTCCTAGAAGTTGAGGATGGATGTCTCATTAGCCTCCTTGAGTAAGATCACTTCTTGTTGGAAATAATGTAATTGATGTCAAAGGTATAACATTGGTGATAAAGGCCCCATAACATTTAATGGTGTTTTTAATATTCATAGCTTGGCTAATGTTTGTTAATATTTATTTAATATTAATGAATATATTTTTGGTTTCATAAAAGTCAAAAGAGGGCCTGTGGAGAAGTCAAAGAGTCATAGGGTAAAGACAAATGAGGAATGGGATGCATTTTCCCATGAAGAGTCATCTTGACGATTTTCAAGAGTCACCAAGTGAAGACAAAAGAGGGTATGGCACATTTCTCCATAAAGATTCACCTTAAGGAATTTCAAAGGTCACCAAGATAAAGAAAAAAGAGGAAAGGATGCATTTTCTTATGAAAGGTCACCATGTGACTTTTTAAATGCAAGGATATGAAGGGTCATGCAATTTTGGCACCATTTTCCATGAGGATTTAAGGGTGACAAAGGGTGAATGCCAAAGTCATTTATAAAGCTATAAATAAAGTCTTGAGAAGCCATTTTTAATATGAAAGAGAGTACATGGTTTGTATTTATTTTATATAATAAAATAGGAGAGAAAGTCATGAGATATTGTAGAGTTCTATTATTTGTTGAGTAAGCAACATTGGGAGATAGTTATGTTTTATACACAAGAGGGGTTAGTTCTCCTATGGAATGGTGCTCACAAATATTTTCAAGGGGTTGGTGCTCGACAAAGGGGTTGGTTCTCATACAATTGAGTGCTTACAAACTTTTTAATTTAAGTTAGTATTCATTCATATACTTGAGATTATTCTCTATGTTTTTTCCCACTTTGGGTTTTCACATAAAAATCTACTCTCTCTCTCTCTCTCTCTCTCTCTCTCATGCTCATGTGGTTCATGTTATTATTTCAGTTTTATTACATATCTTGAATGTGTGATTAGGGGGTTAAAGAATAGAAATCAAATTAAGTAAAAGATATATAATATAATGATTCACCCTCCCTCTTAGTATATTTTATGCTTAACAATTGGTATCAGAGTAGGTTCGTTTTGAAAAAGTTTTACAACTTGAAGGTAATTTAGGGAAAGCAGAATAGCTAGATCACATGGAGGTTTTTATATGAATAAGGCACATTTTTTTTATGGGAAAAATTATGATTTTTGGAGCATAATGATGAGGACTTATTTGATGGCTCTTAGACTTGACATTTGGAAAGCAATGGTAGAGGAATATGAAGAGCCACAAATACTTGTAACTACTCTGATAGAAAAGAAGACAAGTGAAAATAATGCTAAATATTTAAATGTATTTTTATGTGGTTTATGTGAATCAAAATTTATTAAAGCTATACAATGTAAATCTGCTCATGAAACTTGGGTAAATCTTGAGAATATTTACAAAATTGATGAAAAGGTTCATTAAGCTAAGCTTTAGAATTTCAAAAGACATTTTGAGAGTTTAAAGATGGAAGAGGAATAAAATATAGCAAGTTAAATTTTTACGGGTTGATCAAATAGTTAGTCAAATTCAAAATCTTGGAGAAAAGTTACAAGAATCAATCATGGTATAAAAAGTTTTGAGATATCTACCATTGAGATATGATGCAAAAGTTTTAGAAATTAAAGAGATGAAGAATTTAGCCGAGCTAAAGATGGATGAGCTACATGGTATTCTTATGGCATATGAGATGTGGAATGAATAAGATAAACCCTGAAAGAGAGAAGCTAATTTCAAGACATCAAAGAAAGAGAAGGCTAAGATTTAAGAATCAAGTGACAGTTCTAGTAATGATGAAGATGACAATAGATCTATATTCATGCACAAGATGTGAAAGGGAATAGGTAGATATCAATAAAAATTACCTTTTAAATGTTTTAATTATGGAAATATTGGACATTTTGTGTCTAAGTGCCCAGATAAGGGTAATGGTGACAATGAAGAAGGAAAGTCTACATACAAAAAGAATCTCAAAGAAAAATTCAAGAAGGGATTCAAGAAGAAGAGTTTATATTCTAATGATCCCAGCTCAGTCAAAGATAGGGGAGTTAGTGATTCAGAAGAAGAAGAGATTCTATTCATGGCCATACATGAGGATGCCTCCACAAGCAAAAGTATAGTTGATCAAGAAGAAGAATAGGATGAATTTGAAGTGAATATAGAAGAACTCATTTTTGCCTTAGAAGAGTTAAAATATCTTGAGAAGAAGAATCAAATATTAAAGCTCCAAATTGAGAAAAATTAAAAGGATTCAAAGGAAACAATTAAAGATCTATAAACACACTTTGAAGAAGCCAAGAAGAATGAAAAAGATCTAACGATACAGTTGTAAAAAGTTAGTGAAAAATGTGAAATGTATGTTATTGAAATTGCTTCTTTAAAAGAAGATATTGAGAAAAAAGAAAAAGAAATCAATGATAGAGTAACCAATGATTCAAAATTTGAGAATAACACTAATATGTTGAATAAGATATCAAAAATTCAAAGATCACTGTCAGATAAGATAGGTATCAGATTTGAAAAAGAGAAAGGGGAGGCCACTACTTTCACAGACAAGGTTAACATAGAAAAAGGAAAGAGCTATTTTTAATCTCTTACAAAAGAAGAAATAAAAAGGGAAGAAGTTAAAAACATAGAGGACATCTCAAACAAAGAAGACTATAAGGAACAGACCTACAAAAGGCAATCAAGTCAGAGATACACAAACAGGTCCTATTTTTTTGGTTACTATTTTTATTATAATATATATGGTCATAATAAAATAGAATATTAAAAAAGGGCTAACAATTTTATAAATAAGAAGGAAACTCATGCAAAATCAAGAAAAATCCATAACTCTTTTGCTCCTCTATCAAGCTTTAATTAAGAGGCCATAATATGTTACAAGTGCAATAACTTTAGACACATAGCCTGGTATTGTAGAAGAATTTTTACATCAATAAAGAAGGACCAGAGTTTCAAGTCTCCATTCATCAAGAAGAAACTTTAGATAGGTTCATGGCAGAAGAAATAACTTGAAAAGTCTATGTTGGTATAAATAAATTTGCATGCAAGAAATGAAAAAAAAACTATGGTTCATTGATAGTGGATGTTTGAGGCACATGACAAGAGACAAGATAAAGTTCATAACCTTGAAGAATATCAATGGTGGCACAATGAAATTCAAAGATAATACTACTACTAGAATTACCAAAAAAGGTACACTAAGTTTGGATTATGGTACAACTAAAAATAAAAATATTTTTTATGTAGAAGGTCTTAAGCATAATCTTTTAAGTATAAGCCAAATGTGTGATTAGGGGTACACATTAAAGTTTTATGTAGAAGGTTATGAAATTAGGAGAAAATATTTAGATGTGTTGGTTGTAGATACTTAGAGAATAGGTAATAATTTTTATATTTTATTAGACATCAAAGGTCAAAGATGTTGTTTGATTTAGATTGAAGAAAGTTGGCTATGGCACAGGATAATGGGACACATAAATTTTGACAATATTGTCAACATCATCAAAAAGCAAGCAATTAGAAATAGTCCAAAGATTAAAAATCCATCCAACATGCTTTGTGAACCTTGTTAGTATGGGAAGTAGGCCAGAAGGTCGTTTAAAACAAAAGAATACTTAACCACTCAGATGTTAGAGCTTGTTCACACTGACTTGTGTGGAACAATAAGAACTCAAAGTACTCAAGATGAGAAACATTTCATGTTGTTTATTTATGATTTTTCATGTATGACTTGGGTAATATTTTTAAATAAAAAATAGGAATCTTTTAGACATTTAAAAGCATTAGTTAAGAATGAAACTAGTGTAAATATTCAGTGCTTAAGATGAGATCGAGGAGGAAAATTCATGTCAGATCATTTTATTGAGTTTTTTGAAGACCATCAAACAAAAAGACATTTTTAGTAGCCAAAACTCCAAGTAAAATGGAGTAGTTGAACAAATAAATAGAATAGTTTAGGAGATGGTGAGGACAATGCTAAATGAATCCAAGATACCAGATAAATATTAGAGAGAGTCAGTTGGTATAATAGTGAATATTCAAAATCAATAATTATTGAGAGTCAATACTGATATGACTTCTTATGAGCTATGTAAAGACAAACCAGTTACAGTTGATTATTTCAAAGTTTTTGATAGTATATGTTTCGTAAAGAGAACCAATGAAAAATTGGGTAATTTTGAATCTATAGTAGATGAAGGTATATTTCTTGGTTATTCTTTAAAAATTAAATATTATAAATGTTATAAGAAAATAACCAAGACAATAGCTAAAAGTGCAAGTGTCAGGATAGAATAAAATGGAGCATAATGAATTAGTGATCCAGTAGACATTCCTAAAATCATTGAAGAGGAAGATTTTGAAGAATAAAATGAAGATGAGAAGATGGAGAAAAAGGACACCAAAACCCCATCCAAATATGTCCAAAAAAATCATAATGAAAGTGACATCATCAGGGACATAAATGAAGGAATTCATACCAAAAGAATGATGGTTAGTGAATCTGAACAAGTTAATTTCTCTTTGTTATCCAAAATTTAGCCTAAATTTTTTTTAGAAGCTGGACATGATAATAATTAGGTTAAGGCATTGGATGAAGAATTAAATAATATAGAAAATAATGATACTTGAGAAGTCCCTAGACTAAAAGATCAAAATGTGATACAATTAAAATGGGTTTATATAAATAAGTTTAATGAAAATGGGGAAGTGACTAGGAATAAAGCAAATTAATATGTTAAGAACATACTCAAATTGAGGGAATAGATTTTGAAGAAAATTTTTAACTAGTAGAAAGGTTAGAGGCTATGATAATGTTTCTTACATATGCAGTGTTAAAAAATTTCAAAGTGTTTTAGATAGATGTCAAGTTTGCTTTCCTGAATGGGAATCTAGAAGAGGATGTCTACATTTAGCAGCTAAAGGGATTGTTTTCTCTCAAATGAGAAATATGCATGTATACAAATTGAGGAAAGCACTATATGGATTGAATCAATCTCCCAAAGCTTGGTATGCAAGACTTTATAAATACCTGTAGGATCAAGGTTTCAAGACAATATTTGTTGATAGTAACCTCTACATAAAAATAGAAGATGAACATCAGTTGATTGGTGTGGTATATGTTGATGACATAATATTTGGAGGTAAAAATTAAAAGATGATAAAAAAAATTCCAACAATATGAAAAAAGAATTTGAGATGTCTATGCTTGGAGAATTGTCAATTTTCTTAGGGTTGCAAATCTTTCAGTCAAATAAAGGAATTTTCATATCTCAAATTAAATATGCCAAAGAAATGTTGAAAAAAATTGGTTTTGAGGATTTTGAATCAATTGGTATACTAATGGGTATAAGGAACAAGGTAATTAAGGATGAATATTCCCCCATTACAGATCAATCTTTGTATAGATCTATGATTGGTAGTCTTTTATATTTGATAGCATCAAGGCTAGACATTATGCATGTAGTAGGCATGGTTGCAAGATATTAGGTAACCCCAAAGGAGAGTCATATTTATTTGGTGAAGATAATATTTAGATATATCAAGGGGACATTGGATTATGGATTATGGTATCCCATAAGTAGATATTTCACTTTGGTTGTTTATATATATTCAAATTGTGTAGGTTGTTTGGATGAAAAAAAGAGTACAAGTGGATGAGCTTTCTTCCTCAGTGATAGATTAGCATCATGGCTAAGAATAAATCAAAATTTAGTATCACTTTCTATAGATGAAGTAGAATATATTCTAGTGGTATTATGTTGTACTCAAGTGATTTGGATGAAGCAAACTTTGGAAGATATCAAGGTGAAATATGATGAACACATTTCTATTTTTTTATAACAAAAGTGTTATTAATATTTATAAGAATATAGTGATGCATTTAAGAACAAAACATATTCCTATCATGTATCACTTCTTGAGAGAATAGGTTGTAGATCAACATGTTAAGATGGAATATTTTAGTACTATAAAATAGATTTCAGATATTTTTAGAAAGGTACTACCAAAAGACACATTTGAGTATCTAAAAGAGAAGTTAGGAGTAATTTATTTTAATTCCTTCCAATGAGGATCAACATCAGTTGAGGGGGAGCTAAGAGTTAACTCTAGGATAGGACCTTTGTCATTGATGTCAAAGGGGGAGAAGAATATAAATAGGTATAGGGAATAGGTACAAGTTACTACAATAAGGGGGAGTTACTATATGTTTTTTAGATGGAAGTATGTCTAGGTTTCAAGATGTTGTAGTTTCAATTTGAGGTTGCCATCAATGACAAAGGGGGAGATTGTTGAAAATATTATCATTAATCTCAAAGGTCTAGCATTGGTGTTAAAGGCCCCATAGTATATAATGGTTTTTTTAATATTCATATATTGACTAATGCGTGTTAATATTTATTTAATATTAATGAATATATTTTTATTTACATAAAATTCAAATTAAGGCCCATGGATAAGTAAAAGATTCATAGGGTAAATACAAAATAGGAATGGGATGCATTTTCCCATGAAGATTCATCTTGAGGAATTCAAAGAGTCATCAAGTGAAGACAAAAGAGGGTATGGCACTTTTTTCCATGAAAAGTCACCTTAAGGAATTTAAAAGGTCACCAAGATAAAGAAAAAAGAAGAAAGGATGCATTTGCTTATGAAGGGTCCCCATGTGACTTTTCAAATGCAAGGATATGAAGGATCATGCAAGTTTGTCACCATTTTCCATGAGGATTGAAAGGTTATAAAAGGTGGATTCTAAAGGTCATTTTTAAAGATATAAATGAAGGCTTGAGAAGCCATTTTTAATATGCAAGAGAGTGCATGATTTGTATTTGTTTTATATAAGAAAAGAGAAGAGAAAAGCAAGAGATATTGTATATTTATATCATTTGTTGAGTAAGCAACATTAAGAGATAGTTGTGTTTTATACACAAGAGGGGTTGGTGCTCCTATGGCTTGGTGTTCACAAATCTTTGAAAGGGGTTGATGCTCTTATGGTTTGTTTTTCACAAATAATTGTTATGTTGGTACTAAAAAAAGGGGTTGGTGCTCCTACAAGTTGGTTCTTATGAACTGTGTAATTTAAGTTGGTGGTCATTCATATACTTGAGATTATTCTCTATGGTTTTTCCCACTTTGTGTTTCCATGTAAAAACCTAGTCTCTCTCTCTCTCTCTCATGTGATGAATGTTATTGTTTTAGTATTATTGAATATCTTTAATGTGTGAATAATTGGTTAAAGAGAGAAATAAGATTAAGTAAAAGATATATAATATACTGATTCACCCGCCCTCTCAGTATATTTCATGCTTAACACTTATATCCACATTATGAAATAGTTAGTGGCTATAAGAATCCACATGTGCCCATTGGTTGATGATGGGTGAATCATGGATATAAAATATAGGCCCCACTACATGAAGTGTTGATCAGCTTGAATCAAGTATAGTGGTAAGGATACAAGTATTTGTTTACTTATGAATAAGGCACATTTTCTACAATTTTTCACATATGCATGTACATCTTTAAATAGTGTTGACCAATAATAACTAGCTTGTATGATATTCATAGTAGTGGTCTTAGGTGAATGATTGCCTCTTGAATGGTCATCATGGAATTCTTGAAGAATTCTACTTATTTTCTTTGACTCTATGCACCTCAGGAGAACCCCATTGAGATCCCTACAAAAAAGTGCACCATCCAAAAGTGCATAGGGGATGGATTGTAATCTAAAATGCCTAAACTTAAATTTTTCAAGGATAGGAAGATATAAATTATGTTTAAGGAAGTCTCTCATATTGTAATCCCAATCTATTATAGTTTCTTTGCTTGTGCACTCTCCCTCGTGCAGTGCTAAGATTGCATTATCCTCTAGTTTTGTTATTTTGGCCAACTACTCATAAAGTCCTTTTCCTTGCGCTAGATGATTGACCTGTATGTTTATAGAATATTCTACCACATTAAAGATCCATATAACCCTTCTCTCACTAATATACTTGATGATAAAAATATCCTTGATACTTACATGTGCCACCATGAGCTAGATTTTATTGTTGGAGAGCATATGCCTAAATTTCTTTAGTGCTCTCATAACTTCAAGTGTGTGTTTATCTATGAAGCTATAATTTATCTCATAATCCTTCAAAACCTAGTTGAAGAAGGAAATCAATTTCTCTATTTTATTTTTTTATTGCATAAGGATGGCTTAGGTGCCTTTAACTCTACCAAATACATAGAGGATAAAATCCTTGTTGTAGTCTAGGTTGATAAAAGTGGGAACTTATGATATGTAATGATTTATTCTCTCAAAACATTCCTTTCCCTTACATATCCAAATAAATTCAACCTTATTATTTAACATCACAGTGAGGGGCTTGATTAGGATGGCAAAACTAGCCACAAACCTTCTCACAAAGTTGATTCTGCCTATGAAATTCTAGAGATTTTTCTTATGGCACAAAAGAGGAAGAGATGAGATATCCTTGACTCACTCTAGATAAATCATGATCCCTTATTTTTAAATAATATTCTGAAGGAGTGAACCTTCATTAACTATGAAAATATATTTGTTAGGGTTCAGTGATATACTAAATTCTTAGAATTTTTGAAAGACCTACTCTAGATGATCTAGATGATCTTCTATGTGCTTAGAGAAAATGGTTATGCCATCAAGTTAAAATAAGATGACCTTATTGATGTGCTCTTTGAATTCAATATCCATGGATCTCTATAAGGTCATGCCTATATTTATCTAACCAAATATCATGCATTGGTATGTAAAGGTTCCCCACTTAATGGTGAATACAGTTTTATAATAGTCACATTCTTACACAAGGATCTAGTTATAGCCTAAGTAACTATCCAAAAATGAAAATATATCTATGCATGTGACTATTTTCAATATTTGATCCATTGTTAGGATAGGGTAGTGGTATTTAAGGGAAGCTTTATTTAGGTCTTTAAATTCCATGTAGAGATGTATCTCCCCATTCTTCATCTGCACCAAGACTAATTTGGTGACCCATAAGAAATGTTTGATTGGAAGTATTATAATAGACTCAATAATATTGGAGATCACTTTGCATTTTAATGGATCCAAATTTGGATTAATAGGCCTCTACTTTTGGTACATGGGTTACACACCAATATCTAGCTCAATTTTATGTTGGGCTAGATCCTTGTATCTCTATGTGAAGATATCATCATATCTCCTATTGAGTTAAATAAAGATATCAATTTATAGCATAGAGAAACCTTAACAAATTTAAGAGATTTTACTTCTAAAATTATTATGGGCATAGAGATATCTTCCTTGGTTATCATGTTATGCCTCTTTCCTTTGAATTGTTCATCAAAATTGAAGATATTTTATAGGGTGATCAGCCCTGTTGGTAGCTTGTTTCCTTTTAATTAGATGAATTGATCTTCATATTAGGATAGTATTTGTAACCTATTTCATATCATAAAACTTTGCCTCATCATATAGGAATTTGATGACATAATCATCACTTTTGAACCTTACTAATTATATACATTATCAAGAATTGTTGGTATGACCACTAACTTGACAATTTGTTCAAACACTTTCATTATGTTCCATGAAATTTCATATTGTAAGCCTACAATTTCAAGCCTATCTACATAGACATTTTATGCTCTTAGTAAGGAAATGATGTTGAACACATAGAATCCATCTATCATATCCCATACTTTATGTTTTTAGGGTTTCATCAAGCCATTCTTAGTCATGTTTTATGCTTTAATTAAGTTGACAACCAATTCACTATCACCCAAGACTTACAGTGCCTTAATCCCTATCTTTTATGCATGTTGAAGGCCTTGGACTAGCACCTCATAGTTGATAGTATTATTTGTGCAAGTAAACTACAACCTAAAGAAGTAGAAGTATTTTTCTTCTTTGGATTTGACTAAAATAACACTAACTCTTGCACCATTCTTACTCCAAGAACCATCAAAGTGAAACTACCATGTACCTATATGGTTCTTGTATTCCTTCATCAACAAAGGTAATTTTTAATGGTGAATATTTATTAATTCATAAATGTTCCATTTTTTGGAATTTGAATTTGACATTTATTTAGGGTGTAACATATGACCCTTTTGCCTAAAATTATGGGATGCCATTTTTTAGGGTTTGTCTCACCAATGATTTAAAATAATTATGGGGTTATCCATGTATTTCACCATCTATATATAGTACATATATTTTTAGAGGTCACTAACATACCACCAAAGTATCTTCTTTTACCAGATTGTGAAGATCTCGAGACTTGAGGCCACACTTCACCATTTGACTAATTTCATAAACTTGACCTCCACCAGCATTATGTCGCATGATGAAAATCAAATGCTCAATAACACTATGTCATACAAAGATAATGAAGAACTAGGTCACAATGTGCCATGCAATATTAACCTCATGCCAAACAATAATATGCCATATAATGACAACCTATCACATGATGGTAATATGCCATGTAATGGAAACTTGCCACTCAATAACAATTTTCTACATGATAGTGACCAGTCACTTACTAGCCATGTACCACATGATGGTAACCAATCATATAGAATTCATGTCTCATATGATAGTAATATGGCATTTAATAGTGGTGTGTTGTGCAACCATACATTGACACCCCATAGCACTGTGTTACATGGTAGTAGCTTACCACCTGATAGCATTGTGTTTCATGATCATAGCTTAACACCTGATAATAGATGGGAAGTTGATAGTAATAAACTCTTTAGAAATAAAGATATAGCATTAGAAGGTAATAACAAGGGTAAAAAAACATAACAAATACTGGAAAAATCCAACATCATGTCTTATTTTAGAAATCAAGGAAAGAAGACTATACAAATAGTGGGAACTTTGAATATAGGTAATTTTTAATCTTTTTAAAAATATATTAGTTAATTTTTTTCACTATAGAATAAATACAAAACCATTTCAATGCAAAAATCAATATGGATGTTGGAAATATTTTATAATAAATAATTAATCCCAATAACTTCTCACCACTTGAAGATTTTATTAATGAAATGCCACCCCTAGAAGACACACCTCTAGGCATTTCACTAAAACACACTACTCTAGTCACTTCACAAGAGAAATGCAATTATTTTTAGAAACCAAATTTTATTGAAAATTACACTAAAAAAAGACAACAGAGGAAGAGAAGTACATGGACAATAGGAAGGTATTTTCAAGTTGATTGGGTCATAAAATATCCATTTATAGAACCTGTAGAACCAAAAAATGGTAATGAGCCTCTAACAAAATGCAGATGTATAATTTACAATTAGAAACTTGGAAAAGAACATAAATACAACTTAAATTAGATACAATTGAGAAACATTGTGGGAAAAATATATATATTCATGAATCACCTAGATGGATAGATAACAAGAACACACAGATGGAAAAATAGAGAAGAGTGCATGCATGTAAGATATGCACATGAATATGAAAATTATCATAAGTGATAAAAACATCTTGTTGAGAAAGGGGGAACCATCAAAGCATAATTTGGAAAAGTTATGTAGTCCAACCTTACAGCAAAATATGTATAGTTCTCTACTATTTTTCACATTTTAAAAAAGGGAAGACCCATTTTTTATTTTATAGATTACAAAATTTTGTTTCAACATAATGGGTTTCTAGATAATCCATAGTCACATTGGTTGGATAATAGTACTTGGGAAATTGAAAAATGTCTATACATTATTGAGAAGGAAGATTTAAAAGAAAGTGTTAAAATATCATTGTTTATCTCTCTATCCATTGATGAGGTCACTATAGTTGACAACATAGCATGGGTTTGCATGCATGTGTATACCTTTGACAACTATTCAAGGCAATCTCATTTCAGCTATCCATAAAATGTTATAAAATTACAATGCAAAAAACCTCCATTAATAGTTGTATCAAATTTAAGAGAGAGAGCTAGGATGGATGATTATGCCATATCTACAAAGCTAGTGTGAGTTGGTACTAATGGTGTATCAGTGATGCAGTGGCATAGAAAGGATCTTTGTGTTCTCCTAAAAATAATAGTTTCTCTATTTTTGATTCCAATCCATTGCATGGAACATAGAATGAATCTTATATACAAAATTGTTAGCACATTTAGTAATGTCACAAAAGTGGAAGAGCTTATTCATGACTTGCATGCATACATGTCAAGAATCCCAAAAATATTTATGGAGTTCCAAAAAATTTCAATTGGGGTAACAAATGGTAAAAATACTATTGAAATATGTGGAAACTAGATGGATTTCCATGTATGAACCTACCTACAAAATAATCGAGGAATATGCATCTTTGATAGGTTTTATGTATAAATATCATAGGGAAGTTGACAAAAAAAAATATTTACTATGTCATTTAATATATTTAAAAACTTTACTCAAATTATGAGGTATGTTTCCAATGTTGAAGGAAATCAACTGTTTAATGAAACATGCCCAAGAGAGATCTATCTATATTTTTGACTTCATATATTTGAGAAAACATGTGTGTCAATGTTAAGATATATTATACACATCAAATGAAAGCTTTCATGGACCTATTTTTAGAACTTGGAAAATTTTGATTAATTTCCAAAATCTAGAAAGTTATTTTAAATTCAATATACGTGATCATCTTTGTGTCATGGTAAATGACATTGAGATCCCAATGCACACATGCTCTAGAAGACTTGAAGTTGTGGGATTTGAGCCTAAAGATGTACCTATGACACATTTACTATATGATACTTTTATTTTTAAAACATGAATTAAATTTAAAAAAATCTCACAAAGTTTAATCTCTAATATCAGAGAACATTTTCAAAGGGATGAGTTTTTAGAGGGCATGGGAGTTGTGAATCCCATTTTTTGGAATAGTGTTAACAGTTAAGAATATATAATCACATTATTTCATAAATACATGGGTACAATTGTTATGCAATTCTATATATTTTTATATGTGAATGGAGTTTATATTAATGGTATTTTAAATAAACAATTACTAGCATCTCAGTCAACACAATTTGGAATTACAATGATGGATCAATTTTAATGTTTAAGTAACCCAATAAAAAAAGGTGACATTACTCATCTATGGAAAAAACTTTATCCAATTAGGGTATTAAAATAAATTATTAGTGAATATTTTAGATTACATGAACTTTCTCAAATAATGATTTTGGGTTTTGTAAAAGATGAGTGAGTGTTTAGTGCATTATCCTTCATGAAGTCAAAACTTAGAAATAGACTGGATAAAAATATAGAGACTTGCTTGAGTTTATATGTTTCACATTATTATATGGACAAGTTTCCATATGATATATTAATGGTAACATGGAGTTCTCTAGTGGAAAGAAGAGGCATGACTAATATAGCTACCAATATAGAGGATGAGAATACCAAGACTAAATATGGCAATGGCATGATAAATGCAAATCACACTTATGATGAGCAAGTTTCTTGAGGATTGTTTCATTTGAATGAATTTTAGTTTGATAAGTATAGAAATTATTATTTTCTAAAATATTTCTTATTCTTTCATCTTAAAATACAATAAATTCTATAATTTATTCCTAGATGTTACAATCATGAATCTTATTCAATACATTGGAATTAATATTTTTTTTGTCCTATTAAAATTCTATGTATTCCAAATAGTAATTTATCTCTTTAATGTTTGTCATTGATTAAGTAACAATCATAATTATCATCAAAATTTTACATAGCATTTCCTTATAGCATTCATTGAAGCATTTTATGAATAATATAACTACCAATACAGAGGATGAGAATATCGAGACTGAATATTATACTAGTATGGTAGATGCAAATCACACTTATGATGAG
>JARHVA010003581.1:32500-162500 GCA_037957365.1 Torreya grandis
CTCAATAGATAAAGCATTATCTTTCATTTTTTGATGAAGGGAATTAGGAATTGTAGTATTTTTGATTTCATACAAGGCCTTGAAGTACAAGGCCAAAATGTAGTTAAAAAATGAAATGGTGCAAGTGTCCTTTGATAAAGCAAAATTCAACTCTACCATAATCCTACTAGATATAACTATGCACCAGTTGCATAAAACACCTAAGAGAGAACAAAGAATATATTAAATATCCCAAAAGGGAATGTCTAATGGTCTTCCCTAAAAGACAATTCTCACTTGAAGGATATGGATAATATATTTGAGAAATGGATTGGTGATTTTTTCAATAGAGATCCCCTTTTAATTTTGACTATCTGTAATGAAAATAATAAAGTAAAAAATGCACTTAAATTAGGATACCAAACTATTTATAATAAATGATTTAGGTATAATTAAGAGATGTTAATTTAATTAATAAATTTAACACTTATCAGTGGGGTCAATGCACACTTTGTAGATCGACTCCAAGTAATTTTTATCAATGTCAGGTAAGATAACCTTGGTACTAATAGGACTTTCATTACAATGTGGAAGACCTATTAAATTATGGATATCTAATGGAGAGGTGCCAAAAGATATGGTTTTATTGTTAAACTAGACATAGAAACAACTCTCACTATAGTTAAAATAGCCAACCAAAGATTGTAGTAGGTTATTATTGATAGTCATATCATATTGAGGCATTTAAATTAGGCCTCTACACTAGCATTGATAAATCTAGTCAATAAAGGATTCATACTGTTCCAACATCAAAAGGGAATCGAGAAACAATAGATTTTTGGAAACATAGTTTTGGATCCCCTTGATTGACTCTGATTTTCTATGGATGTGGAAGCCTTTAGAAACCTAGAAAATTTGAGCTAAAAGTAGATAGGTTAAGTTATAAGTTGGTGGGTTGAGCTACAAGTAGGTAGGATGAGAAAAGATGGAAACTAGATTAACTGGTTGGCATGACCAATGACCGATGATAGGTGGGAAAACATGTAGCCATGTGGTAGTATAGTACCACATGAGAACATGATGCCATGTGATAGCATGATATCACATGGTAGCATAATTCCATGTGATAGTATGATGTTACATGATAACATTATACCACATGGTAACATGGTGCCACACAATAGCATGGTCTTGCATGGTAACATTATCTTATGTGGGAACATGGTGTTGCATGATAACATGGTGCCATGTGATAACATGGCACCACATGATAAAATGGCACCATGTGATAACATATTATTGCATGATATCATATTATCACGTAATAGCATGTTATTATGTGATATTATATTATTGTGTGATAGCATCATGCCACACGATAACATGTTATCATGTGACATGTTATTATAGTAGTATTATGCCACTTGGTGGTCTAGTGCCACCTGATAGTATAATGATGTTTATGAGTATAATGCTACTTGTAAGCATTATGATGCTTGATGGAGTAATGATTCCAAACATCTTGAGTTTCTTGATAACATGTGGTCATGCAACAACATAGTATCACATAAAATAAATAGATCAATTTTCCACCTATTTTACACACTCTAATTCACCAAGGGAGAAAATCTAATTTTCCTAAACAAACCTAAGGATTTTCCATCATGGCCTCTTAAAGTAAACCCTATCATTAGATTAGGTAGAATGACATTTTCTTCTATGATGAAATATGTGTTTAGCCCAGTCTCTATGTTATCATATGGATCACACTCAAAGAGGTAGAGTGCCCATTCATCTAGAAAATTGTATAAGGTTTCTTCCAATGGTACCATATCCTCATGGAGAATCGAATCATCCTCTCATTTTAACATCATAGAGTTCTACTCAACTGGGCTAGGAGTGTATGACTTAACATGGATTTTGAAAATATGCTCTACCCTGATGGTTACTTTGGTTTCATATATAGTTTTAAATAACATGTGTGACCAATCTAAGGACAAATACCCACCCATTTTTTTCATGAAATATCAAGAGAGGTAGATTTAAAATTAAGGGGGTAAGTTGATAATTATGATATCCTATATAATAAAAAGACTTGGGAAATCATGCAACATTAGATTCAAATCCTTGATTATACTTATAGCTTTAACTATTGTGCCATCAAGCTAGACTACTCCTTTTAAAATAGGGGAATATGAAATTCCAATCATATATGTGATATTCTTTGGCATTACTAAGTTAATATCACCTTAATCAATCATATAATTATGCACTAGGTGTTACTCAATGATTAGGGAGACATAGAATGAAGGCATCTTATTATCATTACAAACCTGTACTTCTTCCTTTAGATGGTATAAACATGTAGAGGTAGTAGCTGATTATTGAGGGTCTTGGCACTCGTAAAAAACTTTTAGTGCATATTGAAGGAAATTACATTGAGATGGAATAGTAAGTGCATCTCACATCATTACATTGAGATTTATCTTCTTCATCTACTCCACTATGTTGAAGGGAACCTGAGATCTATTTAGCTGTGACTTTGAGTTAGAAACCTCTCCTAGTGTTAACACATTATCTTGGGGTGGTCTCTCCTTTTGTATATCCTTTTTAAGGAAAAAAGGTTATGTAGGTTCTTTGGCTTACAGAACTACGTGATTGACTTGTGACACTAAAGATAAGGGCATTATGAATAAGATGGTCTCCTCCATATCCCTTATTTTAAACCTTATGCTGAAATAAACTAGGTACTTCCTCCACTAGGTGCACTACCTTGATTTATATAGTTTAAATCCTCCTCTTTCCAATTGATGAAAGTAGGCCCATCTTATGGCTGAACTGACACCTAGACTCCTTCCTCATGCTGAACTATGATACTCACTTGTCTTTATAACTGAGGCATGTTTTTCACCATAAGTACCTAGTTCATAATTATATTTACAAAGTTATCTTGATTTTGCAGTTGGTGATATGGGAAGCACCACTAAAAATATTTCACTAGATTATATCATACTAGAACAAGGGCTTTGGAGGTACTAGTAACAATGGCATTTTACATATAAGTAATTATGTTATATGTAAGTTAATTTTTCATTTGTGCACTACCTTGGTAGGGAGGTCTGTTTGAATGGCATTATTGGGAAAAGGCTTGGTGATGTCTAAGATATTGTGTTTGTTACCTTTTGATTATAACTAGCTCTTTCCAAAAAATTTGGAATAGTGTCTTCACCTCATGTAATTCATTAAAAGGAGCAATAAATGGAGTAGGAAGGCTCACTATAATAGGTCTAGGTGTTATCAAATCTTATACAACCACTCATTTAGGGAGAGGATCTATGAATGTGGGCATAGGGTGTCTATGCATAATCTTTCCCACTTGGATCAAATAATTCTCTATGTGCACCACCACTTCATAAGAATCAAGGAGGATTATGCCTCCCATAAAATGAATCATCAATACTATATCACCATTAAAATACTTTAATAAATATAGGAATTTAGTATTGGGGGATGGCTTATACAAGGGTGGGATTATATCCTAAACTCTCTAGAAGATGAAGTTGAAGTCTTCCATCATTTCATGTGGTGCTCACTTTATGGCATGAGATGCTCTATTAGGGACAAGTGATATCTTTGGTCTTTAAACAATTTGGAAAACTCCTCATTAATCTCATCCTAGTTATAAAGGGAATTTGGTCTCAATCTTTAATACTATTGCAGGGATTTTCCCTTGAATGAGGAGGCGAGTAGTCTAACTATGATATTCTCCTAAGTCATGTGGTATGATACACTAAGGAGATATTTATGATGTGTTAGATATATTCCATGGGGGAAGTTGAATTTTTACCTATGAAATAAGATAAGATTTTGAGAGCCACCACCATAATGTCATCATACTACATAAAAACCAATGGATTTCCTCTATTTAAGTGGAAAAGCACCTGATTCCTTGGTAGAATTATGAATGGAATAGGGAATAGACCTCACCTAGAATAGAAAATTTTGAATGGTGGTGTAGATTAAGCTTTGGAGGGAGATTGGCTTACATTTTACCTTCTAATAGGGGACAAGGAAGATCTAACACTCCTTCTAGGTGGCACTAGAAGCTCAATGAAATGGAAATAAATTCCTCTTGTAGATGATCTTTTTCTTCTTGGTATGTAAAAAGGGGGGGTGGTCTTTTTAAACCAAATATGTTTAGAGTCGTTAGCTTCTCTTAATGACTGTCTCCTACACTTGTTAGCTAAAGATAGCACCAACTCATTATCAATTCTTCAAAGTAGTCCCATAGGATGTGTTAGATATTATTGTCATTCAAAACATGCACCCGTGGATGATCTATAACAGGAGGAGTTTAGCTATGGGAAACTAAGCATGAAATCCTTATGAAATGTGTAAGAAACTAAGGCACTAGGAATGGAAGTATTATTATGCATCTATATGCATGAACATCAATTTTACCCAAGGCATGAGACCTGTGTGCTCCTTAGGATGAGCCTCCAGAGTAGGATAAATTCCTTATATTCTAAGTTCACTTAGTTTAACACAAGTGCACATGCTTAAATAACATAAAGGTAAATATACCACTAGTTTAAACCCAACATCTTGAGGGAAAGAGGGAAGGGAAAAGGTAAGAGATGCTGAAAATTAAAAGAGGTGATGCACCCAAAATAGAGCAAGTGCTCCTACTACATTAAACATAGTATAAACATTTGAAAATAAGACAATATCACATATTTTCTACCAAATCACTCTAAATGCATAAGTGACTCACATAGAGGTGTGGTAATGTAACACAACATTGAGAGGGATGATAAATGGACCATAAATACCATCAACATATACCTAGGTGCACACATGACTTGACTTGGAAGTGAGTTTCAAGTTTAATTGAGAGGTACAAGGAATGGATAATAATGAGAGGGGACAATGTTACCCATAGTCAAGGATAAACAAACATAAATAACACAAAAATCATTAGAAAAATATAAAGAGGTGAACTTGATTCTCATTGATTTACAAGATTTAGCCAATACAAGTGCTCGTGGAGGGAAAATTTCATTATCATGTGGTTTCTAGAAAAGTGTCAACTCTTCTACAAGTGAAAGATGAATATTTTATAGAGAACAAGCCTATTTTACAATAAATACACCACTTGAGGTGGTGGGCATAGCTTTAAATTCTTTTTAGTGTTGCATCCATTATTCTTAAAGTTTGTTTGATGATTAGATTTGGGGTTGGTGGTAGGATTGCTTCTAGATACATGTGTATAAGGGAATATAATATTTACTTGATAGAGTTAGAGCATGGCGTGCATGCACATCCTAATGTTAAGTAGTTACTTATACATTTAATTGATTTGATAGTGTCTCAAGCTTCCCTCAACTATTCCAATGACTTTATTTATATCTTGTTGTCCCTTATCATGTGGCACTCTATGATTGATATTGGGTGTGCTACTATAGGGGTGACATGTGTCACCTTGATGGGCCTTAAGAGGAATCATTTTGGATCTTTGGATAGAAGTAGAATAGTTGTGACACATGATCATTACTTATTTTCTATGATATATTGGTGGGTCCTCCTCTCCTTTTTCTTTAGCCAATGGTGTTGCTTGAAATTCTGCCAAACGGGACCATCTTTGAATGAGAACTAGGTTGACATGTGGAAAGCTAGTGCTTTTCCTAAGGAAAACCATAATTTTTTTCAATTAAATAAGGGCCGAGATACTATGTGTCAATAGTAAATGGAGAGATTTATACTATGACATTAATGGGTGTAGATGTATGATCCTATATGTAGGCATGGAATTACATTGACTAAGTGTGAGGAAGATTTTTAATAAGGGAGTGCACAAGGATTTAAGGTCTTGAGTGTGTCCTTCATAATTCATATTTCTTCCCACATTCAACTTTCACTTAACCATTCCTAAACCTAGGGACCTGCATCCTTAAATTCACATGCTCTTAGACTTGTGTACCACAAAATACTACATAAAGACATGCGTGGAGATCTTTATGCAAGAGGTGAGTTATTATTACATTATTATGTAGACCTATACCTTTATTTTGAGATCTGGTGTAGATGGGAAGTTATTTCACTTTCTCTACTTAGAAAAATTAGGTCCTCACAAGTTTACAGATCTTCTATAGGGCCTTGAGAAGCCTTGTACCAACCTAGGGGTGACTTAGAAAGTCAATAATTTCAAAACAGAGTCAAAAGACCTCCTTGAAATGGTCTCCTTCGTGAAGGTATCCATTATTTGATATGTTTAGATACTTGAATGTAATATCTTGTAAGTGTTGTTCTAGGTCCTCATTTATGTCTTTTTACCCCTATTTGAATTTTTACATGGTTTTTCCTAGCTCTAATCTTGAGGTTGTTAATCTTGATACTTAACCATGCATTGATTTCAATATAGTCTCCTTAAACCTTGGTAGAATTATTGATGATATTGAAATCTTAACCTAATATACACAATGAGCTAAAGAGGAGGCCTATAGGTGTATGTTTTCTCCTTTTTATCCCTATTTGAATCTTAAGAATCTTCCTTGAGATATGTTTGTAGAGATGGTTTCTTTTATTGATTTCAACTCATTCATCACAAACTTACATCATGGTGAGTTTCACAAAAGTCAGGTTCTTCACCATTGTAATATGATTGTGTTATGACTATGTCATAGATATTTTGATTGATTTTTGACCTTAGGGATCTCACCAAACATACCATGATCCTTATCCTTCTCTTATTCATGTTTGATTTGCTAGTATAAGCATAGACCTTCAAAATACATCTCTATCTTGTCCCTCCCTTTTCTTCTTTCTTGAAAGGTGTTCACTATTGGATGTTGATGTATGATGTCATATTTGTATGTATTGAGACGTAATTTATCCTTGAATAGGTCACCAAACATGAATATGCCATTATTCCCTTCATTCCTATAACTTGAGAGAAAAGCTCACTATCCTTCATATGAAAGCCATGCCTTTAGTGCATTCAATGCAACCTTTTCATGAAACATATGTTGATTATTGGTTTTTTGGTTACAGATCATCATTTCCTAACTGTAGCCTAATGTTTTTGAGATCCAAATTCCTTCCATCTTCAAATACCATGACAAACCATTATTTTTTCTTCCTTTATTATGAGATGGATGAATGGATGGAGGTGAATAGAAGGTGGGTAGATGGGAAAGGGAGATTAAAATCATGATTGGAAGATGGAAATAGGTTTAAACACAATGAAAAGATAATCTATAATAATGATCATGGAGACCTAATAGAGGTGGAAAAGGACATGAAACCCATCACCAAGCAATATTAAATACCATGGAAGAAGCACATACATAGGGAACAAGCTTTCAAACCACATTAAAGGTTAATGGTGGAGGAATATCATGTAAAAATGAAACATATAATTATGCTAAGTTCCTTAAAATATGCTAAGAAACCTTAGTTTTTTCTAAACATGGATTCTTGGAGATGATTTTGAGAGAAAAATGACAAGATTTTACTATGAATCTCCATGAAACCTTGTGAATATTACTTTGAGGACATGTGAATATGATGAAAACCCTATAAACAATATCCTCATGAAATATTTATGTTTCTTTCTCTCTCCTTGACCATACAATCTCCTTAGAAGCATCTAGACTATATAATTATACTTTATTATATTCTCAAGATTTGTATGACCTTCACATGTATGAAAAGGACATGAAGGATGCCATGAAAGGGTATATTTTATTCCAAATAATCCCTAAAAACTTTAAATTTATTGAAATGATGTCCTGGTGAGGAGAAATTATAGAAATTTGATTGCCTTCATGGATGAAATATTATTGCTAAATACCCCAACTTTAAAGGTATTTTTTATGAAGGGGAAGATACCAAATTTATATCAACTTTATATAATTTGAATCTCTCTGAGTCTAATTTATTTGACCAGAAAATTAGATGTAGATTCTCTTTGTAATGGTTGTACTATCATAAAAACTGGAAGCCAATCCTTATGTGCAAAGAAACCAATTGTCTATAGGGGACTAGTTTTGGTCTTGTTTGGATTATAATTTGCATGAAAATATTCATGAACACCTGATATTCCCTAATTCTCTTTTTCATTTCCTCCATCATATGGATGTCCATATAATTTCATACTTCTCCTTTGTAAATGCATGAAAAAGCCCCTTTCTTGCCTTTCATTGATAACTAAAGATTCTACCACCAAACTTATAAGGTTATATAAGATACAAGATTCAAATACATGTAATTAAAATATGTTTTTAAAATATTTTTTCACCTTTTAATTGCCAAAATTGGCACATGGAAGCCCCAAAATAGCCCTTTTCACACTTGAAATTCCTTTAAATAACCTTTTTCAAAAAATAAACTTTATGACTAATAGAAATTCATATATATAAATGTATTAAAGGATGTTTTGAATATTTTAATGGTCTTTTAATAACGTATTTTACATTTTAAGACCAAAAATTGTCTTTTTTTGGTAAAATGACATAGTTTTACAAAGAATAACTGACACTGAATGTCAAATAAGCATGTCATAGCCTTCTTAAAGGATTTAAATGAAAATTTAATACATTTTGACCATATTATTAGGTTTATATGTCAATTCATACCTTCATACACCAAAATATACTATAAAAATTCATGATAAGTTACTAATTGTCTTCTTTTTACCATTACCTTGAAAACACTTTCAAACCACAAAACCACTTAAAACCCTATCAAAACCTTAGAAATATTCTTGAAACTTTGAACATGAAACTAAAAAATCATAATATTCAGATAAAAAATGAGACACTATGATGATTATGGAAATTTTTTGACTATAGGGGTTGGAATTTAGACTTGACAAGGCAACTTATCAACATTTTTGATAACTCACATGGGTTGACTAGCCTATCGATCAAGAAAAATTAGAATCTTTGCTATATTATATTTGGAATATACTCTAAAACTATGAAAACTTGTATAATATAATATAAAAAAACTAACATACACAAAATGAAAATAATAATTGACTATTAAATTAAAACAACAACTAACAAAACATGTGTAACTTATGCACTTTGAAGAATGAAGCTATGACTATGTACAAAGGAGTGACTCTCCTAATAGAAATAATTGAATAACATCCATTAAAAATAATAGGAAGTTTCTCTCCACTCATTTTATATAACTAGAAAGCATTGTTTTCCTTATAATCAGTGATAACATATGGGCCACTCTAAAGGCTATAACATTTGGAGTGTTTACCTGGTTTAACATGTTCCTCATCCCATTTGATTACTATGTCTCCTTGATGAAATGTATTTAACAAAGCTATTTTTTCAAAGGATTTATTGACTTCATGCTATTTTTACCACATATTATGCATGGAATCATCTCTTATTTCCTTTAATTGTCTTAGTTCATTCATCCTTACCTACATTGCATCAATTTCCATAAGTTCTAGCTGATGTGAAAGCTCCAAAGATGAAAGTTATAACGAAATAGGAAGCCTTTATTCTCTTACATAAACTAAAATACAAGGTGAATCAATAATAGACTTATTAGGAGTGATTATATCTACCCATAAGGTAGTCTTCAACTTTGTATTCCATGATCTTTGATTATCTTCCATTGTTCTCTTGATGATCCAAATCAGGTTCTTATTAGTAGATTCTACTAGTATATTACCCTATTTATAGTAATTTTATTATTATTTTAAATAAATACCATTATTAAGAGCCTATTCACATACCTTTTCACTACTGAATGCTAAAATGTTATCTGATATTATAGTTGAAGGGACTCTTAAATGGGTGACTAGACTATCATAGAACTCAAGAACTAAGTTCTCATTTACCTCTTTTAGTGGAAATTCCTCCACCCACATGGTAAATTAATGAGTGGATATGAAAACCCACTTATTACCAGCACTTTATGGAGGATGATTCATTCCAATGAAGTCTAAACCCCATTGCATGAAAGGATTATCAACCTGAATAGGCTTCAAAGGCATAACATCAAGTCTCTATTTTCCTGTAAACATTGCACACTTGGCACATTTGATAACCCATGTAAAAATTAGGTCAAAAATAACCAAATATAATAATTTTGTATCCTATAGTCTTGTCTTCAAAGTTGTCTCCTAAAGGACTATCATGAAATTGCTCTAAAAGCTTGTCATTTTCATTAGATTCAACACACCTTAAAAACATACCTCCAATGTCATTTTTGAAGAGAAATCCATAAATCATAATGTATGGTATTTATTTAAACCTAAATTTTATCCTATTTTATGTTTTTAAAGCCATATAAAATTCTCTTATTTAGAGGAATCTATCAATATCATGTGTCCATATGGAAGTAGAGATAGTTTTAGCTTCATGTTATGTGTCATAAATTGGCAAAATTAACTCTTTTTCTTATTTCATATCTAATTTAATATGTTAAAAAATTCCTCTACCTCTAACCATATTTTTAAATTTCAATTTGATTTCATATTCCATACACTTTGTGACCCACCCATCTCTCTTTTCACTTAAGTCTCTATTAAGGATAAAATCCTTCACACTAAGATTAACTACCATTAGATAAATATTATTATTGGAAACCAAATGTCTAATTTTTTTAAAACATATTATAACATCAAGAACATGATTCAAAAATAAAAATACCTCTCTTCATATCCCTTAAAATCTTTACTGAAAAAAACAATGGGTTGTTCCAAGCCTTCACTATTCTACTGCATAAGCATGGTTGAAATTGTACTACATGTGAGAAAGAATACATAAATAAATATTTTATAAAATTAGGATTGATAAAATTAGGATCTTGGATAATGTCTTGTTTTATGGCCTCAAAACTTCTATTACCCTCTTTTCTCCTTGTGAACTCTTGTTATTTCTTAAACATATGAATGAGTGGCCTTACTAATTCTAAAAATCCAAGAATGAACCTCCTAATGAAATTGATCTTTCACAAGAAGCTTTAAAATCCTTTCTTACATTTATATAATTAAATATCAATAATTGATTATTTTATTTTTAGAACAATGGAAAGTCTAGCTTTGGACACAACATGTCCAAGAAGGCTTCCCTCATGTACTACAAATATGCACTTCTTTGGTTTCAAAGAAACTCCAAACTATCTACATCTATAATAAAAACTAATCTAAAGTGTGTTAGATGGTCATTATGTTATTTTTATAATAAATTAATTTAATCAATATAAACTAAAACCATTTCACTCAAAATACATGAAAAGTAACATCCATTTCCCTTTAGAAAGTATCTCTAGCATCGGAGTTTCCAAAGGGCATCTTCTTATATGCATAAGTACCCCATTTGGTGGTGAAGGTTTTTTTATATTGGTATTGCTCCTTCACCAATATATGGTTATAACCTAAGTAACCATATAGTAGAGAGTTTCTCTAGGATCATGATACTCTTTGCAAAAATTGATCTATGGAGGGAAGAGGATAGTGGTCTCTCAGTAAAACTCTATTCAGATATCTAAAATCTACACATAGCATTATATTTCCATTTTTATTTCCCACGAGTACAATTTTTGATACCCATGTATAATGTTTGATAGGAAATATTATATTATATTCAATTATCTTTGTAAGTTCCTTTCTCATGAGTCCTTCAACATTGGGGTTGATTGGCCTTTACTTCTGACTTATTGGTTTTACATCTTCTTCAACCTCAATAGTATTTTGTGTTAACTTGGGATCAAAAAATTTCAAATCATGATACTCCCAAGAAAATACATCTATGAACTCCTTACAAAATTATATGAAATCTTCTATCTTAGTATTAATGTTAACTTTTCCCAACTTAAGTTGATTACCTTCAGCTATGGTAATTTGCTCATAATGTTATTTATTGGAAGAGATGTTTACCTTGTCCCTTCTTAGCTAATAATATTCATTAAAAATGATTTTCAAAGTCAAAAAACATTTAGGTAATAGATTTTTATCTTTATTTCATAATCTAATCTTCATAATGACTTTGTAATTTATCATGATTCCTTGGGAAAAATTATACCTCATTCTATAATAAACAATTTATCTATTTGTCATTATAAAAAACTTTCCAACTCACATCATTATTTAGAAATAATGGCCTATATACAATCTTTATTTTGGTCTGATTTTTACAATCCTTGAGATGATGCACAATGTCATATTGTCTTCTTATGGTAATAAGTCTATCTACATGTTGATTGGATCCTCTAGGAATAGAGAAAATATCAAATGCCTATAATTCCTCTATAAGGTCTCAAACTCTATGTTTGTAGGCCTTTATAAGAGGATTCTTTTTTTCACTTATAACTTTAACTTTATGTACTAAAAACTTACTATCACCTTTTACCTACAAAAGCTTAAACCCCTCTTTATATCCCACTATAGGCCATAAATAAGAGCTTCATAATCTATAATATATGATGTGAAAATAAACTAAAATATAATAGAAAATTAATAACTTTTATTTTGAGGGGAAGACAACATTATAACAGCCTCACTTCCCTTCTTTGATCTGGATCCATCAAAGTACAAATTCCACACTACTAGATCCTGTATTGAGCTAGTGAGACTAGAAAATAATTCACCTTATTCATGCATATAGTAGACACTAAAACTTGATTATTAAATAATTTTATAGGGGTCATATCCATGGTTATCAATATCCCATTCATTAAGGAGTAGATTTGGTATTCTTCAAGTGATTTATAAGATTCTTGATCATTGATATTTTCATCTTCTTCTAAAATATTACAATTCACATTTGACATGTTTGACATATAAGGTTCTAGGTGAAATCTAGAAAGAGGCTCAGACCTTATTATGACTTTGATTCCATACATGGTTATAAAAACCATGTAGGACTAATCAAAAGAAAGGTATCATTCTATTTTAGTAGTAAAATCTATAGATAGGCATAGTGAAAAATATGGAGGTAAATCAAAAATAACCACATCTTGTGTAATGTCAAAATTAGGACAAGCAACAAATATGACTTTAAAATCTCTCAATACTCCTATAGTTTATGTAAGATAACCATCTATTTACAAGACACCTTTCTCATGGGATTCATACTAAAGTCCTAGTTTGTTAGTTATTGACTTGGGTGTGACAGAGGTAGTAGCCCCACTATCAATCATATAATTATGAACCAAAAATTCTCCGATGACAATAGAAATATAAAAAGGAGGAAGCTTAGTCACCATTAGAGATTAAGGCTCAATAACTTGATTTTAATTTATTATAACAGCACTTACCCTTTCTTTTTTAGGTTGTATATCTGAGACATTTAGATTTGAAAGATCTTCTTATAGGAGGTCCTTTTGAACTAGAATCAATAGTATATCCCACATAGAAATTGACACAAAATAATTCTTCATTTGATCCTTAATATCTAGTAGATAAATGGATATCATAGGCTACATTTTAGGAATAAAAGTGCTACCTAAATGTTGTGTGAATTATGGAATGTAAGGACCCTTCAAATTCTTCCCCTTTAGATATTTTGCTTATTGGTTTGATGTATTTCTAGGCATATCCTAAGTGGTGGTATTTTGGGGTGGTTGAGATGGAATATGAGATGCCTTTTTGGACATGAACCTTCACGAATTTCATTTTTCTTGGATCTAGTATGGGTTGAAATAGAATTATCAACATTGGACATATTTTGGCCTTGATTTATAGCCATGTTCTCAAATGAATTCTCACCTTCTTGGAAGTTAAAAAATTTAGTTTCATTAGGTGATTTACTACTACCTTTTCCTTTATGATTAGCCACCTCTACTTGAGTGAAATAAGGAATGTCTCCATGTGGTAGATAAGCTTCCTTATGCTGAAAAGGTGGTTAATTATCATGTGGAGGAGGAGTTGAACTCTGATGCATATAAGACTATCAATAACTCTCAGTAGTTGGATCCATCACCATGTTATTTACTTGATCCCACTAATTATTCCATTGTCCTTATTGAGCATAGTTTCTCTGAGTTAGCACTATAACTTTGGAATTGCTTGGATCATTAGGATTGTATTGCCTTGATTGAGAATTCTACCATTGTTATTACTAATTGGAATAATAGGGTTGCCTATTATACTAATAATTTTTATTGGGATTCTAGTATGGCCTATAAGGTGTAGCTTGTTACCTTTCCATTGAAACCAACTTATTATTCTGAGATTTGAGAAGAATCTCTATCTTCCCCAATCTATCAATTTGATTACCCTCTATTTGATAAAGACTTGATGAATCTGGAACTATAGAAATAATAGGAGTAAGAGGATGGATCTCTAGAAATATAGGCATAAATAGTCTTGGAGATAATTTACATGCTTGTATTAAGTAATTTTTAGCCCTGATGACTACTTCATAACCCTCAGGTAATGTATTCCATCCCATGGATTGGATCATGATATCCACATATAAATTAAGAGAATTCAAATAGTACAAAAATGCATAGTTGGGAGTAAGCTTGATAACTATAGGGATTTTATTATAGTTTTTTTAAAAGCTATAATTGAAATCCACCATGAATTCATGAGGAAACCTATTCATTATTGTAAGTTATTCCATAGTGAAAGATGATCACTTTTATCCTCAAAGTGATTGCATAAGACTTATCAAAATATATCCCAACTATTCATTGATGAAAGTGTCAATACTTTATACCACTAAAGTGACTTTCCTTTAAATCAAGTTTATAACAACCTCATTTTTATATTTTCCTAAGTCACATTGTGCATTGAACAAAGGTTAACTATATCTACAATATGTTCTATAAGAGTCATTAGATTTTATCTTGTAAAATAAGGAAGAGACTTTAGAACATAATCTAGAATATCATCTCATTGATTGATGTTTAGGTGGATGCCACCATTGAAAGGCATAAATTCTTGTATTCTAGGAACAACCATCTAGGGTATGGGATTTACAATAATATTTGGCTGAACAATATTTTTTTGAATATGAGTTTGAAAAATAATGGGGGAAATTGGTTGTGTAGGATTGGGATTTGAATAAGAAGCTTTATTTTTATTTATTGATTTGAAAGATAACTCAGTGAAATCTATCTCTTTCCATTTTATAGAAGATCTTATAACCACTCTTAGTGGCATGAAATGTATGTAAATATGAAAATGACACCCTAAAACTTAATACTATAATTAGATATGTTGATATATGCTTTAATTCCTATGAATAAGTAGTCCCACTCAGTGTGATAAAAAAAATTTCAACCTAAATATAACCCAGTTGAAATCAGACTACTCAAATCTAACTCATATCTAGACTAAAATTGGAATGATCTAAGGCTATGGGATACCTATATCTAGATTAAAAATCTAGTTATGAGGCTAATGTATGAAATCATAATGCATCATGTCTATTAATTAATCTTAGATAAGATAAGATAGATCATACCTATACTTCTTGTTGGGATACACTTGTTAAGAAGGAACATGACCAATATGGGTATCTGTAAGACCCTATTAGGGTATCACTTACCATAACATATCATGCTAGGAAGGGTTATAAATCATAAAATCTAACATAATCACATAACAACCCTAATGGAGTCCTAAGGCTTAAAATGTTCACTTTATTCTAATAACAAAAAAGCAAAATCTAATTTAGTGCACACCAAAGCTTGTGGCACAAAGTGGGGGTCAAAAAAATAAAACAAATAACTAAACTAAACATGTATTAGAATACATATACTCACATAAATGTATATATAAGCCTAATACATGGAAATAAGAATAAAAATGCATTATCTATCTACTCTTACAAAAGAGAAAGAAAGTTATGAATAGTTAGCTTTAAGGATGAAACTGTCGAGCCTCAATTTCTCCCTTGGACAAGGCGATTCACAAGATATTATTTTGGTATGTAAGGATAAACAAGATAAATTAAATCTAGGATACATAACCTATCTAAGCATCTAAAAGAATTATCCACAATAGAAGATCCATATCTCCAAAGAAAGTATAGAACCCTAGGCTTTATTTCTCAATCTTAATGGTCAATAAGTAGATGTTCATTCTCACTTATTTGCTAATAATTTTTATCTTATGAAATGGTGGGAAATTTACTTGTATATATAGGTTAATCTTGTCTTAAATAATTCTAGTAATCTCACCTTTATAGGGTTGACCTAGTTGAGCCAGTGTGTTTTCGAAGATAATTTACTAGGTTTATGCTAGGTCGGTTAAAAGGCTAATAAATTATGAAAGTAAAGAATACCCCTAAGATGTACTAGGTTGAACCAATCAACCCAATACACTTGATATTCAAGAAATAATTTTATGATAATAAAATGAGGAAAATATTGGAATGGGTAGAATAAAGAAGAATAAGATTAGGGTAGATGTTTTTAGGAGACAAGTGTGTAGATGTCAAGTGGAAAAAGGAATAATAATCTTATGAAGAACCAATGGTCTACCCACCCCTTTCTTGGTGTACCCCTTAATGCATGTACTTAGAGATATTGAGACTAAATAGGCTCTTAAAAGATACAAAGTGTTACTAATCAATAAAACTTAGAAAATATTATGTGTATACATATGCCCCACTTGAAGTTCATCATGTGCCATGGAAGTGCAACACAAGATGGTGCTTCAAGATAAAACATGATAACACATAATCTTCATGCCAAGTAAAGTGTAATAAGAAGAAAATAATATAAATGAAAAGATTGAATTGAAAAACACATAGCTTTAACTTACTTTAGTGCCGTAGATAAATAAGTAGACTATAAAAAATGTGAAGGTGTCAAATGTAGAGAACACTAGATGAGCCTATAGAAGTTAGTGCAAACAATAGCCAAAAATAAAAAAATTTGTAAAAAAAAACCTTTATGTTATCATGAATCTAACACATTTTGTGGTTTGTGAAATGGATGAGTAAAAATAAAGATATAAGCAAAATAAATAATCTACAAGACAATAATTGAAAGATTTAAATTTTGGAAAATGTTTTTAAATAGGGAAAAAGACAATTCATTTGTTATTTTTATTTGTGAGAGAGGACAAAAAGAGCTCTAGAGACAAAAACAATCTAGGATGGCAAGGAGACGGTAGGCTAGAGAAGGAGAGTCTCTATATGTAGAAGTAGGTGCACTATAGGTATGAAACTAAGAATCTCAAACCAATTTTTGAAATTTGTATTAATTTAAGTGATTTTTTAGTAAAATTGAATTTTAAGTATTTATAAATGTCAAAACTAGGCAAATCAGTTTCTAGGGGTACCAAATAGGAAACCAAGAAATGGGTTTGAATTATTTAGACAAAAATTAAGAAAATTGCACTTTTTTAGGAAAATGCAAGGGGTTGATAGGCAAAAAGCATTGGGTCAACCTAGTCAACCCAATAGGCTAGAAAATAGGTAGAATCCATAGTGTTGACCTAGTAGGTATAAGTCAAACCTATACAATCTACAGGTTGAAGGCCTAGTTTGGAGTTGCTAGGTGGTCCAAAAGATCTCAAATGGAAAATAAACACTAGAGGGGAAATAAGGGGGTTGACTCAGGCTTTTGAGTTAACCAAGTGAAAAAATAGGAAAATTTTGGTCAAATTAGTTTGACCAAAGAGCTAGAGTGATATGAAAAAGTGTGAAAATGGTTAAAAGAGGGCTAGAATGGTCCAAAATGACCAAGTAAGGTTAAGAAAGACTAAGAAGGCTAAAAACAAGATAAATTGAATAAAAAAGTAATGTAGTCTTAGTTTTGATGTAAAAATGTAAAAAGAATGTATTTTGACTATGCATGATATGGAAGAATTGATACATCCTTTGTTATTTCTTGGGTGTAGGGATGAAATTTTTTTTGGTAGCTTATAGATGTGGCATGGTTACTAGATTTATTAGATAGGTTTTCAGATGGAGATAGGGCTAGACTAGGAGCCATATGTCTAAGCGGGATAGTAGAGATGTGTCAAATCTCCTTTAGTGTTGACCCATTAGTCATGTTCCTTGATTATTGTGAATGATTGACTAACACCTTCAGATGAGAGGTAGATGGGGATACATTGGAGGTGGCCATCATGCTAGAGTATTTCTATATCATCCTAGGGATAATTATAGTAGGAGTGTAGGTGATCATAGGGATACTAGATAGGATATAGGAGAGGATATCTTTAGTTATGTGGGCTACAAGCTCAAAGATGATATTAATAGGTAAGAGAGTTAGTATGTTTGATGTCTATACATCATATATTTTGGATATCTAAAAGGCTATAATAGGCCTTATAACATGATGGGTGTTGTTTCACAAGTCAAATAAAAAGGTACCACTATTCATGTTAGCCTTGATTAGGATGATATTGGAGGAGTGAGTTTTATATGACCTAGACATGGTCATTTGGGTCTAATTAGTGCATGATATGTATGAGTTGATAGTTAGAGGGCAGAGGACCATGGGGTTGATCATATTATTGAAAAGTTGGATCTATGAGAGGTTTCTTATGTATTGGTTAATTAGGTCACCCCATGTAATTGATGACAAGTTACCTAAGGTATAAATATGGAGGGAAGACCAAGTAGAATGGGTTATACCCCACATGCCAATGTTATAGTCAGTGAGATGTGTAGACATTATGTGGCAGCCATATGAGCAAATATTAGCTACATAGGTGAGATGACACACTATTGGACCAGTGATAGAGAGGACAAAGGTAGTTGGACACTATTTTTCATGGAGAGAGCCACATCTAGTAAAATTACTAAGAAAAATGGGCCCACCTCATCTAATAACATTGATATGCATGCCAAAGTAGTGGGCTCATCATGTGAGGGAACCATGAGGAAAGAGAGGACTAGGGCCACTAGTAGTGAGGCTAACACTGATACCACATCAAGAGTGACCATGGACTAGTCAGGAATGATGAGGAGCTAATCAAATGGATAGGGATGTAGAGGAAGAGATACTAGATATACCACTACTAGATCTATAGAGAGATGAGTAGAAACTAATAAGGACATAATGCCAATGGAAGAAGGAGGTAGAGGAGAGAGTGAAGACCATCCTAGATGACCCCATAAGTGAGTGAAAGGAGATGATAAATAGACCCCTCATATGTAGGCAGAGACTGACACAAGCCATAATAGCTAGGTTTGAGCTAAGGAGGAAATCTATAGAGGAGGTGTTAGGAGGTTGTGTAGATGGGGAGACTATGCTAGGTAGTTATTTATATGGCAAGACCATAGTAGATAAGACATAAATAGGTAAACAGGGATGGTTAAATTATTTCTTTAATTTATTTAGATAGATAGATATTTTGATATATAACAATGATCTAATATCCATCTAGTGTGATTTTTTAGGTGTAGGTGAGGATGAAGAGGATATATGTGGGTCCTTGGTAAGGAGAGGACTCCATGACATCATAGATGAGACTCTACAACCATATAACCCCATGATGCTAGAGGATCTAAGTTTACCATCTACCCTAGCTCAGGTGAGTTAGTTTAGATTAGTTTGAGAGGTAATGAAGAAGATTTGGGCATATAGAGAGAGGATGCAATCACCAAAAATGATCGGTTTAGGGGAGATACAAGTGTAATATGCCTTAGTAGATGACAGAGCTATACATCTGGCTATAGTGTAAATGATAGAGATCCAAAATTAGTTGATAGACTCATAGATGTAGGTAGCAAACCTATAAGGATAGGTAGAGGGATTGAGATATTTGATGTCCTCCTTATAGCATACCATTTGAAGGAGTCAGACTAAAGCCTGAACAGGTAATGTGTCTAGGTGATGAGATAGACATGATGGGACCTAGCCATAGAGCTAGAGCATTGTCTATGATTGCATTTGTTGTATCAAACTCATGATATCTACACACACACACACACACACACACACACACACACACACACACACACACACACACACACACACACATACACATACACATATACATATATATATATATATATATATATATATATATATATATATATGTATGTATGTATATATATATATATTTATGTATATATGTGTGTGTGTGTGTGTGTGTGTGTGTGTGCATATCTGTGTATGTATGTATGCATATATATATATAGATGTATATATGTATATATATATATATGTATATATATATATATTTGTATATATATATGTATATATATATATGTATATATATATATATATATATATATATATATATATGTATACACACACACACACACACACACACACACACACACACACACACACACACACACACACACACATATATAAAATTGGATATGTATGTTGTCATTATGGTTGATTCTATTTGCATAATATGGTTGTGGCTATGGATGCTTATGATATATTTATTTCTAGCACATGTATTTAGCTTTGTTTTATATTCTATCAGAAATATATGAGATGTGGTTTCTTTTTTATCATTATTAAAGACACATACATGGTTAAAAAAAATAGGCAAAAATAACTTGGAAACATATAATTAATCAAGAATGTACTACACACTATTTCAAGATGGGAAATGTGTAATAATAAGAAATGACTAAGTATAAAGAACCATGGAAAAACAAGATGGTAAAAATGAATTTGTTTTTAAACCAATATGAAAGATGTTTGCATCAAATTAAAACGAGTAAAATCATACTAATATCATGTTGGGAAGTATGAAAAAAAAGGTAATAAAATGAAAGGTATGTAAAAGGTCACAAATGGTATAAAAACAAATTAATTAAGTAAATCAATCATACTAAATCATGTTGGGAAGTATTAAAGAAAAATAAAATTGCAAAAGGATTTGTCTTAAATTGGTCATATGAATTCAAGCTAGGAAGTATTAAAATTTCAATAAATGGCTAAATTCTTACATATACTTAGAAAATAAGAAGATATAAAGGTGAAACAAAAATGAAATAAGAATAAAAATTATTAAATCAAGCTAGGAAGCATGTAAAATGACATGTAACTTCATAATCAATTGAATCTTATCTCAAATTTGACACATGTAATTTGGATAGTGACTTGGGTATTGGAAAATTTTGTGAGGAGGGTTGGGTCCTATCCATGTTCTTACACTATAAATCAACAAAGAAAACACCATAGGGGTGGAGTAAATAAAAAAATGGGTAATAAAGGGATATGGTTAATATGAAGGAAAATATGGTATTTTTTTAGGATGGTTGGGTCCTATCAATGGTCTTATAATACAACTCATAAATGAAATCCTAAAGGGAGTGATTAGTAGACAAAACAATATTTCTTGAGAGGAAATATAAGGGAAATAAGGAGTGTAAAAATAAACACTTAAGAATCTTAGAGAATACCATAGGAGGCAAGAGTCATACTAAGGATAAGATAAGAGACTAAGTGAATAGAGGTTATTTATGTACAAAGGAAACATGTTCACTACAGACATAAAGCTTTGTAGGCAAACAAGTGTGCTAATAAGATTAACTCATGAATGTATATTGGTACAAGGAAAAATAAAATGGACTAACTTCCCATGATGTGTTCCCTATTATTTCAGACCCCTTATAGAGTTATTGGTCTACTATGAATATTAGATACTTACATGAGAAAGTAGGTAGAACTAAAAGATTTTTTATTTTCCTCTTCTAATATAGTTTCCTATCGCACCCCAAAGGACCTTGGATCTATTGTGAGGCCAACTATGAATTTTGAGATTTGACTAGAAGAATGATATGTTCTTTGAATCACATATTTTAGTGTGATTTAAACTTTTAAAAATATTTTTGCCTTTTGATATCATTGCCTTTTGTTTAACTAATGTGGCTTTTAACTTTCTTCTAAAGGCTTTTTAAGATTCCTCCTCCATATGGATTTATAATGACCAATCATGAGAGAGATAATGATACACACTAATGAGTTATATGATAAGGCTAGAGGAATTTAAGTAACCCAAAACAAAGACTAATTAGGACACTTAGGATTGATATTGAACTAACATGTGATCTCAAGTCTCAACTATGTATATGCTTATTATGTGGAAAAAAGGAAGAAGGAAAAAGGATATCCAAAGTGGACTAGTAAAAAGAGATAGTAATGAGATAGATTTTTTGCTAACTAATCACATGGTAAAGGGAGATAATAACCAATGGGAATAGTGTTTATATAACTAAATCACCATGATAAATTATCTATGAAAAATAAGGATAAGGAAGCAAAACAATCATAAAGATTAGAGAAAGAGAGTTTTGAAAAAAAATCCAAGAAAAAAAAGGAAATTGAAAGAAATGATAAAATAAAAGATAATCATATGTGAAAATAAATGATAAGATAAGCAAGATATAGTACAATAAGTAAGATCATGATATAAGAGAAGAAAATTTTTGACATATTGTCAAATGATATAAAAAATAAAAATAAGATTGGAGCACACATATAATCCAAAGTATAAATGTGAAATCACCATGCATGTGCTCATAAATACTAGTAAATCTATCCACACACATTATCTAATATATCAGATAAGTCTCTATGAAGCTGTAATCAAACTACTGCTAAGGTTTCATCAATATTTAATGAATACTAGGTAAATAATTCTTTTTTATTTACTCAACTAAAATATTATGAATTCTCAAAGGAATGTATTGAGAAGGACAATTAGAAAAATGTTTTTTAGTAGAATCCATGGGATCAAGATCTATGAGAGAAGAAATCATTAATGGAGAAGGATCCACAAGTGAAGGAATCATAGATGAAGGAATCACAAGTGAGGGAAGGTATAAAGGTGAAGGAGGGTCCACAAATGGAGGCATAAAATGTGGTGAAGATACCATAGGAGGTTATGGAACCATTGGAGGTGAAGTCATATAAGAAGAAGGAGAAGCCTTATTACGATAACGACCTGTGGGTAGAGTATAAGGTCCAAGAATGGCTATAAGTTGGTCTTTGAGATGTTGTTATAGGATGAAATAATGATTAGTATGATGTTTCCTATATAGTTTTCATAAAAAATATACCTCACCATACTTGGGCATATATTTAGGAAGTGCCTTTAAGGGAGGCATGGTTTTATCTGATGATGGGGAAGAAGGATACAAGGTATCAAGATATTATCATAACTTGTGACAATGGGTGAAAGAATGGTTATCTATTCCATAGATGTAAAAAATATGATTATGAGTGGTTTTGATTAGAATCACTCATGAAATGAGGTAAAACAAGAGTGGAAGAAGTTAAAGAACACTTATTGGCCCATTTGGTGGATAGAGGATCCATCTTAGGAAAAATAAATAAACCATCACCAAGGGAAGGTGATAATGAGGAAGAAATAAAACTAGGATCAATGGAAGGAGTAATAACATCAAAAATAGGGATAGGATCAACAATAGTAGTAGGAATAGGATCAACTATAGTAGAAGCAAGAAAAAACACAACTATAATTGGCTCTATTGAGGGAGGGGAAGGATTTATAGAAGGTCTATAGAGAGTTTCACTAACCTAAGGGGTAAATAAAATATGAGGGTCAGAGTACCTATCAAAATGGTAAGGACTGATCATAACATAATCCATGAGCATAGTCCTATGTGGATCCTCATAAACTAGAGGTGTTAATTCCATATTTACCCCATGATAAAGGGGGAAAATGAAAAAATCAAGAACTATAAGTGAAGGAAAATGATGATATGCACAAAAATACTCAAGTGAAGAATAATGATAATGGAAAATCTTGACATTATGGGCCTGTATGAGACTAACTAATAGAGGACCATATAATGTATAGCCATCATCATAATCTAGGGTGTGAATATCAATGAAACTATTAGTAATAAACTTGTCATTTGATCAAGCATGGTGAATATAATGCCTAGTCTTAGTTAAGACTATGATAATTTCATCACAAGGAGGTTTGTGAGAATGAGGCTACAAGGAAGTAATAAGTTATAAGATGAGGTGAGGTACGAGATCACAATTTTTGATCTTTAAATTAATCTCATCATGTTCATCATCATTAGAATCTAAAAGGTTAGGAAGAATCTTATCAATGATCTCATGATGCCCATTGTAACTGTAGGTTGAATTAATAGGAAATTTAAGATGCTGAGACTCATGAAATGCAAAATTAGGTAATGGTTTAAGAGTAAGAATCTTGAAGATAGAATGATCTTAGAATTTTTTAAAATTTTAAGGGTTATTCTCACCTTGAATCCTATAAATGGATCCATTGTGAGGGAATTTAATGCATTGGCAAGTAGAAGAATCAATATCTCTCATGTAGTGAGTCTATGGCCTACAAAGAAAGATTTCATAAAAAAGTGGGAAGTTAAATATCATCACCTTCACATGAACAGTGACAGGTGGGATGGTAATGGGAAGCCACACACAACCTAGAGGAGGAAATTACCTTGTATTGTATCCTTGGCATGTGTTACATGTAGAATTAATATTATATTTATAATATCTAAGAGTCTTAATGAAATCAAGAGAAGAAACATAGGTGCTAGAACTGCCATTAATCAATGCATGCTTGACTTAGATATCACCAATTTGGATGATAATAAATAGGGTATGATTATTTTCATGAAGCATAATCTCATTAGGAATCATATATGTGATAGAAAATTTTAGAGAAAGAGAAGTGTCTAAGGTTTCATCAATGTTAATAGACATATCTTCACATTGTTACAAAATACTATCTATGAAACTAGATAAAACTACCTCCCATCTTGCAAGGGGAGGATGAGGGACATTCATCTTGAATAGAAGCTATATGAGGTGGTTTCTATGATGTTGAAAAGTCCTCATAAGATTAAGGAATATAATTTGGGATGGGAGATTAGTGAGATCCAAAATGGTATCCCACTCATCATAGCCCATAAGAAGGTTGTTAGATAAAGGTGCAAAATGGTTAAGGAGGTCCTCAAAAGGAGAAGCCAAAGAGCATTGGAATTTTTGTTGATAAGAAGAAGAAGGTATAGAATAAGGTGGTAAATCATGTTCATATGAAGAAGTTATTATTTTAAGTTTATTTTGAAAATTAGAAGAAGTGTTATAAAAATCTTGATTATCATTAGTATTAGAAGACGATGTAAGAGTGGTATAAATAGTATGGGGTGTGCTATCCAAGGGGGAATAAAAAATTGGATTGTTAAGAGTAGTAGCATATTCTTGACCCAACTCATTTAAATGATTTAGAGAAGAATATTGGATAACATGATATGTCTTATTGGAAGGAGGAGTATAGATAGGTTGGGAATAAATTAAAGCCACCACCCTTCACATATTAGCCATGTTAACCATATTTTATTTATAAGTTTGTTCAATAAGACTTTCTACATTATTGGTGGAAGGGGTGGGCTTGTCTTTAGTGTCTTGAATCTATTGATGATTAGGTAAAGGATCTTTATAGATAGTTAATGAAAATTTACTTGATTTAAGGATTTAGTTTTTTCATTTGATTTATAGTCCTTGAAATAAATCTCATAGGATTTTTGACACTTACAGATAATAGAATCATGATAGAAATTAGGTCCAAGAAGAAAATCCATATCTAAATTATGAATTTGTCTATAAGTCTCATGAGAGTGACCCCTACTAGTATTAAACCAAAAAAACTTGTTAGGATCATACCAAGATTTCATAATATGGGTAGGGTCAAGTTCTCATAGAAGAGGCTTAGGTAGATGTTTAAGTAATTTAGTTGAGGATAGAGGTTTGTGAATATTGATGTTATTTGGTGAAGAGAAATTAGGATTAGTGTATTTATAAGAAAAAGTAGCTATCTCTAGAAATGGTTTAGGAATGATAGCTTGAACATTTTGAATGGTGTCGTAAGAATCAATAACATCATCATTAGCAATATTTTAGTTGTTATTCATTAGTAATAAACAAGGACACACATAAGGTTGGGGTGGCTCAAATTAATGCATTAGGAAATATTGTATTTTATCTTGGTCAATAGCCTCCTCTAAGTTACATGGAGAGAGAGAGAGTAAAAAATTGATATTGTAGTTTAGGAAAGATAGAATCTGTAAAGAGATGAAAAAGATTGTCATCTACCATGTTATGTTCACATCTATTTGATAAAGTCTTCCATCTCTTAACAAAGGCTTAGGTAGTTTCATTCTCATGTTGTTTTCAATTAATTAAATGGGCCAAAGTATTTTTAGTAAGATCATTAGTTTATAATTCTTGAACTAAATCATTTCCTAAGTCCTCCAAACTAGAAATGGAATGATCTCTAAGTTGATTATAGCAATCCAAGGCATCACCTGTGAGAGTTTTCACTAGGAGCTTGGTAGTGGAAAAGGTATTTAATTTTATCTAATCCTTATAAATATTTATATATTTTTTGAGGTGAAGGGTAGGATCGTTTGACCTATTATAAAAAATTATAGTTGTTATACCTCCTATATCAATGTTGGCAATTTGAGTAGTGAGAGGTTCATTTTGTAGATACTTGATGTATTTATTAACTATCAAAGGTTGAGGAATGATATTTCATTGAGAATATAATAGAAGAGGAGGAGAAACATTCTCGTTATGTGTACCCTAAGCCATTGGTTATGGATGAGATTAAAGGTTAAGAAGGTGGTTTTTCATTCTCATCATTAGATTTTTATTATGAGCTTGAAAGGTATTCATTTGATTGAGAGTTTGTAATAAAATTTGATGTGTTTGATTAAAATTAGAAGCATTAAAAATGGTATTTGTGTTGGTATTAGTGTCCTAGTTACCACTATTATTGTTGATATGAGCTTGAGAATAATTGTGAGAATATGAGGTAGTAGTGGTAAAATTTGCTTATGAAGAAAAATATGGACTAGTGAATGGTTGAGAAGAAGAATCACTAGAAGCATGATTTCCTCGGGTAGAAATTGATGATATAGTGCATGGTTAAGAGGAAGAATCACTAGAAGTATGATTGCCTTGGTAGAAATCGATGAACTAATTAAAGGATTAAGGATAGTGGATCTTATGAGATGCCCACTAGATGTAGATCCTACCATGTTAGTTAAGATACTAAGCTCAGATGTAGAAGAGTTTAGAGAAGAAGAAGTCATGGTATAAGGAGTAAAAATTGAAAGAAAAAGTTGAGAACCAAAGAAAGTGGTGCCTCTAAATCTTGTTGAGAATGTAGGAGTAGGTGAGTTAGGCTCTTTGGTTTGACCATTAATCATGAGGTTATAAATGGTAGAAGGATCATTTCCTTTATGTCAAGGAAATTTAAAAATAAATAAAAACATTTTAGGAGTATACTCAAAGTCACTTTGATATTCTAATGATAAAATAGGATTATGTTGTGAAGATGTATTAGGAGGGGTCCCATAGTTCATTATGCGAGTGGAAATATGAACATTACTAGCATGTAAAAGAGGATACCTAATCTATTTATGGGAGACCCTATTAGGATTGGTTAAATTCATCATATCTATTGACTATGAATCAATATCATTACCAATTAGAAATTCCATGATGAAGGGAAAATAAAGAGAGATGAGAAAGTAAAGGTTAAAAGAGGTAACTAAAATAGTACAAGGTTGACTAGGTCAACCTAGTATAAAAATAGGGACTATAAAACTTTATAGGATTAACTAAGTTGATCCAGTATAGTGTATAGAAGGAAAAAAAATCACTATGTCAATTGGGTCGATCCAATACAAAAAATAGGGAATTTAGGAAGCTTAAAATAGATTTCAAAATGAAACAAGATAAATTTTAAAGTAATGAAAAGTAGTATGTACTAAAAGGAAATAGATAGCCAATTGGATTAACATTGGCCAATCTAATTAGAGCATATAAAACAAAATATTGCACTAATAGTAGCTAATGCAAGCTTTTGCATAAACAATTGAACAAAGAGAAAGAAAACAACTTGAAAAGTAAAGCTAACTAATTGGTCAACTTGATTGTTAATTGGATTATTATTAATTATTTTGAATGTGATTGGAAGTTGGCTATAAGCAAGATACTAAATAACAATATAATGATGGTTTCATGTAGTTTGGGTTGAAAGGTACTATAGTGGAAATGATACAATATTGATATTGGGGCCTACCTCCTCAATTCACACACCTCAGAAATAAGGGTAATGGGTGCTTAGCCAAAATATGCCATTAACCATGATTTATACTTAACTAGAGAATCAAGTTGGCTTCCCCCTTGGTGATGAAATTCAATTATGTTGGCCTAGGGTAGACATAATGTTAAAGTGCTTGTTTATGTTATGTGATTTATCTATGTGGACATAGAATATAAATAGTGAAACTAAATGATTAATTGAAAATCCATTAATTAAACTATGTGAACTATTCTAAGCATGTAATAAATAAGAAAAGAAATGTGTGAGCTAATTAATAATAGATATGAGGTTAATTATAACTTTGAAACAAGGTATAGTGTGGATAATATATGCACAAAGCATAAAATAGGGTCAACATGGTTGAACCTATAATATGGAAGTAAAGTCTAAAAATGAACTAGGTCAGTAGAGTTGATCCAGTAATTTTAGATAGCATACAAAACATAGAACTAGGTTGGTAGTGTCAATCTAGTTGATTGTGCAAGGGCAGTTTTGAAGACTCCAAATTATGAAAGGAAAGATATAAAGAAATAAATAGATAATTAGAAAGGAACCTTGGTGGATCAAAGATGCAATGGAGTAATAATGTTGATGAAGAACCTTGAAGTATGCTTGAAAAACCTATAAAGTGTGTCAAAATTTTAATTAAGCTATATAAGAACCTGTTGAAAAGTGTTGAAACTATAATATGTCAACTAGGTTAACTTATTAGGATAAACTAGGTATTTTAAATTCTATAAACCTATACTAAGTTGATTAGGTTGATCTAGTTGCATGTTCCTAAAAACCTATAAATGGAGATAAAAATTTGGGTTTATAGAATCAATCTAGTATGTCAAAATATATGATAAAAATGATGATCAAAAGAATGAAATAAAATAAGTAAAAAGTGAACAAATCCCACAAGGGTTAGTTCATGTTAGGTTCACTAGAATGTATGAAATAAAAAATGCATCATATCTATGAATTAATCCTAGATCAGATAAGATAGATAATACCTACACTTCTGATTGGGATACACTTATTAAGTGGGAACATGATCAATATGGGGATCTGATAGACATGATTAAGGGATAAAATATCATAACATATCCTGATAGGAAGGGTTAGAAAGCTTATATTATAACACAATAAAAAAACAACCCTAATGTATTCCTAAGGTTTAAAATTTTTACTCTATTCTAATAACAATAAATGAAAAATTTAATCTAGTGTGCACCAAAGCGTGTGGCATAAAGTGGGGGTTAGAAACAATAAAACAAACAACTAAACTAAATATGTATTATAATACATATACTCATGTCAATATATTCAAAATACTAATACATGGAGAGAAGAATACAAATGCATTATCTATCTACTCTTACAGAGGAGAAATAAAGTTAGGAATATGTACCTTTGAAGATGAACCCACCAAGCCTCAATATCCCCCTTGGCCAAGGTGATTCACAAGAGATTGTTATGGTATGTAAGGATACCCAAGATAAATCAGCTCTAGGCGACACAACCTATCAAAGCATTAAAAATACTTCTCCATAAGACAAGATTCATATCTCTAAAGAAAGTATGGAACCTTAAGTGTTATTCCTCATTTAGAATGGTTAATAAGTATATGCTCATTTTCACTTCTTTGCTAATAATTTTTCTCTTATGAAATGGTGAGAAATGAACTTTTATATATAAGTAAATATTATCTTAAATCCTTCCAAGAATTTTCACTGTACAGGTTGACCTAGTGTGTTTTTGGGGATAATTTAATAGGTTTGTAATAGGTCAACTAAAAGTCTAAAAAATGAGGTAAATAATACCCCTAAACTATAATGGGTTGACCCAGTTGACCCAATACAACTAATAGTCAAAGAGGAGTTTAAGACAAGAAAATGAGGAATGGAAAAAGGAAATATTAGAATGGTTAAAACTGAGAAGAATGAGCTTAGGCTAAATGGTTTTAGGAGACAAGTGTGTAGATGGAAAGTTTTAAAAGGAACAATAATCTTATGAAGCACTGATGGTTTTCCCACCCCTTTCTTGATATACCCCTTAAGGCATGCACTTAGAGAGATTGAGACCTCATAGGATCTATCAAGATACAAAGTTTTATTAATCAATAAAAATTTTAAAATATTATGTGTACACAACTATATCCTTTGAATATATGAATTTAGGATCAATTACTAAACCTATTTGATGTTGGGATGAAAAGATTTAGGAAGAAACTGAAAATGAAATATATGATATGATGGTGATGCACCTGAATAGTGATTGATCCTCTATAACCTTTGAAACTTAGGCACACATATGAATCAATTTGAAAAATTTGTCAAAAAATATTTCTTATACTAGTCCTAAACATCAATATTTCAAATGAAGGTTTGAAATAAGATTTATAGATTGAAGTTGTGTGAATGAAGGTCTCTAAATACACTGCATACTAACAATCTTCAACACAATTTCTATTCTTAGCTCTTCAAGTGACCTATAAAGGATGAAATAATAGTATTAGTTGAGGAAATGACCTGAAAAAGGAAATATATACAACAATTATATGCAAATAAACAATCAAAAGTACATAATAGAACCATAAATTGATCTGTAAAGAAACTCTCTTTATTGATTTCTAGTGTAAGTTATAGTCTATGTATATTCTCTCTATACTAGCCTAAGGGATCCTTAAAAATGAATAAAAATCCCTAATATATATATAAATATAAGAATATCTATCCAAAGTGGCATATAGGAGAGAAGGATAAGTTAATTAGACATTAACTTAGTCAATTCTTTTTACAATTATAAACAATAATCTTTCAAGACTTCTCCTTATGTTAAGTGCTTTACATCATTATTGCATGAACCTTGCATGATGATTCACATTGGAAAAAAAAGTGGTGGGCCCATTTTAATTTTATAATATCCTTTTTAAAACATTATATTTCATTATTTATTTAGAGAACTTATGTGAAGTGATTTGGCTCATGAGTTGGAACTCAAGATGAATTATGCATGTACTTAGACCAATTGAAGATTAACTCCTCCAAAGGCCTAGTTGAACATGTAGTGACATCAATGACCATATTTAAATGATGTGGAACATATTAAGAGGCAATTTAACTCATATTTATCTCTTATCATCAATCTTATATGTCATTAATCTCCACTTGATTAATTAGATACACTTACTAGGCCAATAATAGACTTAGTAGCCTAACTATTTATGCTTAGACACCATTAAGACCTAAAATAAAACTTGATAAAATAAAAATGGGATGAATTAAATACATAAAAAAAATTCCACATGTCATGAAGATAGTCTTCCTTAGATTGAAACATCTGTAAATTAGTCAACTAGGTTGACTACGCTAGCTTTTCCTTGATTTCCTACAGAGTGTTTATTTTAGATGAGATCTAAATAACACTTTCAAGAATATTTATGACCAAATAATGATTTTATGATGAATAAAATTTTCCAAACTTTGATCTCAATGGATTTCATTTCATTTAAACTACTTTATTCCTCATCTTTTAGGCTTTTTCTTCTCAAAAAACTATTTTCTACCAAATTTGTACAACATCCATACAAATAATGGACATTAAAATGAATATATTATAGTATAATTCATTATGAAATTTATATTAATGAGGTTTCAATTATTTTGGTATCATAGTTCTTCAAATCCTTATAAATAGGTCTACTAATAGGGTTTTGCCAAGGTTTAAGAGTGCTTTGGGCTCTTAACAATTTTTCATAAATTATATGCCATGAAAATCTAAACCAATGCCATAAAATTTTATTTTATTATTTCCTTAAACTCACCAAAAGTACTCATCTTTCCATGAAAAAGGCATGAAATAGGATGAGCATGTGAAATCTCATCTCAGGGTAGAAAACATGTTTTTCAAGCATTGTCTAGTACTCCTTGGCTAATATAATCAATTTTATTAATTTTATATGGATAAAAAATGGCATAAATTTAAATTATTACCTTTTTATTATGTTCATTATTATTTTTAGTACCTTTATTACCTTGATTTAGATCCTTATACCCCTTTTTGGTGTGCTTATCTTGAGATGTCAAGAACAATTATAGGTATCTGCATGGCTTGTTAAATATATTAACTTCATGATGATTTTATAGGATAATATTTAATATTTTAAACATTAATTTCCTATATATGGTTATTTGGAGCCATGACATAGGCTTAAATAAGAAATCCCTCTTCATCTTGCATAAAAATAACTACTTGTTTTGACTTGTAGACCTATATGATCTTGGAAATGAACCAAATGAGCCATGATTATGGATGTTTAAGTTTTATTTATAGATATTAATATCCCATATTGCTTATCAGAACATTTTAATTAATAATTTCCCTTTCTTTCCTTATTTTGTAGCTTACAATTGTCTCCATTCGCCTAGTCTATATAATTTAAGTATTATATGTGCCAACCAATTGGTCATAGAGAAGCTTAGGGTATTTGATAAAAATATAAAATTAATTTGGCTGAAAATTTCCTTCTTGATCCCTAACTTGGCTCATTTTATCCATCATATGGCTATGAGGTTTTTGCAAGGGTTTTAAGGGTCCTTGTCTTCTTAAGGATTATTCAAAACATATAGAATTTCAAAGGAAACCCAATTGACATGAAAATTTTCTATATTAACCCCCTCATAATTACTAAAAATCATGGGCTCCCATGAAAAATACTCCTTAAGTTCTCTACATAATGAAGTTTGTCTTTGAGAACCTACCAAGGCCTACCAAGACTACGTGTGCAAGGAAAAAGCTTGAAAAAATCATGGAAAACAAGAATTTTGAAAATTATTTAACTTCACCAGATTATCCAAGGTTCCAATAACTCTCCACCATATTTAAAATTCCATATCACAAAGTAAAAGTTCATGAATTAGTGCAAAAGTATGATTATGTGCCTTGAGGTTTTTAGGCTTGCCTACTTGAATTAGGCCTCAAGGGCATGGTTTTCTTGGATAATAGATTTTAGACACCTAAAAAATGGATTTATATGGTTTATAAACCTCTCATCATGTTTTAAAAAACCTTTCCATGAAGTTTCAAACCTTTTTTTCACCTATATGAACCTTAAAAACACTACTTGCTTGGATCTTAACTGTGTTTTGATAGGCTAAAGACTATGTAAAAATAGTGAGTATATTCCATAATAAAATTACCTAAAAAATATTTTATATGGTTTTATAAACTCTCAAGTACAAACTCCACAAAATGTCATGCCATTTGGATGCATATTTTGTCCTATAGGCCTATTTTACTAGAAACTAGTTTGAGTTGCCTACTTTTTCATGACTTGCTAAGCCTATGACTGTATTTATCTCTTTTAAAATTTTGTTTTATCTTAAACATGGTTAAAATTCCTTTTATCCAAAATTACATTCCTCATTTAAATGGTTTCAATCTCCATTTGTCAACTTTCACCCCTATTGACCTATGTATAACCTTACTCCTTTAAGAACACTTGTTTGCTTATGTGACCCTACTAGTATAGGTGATATTACAAGGCTTGAAGTAGTTTTTATAGTTCATATCATCATTAATTAGTAATTTATATATCTTCAAAACATTTTAAATCTATTTCTAAACTCCTTCATAGCCTATTAACTCTCAAACTAGCTTTTTAAGCCTTAAGTTATGTCTTTTCTATATAAGTGGTGTACCTTCATGTTCTAGAGAATGTCACTGCCTTAATATCATTGTAAAGGTTTGAAAATTTCAATATGAACTTCAATTTCATAATATTTATTCATCTATTTACTCTTTTACTTGAAAATCATCTTACTATGTATACGTGCTCAAATGATAGAGCTAGAAGAAAAGGCCATTTGTATGGTTATAGGTCTCCATTAGTTGAATTTGAATAAATACTTGCTTGTATTCCCATTAATTTTTTATCTTAATATCATATTTATATTGAAACATATTCTTAAAATGTATATGACACTCCTCAAAAAAAAATCCTCTCAACTTTGTATACTAGCTTATTGATAGGCCCTTCTCCCTATGGTGGCTGTAGGTGTATGTACTTGGGGTGAATGAATGTATACAAGTGATTGGTAAAATTATCTTGTTTAATAGATCCATATCACCTTTACTTTCCCATATTACCCCTCATAACTTCATGAAACCTTATATTAGACAATTTTACTCAAGCAAACTCCTTATGACTATGTTCTCATACCGTGTTTAGTTGTCGATGGTGGAGTGTTGACCTTGATTGCACTATCCTTGTACTTGAGAGAACCATCATGATCTATATATATCATATATCATCTTGTTTTTATTAGTTTATCTGGTTATGAAGATCCACCATTTACTTTTATCTCATAACCTTGAAGATATTGAAAGTATACATGTGTACTAACAACCCTTGAAGATTGTATGTAAGTGTTTTCAAGAGAACTTAGTTGTGCATGATGTATACCTTAATGGAAAAACTCTATATAATTTTAACTGATTATTCAATCATGAAAAGACCCTATGAACTTTTAGAATATGTGAAACCTATATTGCTTCAATGCCTTGATTGTCAACATATTACTTGTAGGTCTTTGTATGATCTAAGTCATGATCTAGGCCTTAGAGAGTTGGAAAAATATGATAAAAAGTGAAATCATGTCTTTAATTTTCAAATGATTTCAAAATAAAGTCAAAATACCTCCTTTAAATTATTTCCTTCATAAAGGTCTCCATTCTTAACCATGCATTAATTTCAATCTAGTCTCCTTAAGCCTTGGTAGGCTTATTGATGATATTGAGACCTTAACCTACTATAAGCCATGAGCTAAAGGGGATGCCTATAGGTGTATGTTTTCTCCTCCTTATCCCTATTTGTAACTTAAAAAATATTCCTTGATATATTTTTGTAGAGATGGTTTCTTTTATTGATTTCAACTCATTCAACACATAATTACACCATGGTGAGTCTCACAAAAGTAATGATCTTTCTCACTAAAATATGATTATGTTATGGCTATGTTGTACATATTTTGATTGAGTTTTGAATTTTGGGATCTCACCAAACATATCATGATCCTTATCCTTCTCTTATTCATGTTTTATGAGCTATTATAAGCATAGACCTTAAAAAGACATCTCTAGCTTTTCCCTCCCTTTTGTTCTTTTTTGATAGGTGTTGACTATTGGATGTTGTTGTAGGATGTCATATTTATATGGACTAAGACTTAATTTCTCCTTGAAGAGGCCACCAAACATGATTATTCGATTATTCCCTTCATTCCTATAACTTGAGGTAAAAGTTCACTATCCTTCATATGAGATCTATGTCATTAGTGCCTTCAAGGAAACATTTTCATGAAACATATGTTGATTATAGGTTTTTTGGTTGTAGATCATAATTTATTAACTCTAGCTTGATGGTTTCAAGATCTACATACCTTCCATCTTCAAATACCATGACAAACCCTTATTTTTTCTTACTTTCTTCTGAGATGCATGAAGTTATGGAGGTGAATGGAAGGGGAAATATGGGAAAGGGAGATGAAAACCACAAATGGAAGATGGAAAATAGGATTGAACATAGTGAAAAGATAATGTATAATAGTGATCATGGAAAAGGACCTATTAGAAGTGGAAAAGGAAATGAAACCCATCACCAAGAAATCTTGAAGGCCATGGAGGAAACACATAGATAGGGACAAATTTTTCAAACCACTTTTAAGGTCAATGGAAGAGGAATATGGTGTTATAATGAAACATAGGATTCTACTAAGTTCCTTAAAATATGCTAAGAAACCTTAGTTTTTGCTAAATAGGGATTCTTGGAGATGCTTTTGAGAGCTAAATGACATGATTTTACTATGAATCTTCATGAAATATTGTGAATATTTTTTTGAGGACATGTGAACATGATGGAGACCCCAAAAACAATATTCTCATGAAATATTGATGTTGTTTTCTCTCTCCCTGACCGTACAATCTCCTTAAAAGCATCTATATTATAAAATTATACTTTATTTTCTTTTTGAGATTTTTATAACCCCCAAATGTGTGAAAATGACCTTAAAAATTCCACATAATGGTAAATAATGTTCCAAAGAATCCCTAAAAACTTGAAATTTATTGAAATGATGCCCTGGTGAGGAGAAATTATAAAAAAAATGGTTGTCTTCATGGATGAAAGACTGCTGTTGAATACCCATAATTCAAAGGGATGGTTAATTAACGAGAGGAAACCAAATTAATATCCACTTAATATACCTATAATATATTTAAGTCTACTTTATTTGACCAAAAAATTAGACCTGGATTCTCTTTCCGATGGTCGTATGATCATGAAACCTAAAAGGTAGTCCTTGTGTGAAAAAAACCAGTTATCTATAAGGGAACATTGTTGGTCTTATTTGGAGTTAAATTTACATGAAAATATTCATGAACACCTGATATGCCCTGATTCTCCTATTCATGGCCTCCACCATATGGATGTCTGTACAATTATGTATTTCTTCTTTGTAAATACATGAAAAATCCCATTTCTTACTTTTTATTGAAAAACTAAAGCTTCTACCACCAAAATTAGAAGGTTATAAAATATCCAAGATTAAAATAAATGTTATGAAAATCTTTTTTAATCTTATTTCACCTTTTAATTTCCAAAATTAGCATGTGGGATTCCCAAAATAGCCCTTTTCACACTTGAAATTGCTTTATACGACCTTTTTCAGAAAAAGAAACTTTATGACTAACATAAAGTCATATATATAAATTTATTGAAGTATATTTTGACTATTTTAATGGTCTTTTAATACCATATTTTACATTTTAAGACCAAAAATTGTCCCTTTCTAGCAAAATCATTTAGTTTTACAAAGAACAACAGACATTGAATGTCAAATAAGCATGTCATAGCCTTCTGAAAGGCTTGAAATGAAATTTTAATAAATTTTGATCATATTATCAGGTTTATATCTCATTTCATACCTTCATACACCAAAATATACTGTAAAACTTCATCATAAATCATTAATTGTCTTCCTTTTTCCATTTCCTTTAAAGCATTTTCAGACCATAAAACCACTTGAAACCGTATCAAAACCTCAAAAATATGATTGACACATTGAACATGACACTAAACAAACACACTCTTTACATAAAAAATGAGACACTGTGATGATTGTGGAAAGTTTTTTACCGTGTGGGTTGGAATTTGGCCTTGATAAGCCAACTTACCAATAGTAATGTGGTCAAAAGTTATCAAAAGGGGACCTAAGATAGGTATAGATATAAGTGTGTAAAAGAGTGGTCAAAATCACACAATTTTATCTTAAATGTAAATTTTATGTGTCTATACTAAGATGAATTTGAAGTGGTAAATTTTTTAATTATATGTCTCCTCCAACACTGATTTCACCCAAGCCTAACAAACCTCTCATAATTTACAATTAGGGAAACTAAGGTATCTCTTATTTGTATGTTATCCCAGAAGGATGAAGATGGAAAAGAGTGTTCCATATATTTCATTATTTTAATTATTTTAAACTACAAGACATGTTATACTTAAGAAGAGAAAGAGATTTTCCCTGTCATATTTGTAACCAATCATTTGTGACATTATATTCTTAACCAAGAAACAAGGGTTATAGTAAGGTCTCAATAATTATGAACATTTATAACCTAATCAACCATCTCATAAAAGGTTGGGCATTTTTTGATGCATTTGAGAAAATTCAAACTTACATACGTCAACAAAAATTCCACTAAGTGTAAAATAATCACTAGGTTATTGGTGTATTCCCATATATGTCACATATGTTATTTATACTAAATTTCCTGATAAAATGATTTTTTATATCAATAAACCTACAATTATTTCCTCTCCTAAGTGTGTTAATATCATTAACTATTTAATTCATCATACTTATCCTGAATGTGTTAAAGCATAGTAGAAGTTTTTCATTTATATTATAACATCTAAATATGATATTCTAAATGAGTTTATATATATTAAATCCTTTAATGACATGTGATTAAGGTAAATCAACCTAGATGAGTTATAAAGTTTCATTTTTCATTGTCATAGTGGCATTTATGGTAGACACTTCAGTGTCCATGCAACTACCCATAAGATCCAAAGTATGGGATACTTCTATTCCACTCTCAAACATGACACCATTAATTATGTACAAACATGTGATAAATTTCAACACTTCTTCCATGATATCCACATATCTACTAGAGCATTGAAACCCATTGTTACTCCATGGCCCTTTTTCACTTGGGGTATATATTTGATTGGAAATATTTATCCTACTTCCTCATATGGTCATCATTTCATCATCTCAACCACTAATTATTTACATAAGTGGACATAATTTATACCTATAACAAAGGTTACCAAAGTGGTCATCATTAATTTATTTATAATCAAATAACTTTCACTTTGAGGTCACACAAATCATGGTCATAGACATTAGGTCTCATTTCAATAACCCTGAGGTCCATGAAGTGTGTAATAAATTTTTTATATCTCATCACATGGCCTACCTATAGTATCAAAAATCCAACATCCAATATAATGCCTTAAATAAAATTATAAATTCAATCTTGGTCAAAACTATCAAAGATAACAAAAGATATTAGCATATTCAACTCTACCCTACATTATGGGATTATATAAGAAGTATTAATAGGCCCACAAGGTAAACCTCATATTCACTTTTATTTAGAGAATAATTAATTTTACAAATCAAGGTATAAATCCCTATCATTAATATCTCTCTTCAATGTATTATCAATTATGAAGAGTATAGAAGTGCATAATTAGTTGAAATAGAGACCTTATATGACCATTAGCTTGCAGTTACATAGAATCATGTTTCTTACATAGACCATATGTGTTGGAAATAAAACAAAAATTTCCATGAGAATATTATAAAAGTATAGTCCTAATACTTTATGGTATAATTTATAAAAATAAAGGATAAGGTCAAAAAATTAAACCCAAATAGTTAGGTCCTTATTTAGTGACTGAAGATTTTAAGAGTGAATCTTATCGATTATGCATCTAGAGGGTGAGGATTTTGGTGAATCTATGAAATAATTTCACCTCAATAACTTTTAAATTTATTCATTTTATTTCATTTCATATTCCCCTCATTTCCTTACATTTTCCATTTTGTATATGTTGTTTTGCCTATCAAATGTTGTGTTTGGTGATTATTTTGTTATCACTTTACATTAAAAAAACATTCAAAGTGTAGCTCATCATTTCATTTCAATTTTCATGTAAACATAATATCTTGTAGAAAAAATCCTCAAAATTTACATTACATATATTTTTATCTTAGTTCTTATGAGAAAAGTATACCTATCTTCACCTACATATTCTTATAAATATTATAAGTTTATCTATGGTAGTCTCCTTTTATGGTTCCTTATAAGAAGAAAACATTAGCATTCTAAAAATATTTGACCTTTCTCACCTATATTGGTCCTTAGTGATGAGTATTTTCATCTTAACAAATGAATGAGGAAAACATTTAGGGTGAGGAAATTACTAAAAAATAAAAACATGAGGTAAATATAAAAAGATATGCTCGTGTAAAAATCAAAATCTTATGAAATTAAAAAAATCGTGTCCTTAACTAATATTTGATGTTAATCCATCAAATTATACTATTTACTTGGGATTAATACTAGGGAGATATGGCCTTACTTTCATACATATATCCTTTGGTGATGAGCCCATGGGTCTTCCTATTCATATGAAACTAAGTGTAGGGGATCACCAAACAAAGAAAGGAAAAAATAAATGACAAATTATAAAGTGTCCAATGATAAAAGGTTATTCAAAAATATTTTTATGTGTCTCTGATGAAAAGGGTAACTTAATCCCATTTAGTGATTTTCTAAAGTCTTCCTACCTATATATTAATCCAATAAAGCTAGTGTTTTATAACTTTATCAAGAATTACATTTTACCATTATTTCATAAGTATTATGTCATATTCCTATTTCATGTGAAATTTTGATGTATGGTTTTCATTTTATCATCCCATAAACATTATGTTTCCCCTTTCACTCTTTTTTATACAATTTAGAAGTCATATATTGTGTGAAAAAAAAATTATCACCTTTAAATTATTTGTTATTTAAATAATAATTTTACACATATACATCATATTTCATTATTTGCATACATTTTGTTTCTAAATTTCACATATAAATCATTTCCATAGCATTATTATAAAAACATTGAGATATATGGTATATCATCACATGTCTAGTCATCTAAAGTGCATAAACTAAAAGAGCATAAATGAAATTAAACACATGAATCATGCATTAAGTATCAATTACACACACACACACACACACACACACACACACACACACACACACACACACACACACACACACACACACACACACACACACACACACACACACACACACACACACACACACACACACACAAGGAGAGGGAAAGTGAGTCAACTATTTAAAAAATACAAAAAAAAAATACATGTACAATAGTGTGTTCATAATATTATGTCATCCTACTTTGATAAGGTATTGACACTAAATAATGTCCTATGTTATGAATTCCAGGGTGCCTCTTACTAGTCCCTCCCCAGAAGGCCATCTCACCCCCTATTTATTGGTTCAAAGAATCTTGACCTCCTCTATCAGCCATAATTTTGGTCAAATTTTTCACTTGAGCATATACCAAGGTTAATATCACTTAAAAGACATTGATATATACCCTCATACTATAAAGTGTCATAGATGCATCATAGGTCAAGCCAAAAACATTTATATGCATGCCTATCTGAATATGTAGTCTTATATCTAGTACAAGTTAATCATGAGTCATGTTAGTGCCCACTTGAAATAGATTGATAAGGGTGTCCTTGATCACATTACTCTATCCTATGTATGTATATGAAAAAATAAGTAAATAAATAGGAATCATATATAGTCGTATGAATTTAAAAGTAGTAAATTGGATAAGTAAACATGCTAAAATTAAATACATAAAGAGATGAAATTCATAAATAATTATTTTACCTAGACCATCCTCATGGTATTATAGCTTAGTTTCATATTCATAATCATTTTCTTCCTCTCCCTCCTCATATAACTCAACAAAATCTATTTCTTATCCACCATTTACATTTTGTTATTATAGGGGATCCTCTTGTTGTGGTGTTGATGTTAGTTATTGTACTTGTTGTTGGCCTACCACTAGAATGACCATAGGAATGATACCTCCCCCTCCTCTGATGTGTTGTTGTTAAAATCCTACATAATCCCATTTTAACCTATCCACTCTCATAATGGTGAGTCTTGGTTTTAATGAATTTCATATTTGTCTCTCAAGGCTCGTTACCCTAGCCTTCTTGATGCCCATGTATACTATTGAAGCCATAGGGAGGTCTCCTATGAAAGGAATCCTAAACTAATATGTCACTATATAAATATGGTTTACCTAAAACTAAACCCACATGTCTATCAACTATTGTGAACCTTCATCTACCATGAGGTATGCTTCCTTACCATCCCACTATCCTACCATCCCCTTCTAAGTCAATGCCACTAGATTGAACACTATCAATGTCCAAATTTCCCAAGGTAAATCCCTAAATGGTGTGTCATTTATCCATCATAAGGTTATAATATACCCAAAAACCCCTTTTTGGTATCATATTATCCTCTTATACACCCATCTCATGATGAGTGAAGGGTGATTGATGGAGAGATCCCCCAACTATGTAATCCTTTATAGGTTCTTGTATGTCCAAAAAAGGACCATGTGATCTCAAGAGTAGTGTAAACTCATCTCCTATATTTTCTTGAAAATATAATCTTATATGTATACTAATTTGTTAGTTCTCTTAGCCTTGACTAACTAGGAAGTAAGGATCTAGTGATGGATTTACAAAGTTTTAGGATCATATATCCCTCTACCCCGACAAGTCTCACTCCAAAATTCACACCCTAATTGGGTGCATTCACATATCTAAATATGTTTCCAAAATAATAATCTCTCCCATGTCAATTTCATCACATAGTGTCACCAAATGATCTATTATTATTAAGGATAAAATCTGATACATGCCCACTAGAGTGATATTTCACTCTCAAGTATCCCAAGAAAACATGAACATGTTTTGATCCATGTACTAGTAAGTAAAGAAATCACACATAATCCTAGTTAATGAAATCATAGTCCCCACTTAATAAAGCCTTTGTATCTTATCCCCATCTAGAATGGCCAGCTCATCGATCAATAATGTTATGATATGTGATAACCACTCTATCTCTTTAACCCAACTCCATAATATGTTGACCCCCTATTGTATAAGGCACCATAAATCAACCTTACGTAGTTTTAACTTCATAATAGGTAGTTACAAAAACTCCTTATAGATAATGGTTATGTCACCACCTTTCCCTATGACCATGGTGGTAATGTGACCACCACATCTAAGGCATAATTTTTATTCTATGAGGACCGACAGTTTTATATTAATGTGATGTTTCTTCCACACATATATTCCCTATAAATAGACCTACCCAAAATTTAAAAAACACTCAAATTTATATAAATTAACATTTTTATAAAATACATGACCTCCCAATCCCATTCATGCAATACATTTTTAAATTTTATAGATTAAAATGCATTTTTAAGAAAATATTTGAGATTGGAGAAAAACACAAAAAATAGTCAAAACTACCATAAACGTAAATTTTTCCACCTTCAGCTAATACATTTCAAATATTGTCTTCATGTTCATCAATTCAACTAATTTTTGGCTCAATTATATGACAATTAACCTATATCTCAAAATCACACAAATAAATTTCACTAATGATTTATATTTTTGGAAAGTTTATGAATATATAGACTTTGTAACTAGTCATTATGTTTTTAAAAATTCCATTTTGGGAAATTTTCATAATTTTCTTTTCATGATTTTATATATATTTATTTCCTAACTAATGTTTTTTGTGTCAAAATATGACATTTTAAAATAGTTATTATTTCTTGTAGCATGTTTTTATAGCATTTTAATTTTTTAGTTCACGTCACTCAACCCTAGAGTTAGTCCCCTAGTGGGATGATTCATGCAATATATTCACCCTAGTGTAAATTTTAAGTAATATAATCTATGTTTTTATTAAATGGTATATTTTATATTTTTATTATTAAACTACACTTGATTCATGTATTTTTTTTGCATGTTAAAATAGAGTCTTAGTTGTTTCACTACATAACACATGTAAGTAAGGTAAGTTTTATAACCCTAATTTTACACTTAGTGCACCACTAATTATGACCAAATTATTTTCAATTCATTACAAATCATTATCCTAAGGGTGAAATATTCATTCACCCAAAAATTATATGGTGCAACACTTCTAAAAACTCTAATGATGATGCAAGGATATATAAAACACTCTTGGACTCTATTCTCTCTTAAATTTTACTCCTTACTTATCTTTTATAAATATTTGGAACTTTTAATTTAATTTTTTGAGTATTTTTTCCTTTAATCTCTATGTTCCTTCATTTAGGATGAAACTATTGGTTTCTATGATGAAACCAACCCTTTTGAACATTGTTATGCAATGTTGGTATCATAAATCATTATGGTAAAACCATCATATTTCTGGTGGTTTTATTATTTTTAGGGTTTTTAAATATATTAATGAGGTTATTTTGTAACCTTATATGATAATTTTTTATCTTTCACTTTTAAACAATGATAATTCCATCATTATTTTCTTGTCTTCTAATTTTGGCATTTATACTTGTTTTTTTATGCATTTTTTATGATTTTCATCATGTTTCTCCATTTATTTTTATTTTTTATTTCCTTTTTGATATCTTATATCACTCTAAATCTTATTTTTATCACATATTTTCCCTCCTAACTTTAGTTTTTAGTCAAACAATAATTAAACTCACATAATGAAGCTTCTTTCTTCTTATACAAGTATCTTAGTTATAGATTATTTTTGGATCCAAATTTTTCATTCAATATGTCTTTTTAAATATATAAATAACCATATATATCCTAATTTTATTTTTATATATGAATTTACTCTAACATTAGTTATTTTTGTATTGAAACTACACCATTTTGAAGGAGAAAATTTACTAGATTAGAAACATAGTTTTGTATATCAGTGAATTAGCCAGACACAGTATAGTCATAATATTTTCTAGGATGGTGTTATTATTATTATCCATATTTTTATATCATTGTTTTTCATATATTTCCTTTGGTCACATTGACCAAAGGAGCTATCTTCTTGAGGATGTCTTACACCAAAAAACTATTCTACCTCAGCTTGGTCATATCCATTAATTAGGTTGGATGATTTTTTTTGTAGTATTTTTTAATTTATTATATTATAATATTTTAGTGTTTTTTCATCATATTATTTTCATATTAAAAAAATAAAATAAAAAATTCTTCTCTCTTCTCTTACATAAAAACATAGTTTAGATTTCTTGTTTTACAATTACATGTTAGTTTCCTTGAAAGAACATAGTGTTGAATAAAAAATAGGGTAGAATAATAAAAATAATAATTTATTTAAAACCATATAAATTAATTTATTTTCCATTTTATTAAATATTTCATACACAAATAATTCTCAAACAAACAAACATAAAAACATAGACAATTTGGATACTCAAACCTTGACTATTAAATTTAGAATTAACTCATTTAATTAATATAAAAACATTGTTTATTACATTAAAATTATAAAATAATAATAATAAAATTGTATTATTTCATTCATAGATCATTTCATATCATGCATATACATTCAAAGCTTCTAAAAATTCATTTCTAGCTTGTGTAGGTGAAGTCAATTTTTTAAATTCTTAGTCAGTGTGCTTACTGGGGTTTTAAGATTTGTTTTCATACTTTAATGATAGGAAATAAAATTTTAATATTATTATTAAATATTATTTTCATAATAAAATAAAATAAAAAAATTTATACCATTCTAATTTCATTACCTAAAGTCATCTTATAAACTAGAAAAAACTAGAAAAAATCAGCACTTGCATATTTCTTTTAGAATTTTAGTTTTAGATTTGAAAGCACATAAAATATTAAAAAATAAAAAATAACGGTATTTTTATTTTATTTTATTTAAATATTCATTAATTCATTTATTTTGACATTTATTTTTTAAAAATTATACTAATTCACTTTATTTTTTAAAATATTCTCAAAACAACTCAAAACATCCAAAAAATCCTTGTCAAAATTAGCATAAGCACTATAATATCAATAAAAATTTAAAAAACATTAAGCATACCATTAAAAAATATTATCCATATAATATATTACAATTCATTACAAATACAATAAATTTTCTTTCCTCTTACATGAAACTTCCATAATGTCTTTATCTTATTAGAGTATATCTTTTCCCTAATGTTAAAGTTGATGTCCTTACTAGTAACTTACAGAGTAATATTAATGCAAAACTCAGATTTTAAGTATTCCATTCCAACTCCCATTTCAAAAAAATTTAACTCTCTCAATGCATTTGATGAATAATAAAAAATTCCTAACCATCACATAGTCATTCCGCCTCATCTACAAGGTCACCAATACAACATCATCCAATTTTTACCATTCACCTATCTTATTTATTTCATCCTCAAGAATAGTCATATGTTTTGACCTTTTTAGACTTAACTAGTATCAATACTATGTTTGTTAAAGGGATGAGAAAACTAAATTAGGATCATAATATCCAATAAATATATCCATTGATTTGTTATAGAATTGAATAGCTTTGAATTTTTTAAAAATAGTAATAAATAGTGCAAGTAAGAACTTATATATAAAATAACTAAAACGGATGATGTAGGTACATGAAATGAGGTGGAATCTAGTCTACATGTCTCAAACTAGATCCTAGTGTCATACACCCTCCTATATATTAACTCCACAATTGGATAGTAGTACCATTATTGTAAATGTGGTGGTAAGGTCCTAATATTGGTAGTAGTGTCTTTTGTGTAGGTATATCCTAAGATTTAGGGTGCACCTATGTCTAGATATCTAAGGTCTATTACTACATGTATGAGTTCTAAAACACTACATTTATCTTATAATTATTTATTTAGTGAGTAAACCCTAATCTTCCATGTAATTAGGGCATCTAGATGATATGAGTTGAAAGTGTGTCTATGAGTAGGGTGGGCTGGACATCCTCAACACCCCATTGTGAATATAGTTGCCTACATACCAATACTCTCAAGAGGGATGAAGCTTAATGTAGTTCTTCCCACCTATTTGAAGGTACAAGTGTACGTGAATCTATTATGATAGTGGCCTTGAGTGCCTTGAATGTGATTAAGACTAGAAATTTGGGTAATTTTAGCTTAGGGATGCTATAAATGGTAGTATGTAGAAGTAAGGTAGAATAGGGATTGATAACCTTGATTGTACACAACTTTTTCTAAGTTTGAATGTGTATTTTGCATTTTATTTCCATCCAATGGTTAGATGGCTAAAATTCATGTATTTATCATGATCTATTACTTATATGGGTGATAAAATATGTCTAAGATGACCCTAAGAAGTTATAGTTTTGAAAAGATATATGTTTGAGGAAAATAAAGGCAAAGGATATTAGTGCCATTTTTTGGACACTAACATCATGTGGTGATAGTGTCCTTATTATGGAACTAGTGTCTAGCTAGTATAAAACTAGGCATGAAGGGCTAAGATTAGGAAATGAGGGTCTAAGACTATTTTAGGGATTACTAAGGATGTATATGACCTATACAAAGGCTAGATAAGTGTGATAATAAAATTTAGGATAGGTCTAGGGATAAACCATGGATTAACAATCTCAAGTATCACTCTTAGCACTCAAATACCACTTATTTGTGATTATATTCCCCCCATTTATTCTATAAATGAAAGAAGTGAAATTACTAGGATAAAGGAAAAAGATGAGTACCTACACTTACCTATAAGGTGAAGCTTGTGATGTTAGGTTTGAGTATGTGAAGCATACTCCATTGTGTTTCCTTTAAATATATATATATATATATATATATATATACTAAACTAAGTAAATAATTAAAATTAAGTAAAATTAAGTAAAAAATAGGAAAGAGGAAAGGAATGAATAGACCTCACTAGGTACAAGAACCAATGCATAAAACCTAGTGACAACCTATGTGTGTGTATGTATATAATGATCAATCAATGAATACCTTGGACTGAGCCAATGGCTTGATTAACCCTCATGTGTGGGTTGTTTAAGAACTTAATCTAGTTTTGATTCCATCATTTCCCACCACTTCTTGGTGGATCATGACCTATGAATAGCTTGGATTGGATTGATGGTGTGTCCAACCCTCTCATGTAGGTGGATCAATAACTCAAGTAGGATATGAATCCATAATTTCCCATGCATGTTTAGTATATGCATTTTAAACTAAAATACATGAATTAAATATAAATGTCTAACTAGGTATGTTATTTCTATGGCTACACATGTACATTAGGTGGCTCTATGCCACTCAAGAATGCCAACCACTACATATGGAGTAAGGTATGAAACTAGTGTACAACTTAGAATATTATGTTAGATGTATATAGTGTAGATAATTACATGTAATTTATCATTCCATATAGTCAATTAGTGTGTAAGTGAGCATATGGAAATAATGTGCCACACGCATGCCCCCAAATTTGATATTTGGGCATATATATTTTAGATGAGTTGTATTAAATTATATCTAGGTTTATAAACTAAATATGGGAATGCTCATGTTGCACATTATGCCACCAATTTGAGAAAATTGATATGAATCTAAGCTAAACTAGTATGAATTTTATTAAAATTAATAAATCTATGACTAAATCTATACAAAACTATATTGTACCTACTGTACATTGGGTTCACTAAATGTTTTAACCTTTTAGGACTTAACTAGTGTAAATAATATGTTTTTAAAAAGTTATGTTGACTAAATTATGTAATAAATATATCCATTGTTTTTTTATAATTTTTACTAGCTTTGACTTTATTAAAATTAGTAAAAAATAATGTAAGAACTTAGCTAGAAAATAATTGATATGAATGATATGGGTGTTGAAAACTAAGGTAGATGTTCATCTAAGTGTTGACAAATGGATCCTAGTGTTAAAACCCCTTCTATATAGTAACACCACAATTAGATATTAGTTTCATTATTATAAATGTGGTAATAGTGCCCTGATATTGGTGGTAGTGTCCTCTATGTAGGACTATCTCGAGCTTTTGGGTGCACCTATGTTAGGAACTTTGAGTCCTATTCATCCATGTATGATTTTTGAAACCCTAATTTTTTCCTATAATGATTGATTTAGTTATAAAATCCTAATATTCCATGTAACTATGGAATTTAGTTGATATGAGTTGAAAGTGTGTTTTTTAGTAAGTTATGTTGGACATCCTCAACACCTCACTATGAAGAGAGTTTCATACATACCAATAACCTAAGGAGTGATTAATCCCAATGTATATCTCCCCACCTAAGGGCTAATATAAGTGAAAGTGCAAGTAAAAATATTATTATAATGGCTTTGAGTGCCTTGAATGTGCTTTAGATTGGAAATATAGGCAATCTAAGCTTAGGGATGTTGTGGATGGTAGTATGTATAAGTAGGGTAGAATAGGGATTGATAACCATGATTATCTAAAATTTATTCTGAGTTTGAATGTGTATTTTGCATCTAATTTCCATCTAGTAGTTATAAGGATAAAATTCATGTATTTATACTATTTTTTTCTTATACAAGTGATATAATAGGTCTAGGTTGACCTTAGGAAGTTCTAGTTTTGAAATGATATCCATTTGGGGAAAATAAAGGTAAAGGAAATTAGAACCATTTTTGGGAAACTAGTGCCATGTGGTGCAAGTTTACTTATTATGGAACTAGTGTTTAGCTATTATAACACTAAGCATGAAGGTCCTAGATTAGGAAATGAGAGTCTAATACTACTTTAGGGATGACTAGGGATGCATGTGGCCTACATAAAGGCTAGATAAGTGTGATAATAGGCTCTAATATAGGTCTAGGGATAAGATATAGATTGGTAGTCTCAATTAGCACTCAAATATCACATTTGGGTAGGTAACTTGATAGGATTAATAAAATCTCTAGAGTCATCCAACTAAATTAAACTAACTGCATTGTTCTAGCATTGATTGGGAAATTTTTTATTGCATCATTAATCACACAAAGGGGCCTTGGAGTTTTATATATTATAAATTAGACACCCTCAACAAATACCATGACATGGAAAATCTCTTTTAGTACTATCATGGGCATCCCTTACTACCTATCTTTCAGAGTGTCATCCCTCAACTCAATCATACCAAGTAATAAATTTATCCATCCATATATTAATTACAACACACTTAGTTATATATTTTCTCTTACTTTGTCAATTTAATTTTTAGATTAAATTGGGGGAGGGGAGGGGAAAATATTCATAATCAAATTTGGTCACTTTTACTTTACTTGACTTGAGCACTTAATCTATCCCTATTTTACCACCTCGTTATATCATAAGCAGTTTATGGACCCATCTATTTCTAATTTTTTTTATTATAACTATATAAATGTTCTTAATTTATAAAAAACCCTTTAAGCATATTTATGGACATCTTATATTATTAATTTAAAAAAACTACCCTTCTAAAATAGAAACAACCAACATTAGACTATTTAATCTTAATTTGATGATAGAAAGGTAAATAGGGTTAAGAATATAGAAATCATTAATCACAAGGGTGATAAAAATATCTATATTAGTCTAATTATTTTAGAAACTTAGATAAACAATATTATATATTTAAATATTGAGATATACCAAAAATTGAAAGCACAATTATTGATTGATATTTAAATAAATTAGAAATAATATTACTTAACTAGTTTACTATGCATATTAAGATCTAGGTTGAAACATACTAGAGTTGGATGGGATCGGGATCTTGTAATAGTCATAAAATATTAAAGTTTTGATTTGTATTGCCTTGTATGTTTACATTGGATCTAGATAATTATGTCAACATAGATGTTTGATCTAAATGAAAGTGTTTTGTATATAATACTAACTAAATCTAGATGTGACCAACTACAGCCTTATATTTTTTCACCTTTATTATTATTTATACATTTCATGTAAATTATCCATATCTCTTAATGTAATTAACATACTTGATCTTGGAATGAGTATATAAAAATGGGTTAGTGGCCTCATGGCGTCAAGTTTCCCCAAGGACTCCTATATCAATGGTTCTTACCTACCTATACAATATTGTAAATAGGGAATTAGAATTATGTAGTTCTCCCCTACATGTTGGCTTATGTGTTCATAATGGTTTAATATGTGATAAGTACATACGATGACCTTACTTTTAACTTATCAAATATATATCATGAGATGATCCTTTAATACTTGAGGCCTTTAGATAGACTACTCTTATGACTAATATGAAAATTGGAATTAATAAGGAAACATTTGTCACTTTAATTCTTGATTTATTGTTATTTTATTGATATTTATGTGAGAATCATGAGTTTTATAGGTTATAAAAACCTAAATCTAACTATTGATAACCTTCATCTAGGCTTTTCACCAATTTCTACCAAAGTGCAAAATTTAGCCTAAAAACACTAAAGAACATTAAATGAGTTGAAATTGATATATTAAAGTGCCAATTTTGGCTAGATTATCATTAAATGGGGTAATGTAATTTATGGTCCAGCGAACTTTGATCAAATCATTTCAAGTCAAAATGCCCATTTTACACCTAGATGCTCTGGATTGCTCTTTTCCATACAATTTATTATACAGGACACGTGCCTTTTTTTATCTTGTGTTGAAAACATCATAAATGGGATAATGGATCCAATGCATCTGAAATTGACTTCCAATTCCAAACCAGTCAAATTTTAGACCAATAATAAGGCATTCTGATCAATTTGAGTAATTTGTGCACAAAGTGCTTAATCATGCTTAATAGCTAATTAATCCAAATCATGACCTAATTAATAATTCCATGGAAACTTGTTCAAAAATTATTTTTAGAAATGAATATTGAATATCTACATGATATAGTAGCCTCATTTCTTAGGAAGACATCCCTAAGCCATAAATGCCATAAATATCAAGATTATGGGTCTCCCATACCTCTTTATTACATCCCATGCCTCATTAATGTCCCTTGTTCCAAAGTAATGATGAGGATAATTATGGATTTTAATTATAGAATTTAATTAATCCATTATCACACATCTCAATCTTAAGATGGATGATCATGGTTGATTCTGGTCATTCTTGAAAATCTATAAATAGAGAGGCCATGAACATCATTTTTAAGCTTAATTTGTGAAAATTTACCATGTAAAATTGATTACAAGATCTCCCACATGAAAAATTTATGATTCAAAAATATTTATCCAAGCCAAGCTAAAGCCACAAGGTGCCAAGGAGAAGAGGAGATAGCCAAGCCTCTTTTGATGAAGACTTCATGAGCACAAGTTGAGAAAGCCACTACAACAAGCATTTAAAACATCCAAGGAAGGTGAAGTATTCTAATTTTTCTTTAATTTTTAGTCATGATTTTCATTTTTTTTGTTATTAAGATCACTCTAGTAATTAGGCCTAGATATGTATGTTAATTAGTGTGTTTTTATCAATTTATTTGCATTTTTGGACTAACACAATACTAATCACCTCTCTTGAGTCAAATTCCTAGTTCACATAGGTGAGTTATGAATGAGGATTGATATTATATATATACCAATCCTTTGGGGAAATATATTACACTAAATCACCTAGGATAACCATAAATACACATTAAATTTTCAAATTAGATGAATTTTAGGCACTAGACACTTAGATGGAAAAGGGACATCTACATCGACATAAGCATCTAGATAAGATATAAGTTTATAGGAATTTATAATTTAGGCATAGTTCCAAAACCTAGTATATAATTATAATTATTAAGTTTAGATAATTTTTAATGCCATAGAAGGTTTGGTCATTAGAATAACTTATGGTCAAACTAAGAGATAAGTAATTTGGCACATAAAGATAGTGGGTGCAAACATTTTATCGTCAGGAAGGTATTAGATATTAAGAGTAAAAACATGATAGGTATTTTTAAAAGTGTACAAGACTAAGATGCTATATAGTTTATATTTAGTATCTAAATTTCCCTACCCCCATCTCAAAATGAAATGTTTGGTTTATAGGAAAATAAATGTGCACTTGGGTGTGTATAACACACCTTGCTTTTATGTGAGCCCAATTTGAGTTCATTTTTTGTGATTTTTCTATAACCAAGAGCATGTTATAATGTATAATTAGTGCATGTTATCTAAAATTTAAATCATTTGAAATATTTGAAATTAAATTAATCAAGGTTAGGATTACACTTGTGTGTAGGTGAAACCATCTTTCCTTTTGAAAATTTTATTTCAAGGGATGTTGCATTACGATGTACTGGAGTTGATATTAGTAAAAATTTGAAACCTAAAAGTGAATACATATATAGATATTTTAGGATAACATGCTACCAGTCTTGTAAAGAAAGTGACATATCACATGACTATTGAATTTATCTCAATCATGTAACCTAATCATGGTTACAACTAGTGAGTGTGAGTGACCCAATAAAATCAAATTATACATCTCATGAGGGTGGATGTTTTAGTAACTCCATCCTATAAATATGATTAATTTATATAAATTTATCAAGTATAACTTATAATTTTTTTAATTTTAAGTGATTTAATCATTGAAACCTTATAAAGGTGAACTAACTACTATAGTAGATTGGCTCAATAACACCCCATAAAAGTCTATCCTGGGTATAATAACATTCTTTAATAGTATTTAAAATTTGGAAATTAATTTGTTTTTTCACTTTAAGGTTACCTTTGCATGGCATATGCACCTTATATATGTCTCAAGATAAAACATGGGCATAATAATGGTACTAATATACAAAATATTTGCACAAATGTGTATATGAATCATACAACTATGAAATTTGGCCAATTTTAAATTTATGAAATGTGGATGATATGTTTCCATGAAATTTCCCACTGAATATGGAGAATATTAGAACTATTTTAATTTGGATAATATGATTTCATAACATGCCCCTACTATAATCTAAAATTATGAAAAATTTGGTCATGCCTCTATGACATGCCCTCACAGATTTTCCCCCTATTTTGAGGTGAGGGATGTAGAAACTAGTAATTACCTTACTTAAAAGGATAATGTAGCTACACAATATATGAATGGATCATATAGCATATAAGAGGAACATGTATAGGTATATATATAATTGAAGCATGAAAAATGTGATTACATCAAGTCCTAAGATGTATGATATAGATCATTGAAACATCTAAATATTAACATCACAATCCCAACAATCATTCAAGAACACACTATAACATGTTTAAATGTCAATGTAGGTAGAAAAAGGAATGAGTACCATAAATGATGTATCATATTCAAATTATCAAAAAAAATATAAGATATGAAAGGAAAGACACTCAAGGAAGAGTAAAAAAGAAAGCATGTAATCATAATCAACTAGCATAAGTATATCATGTTAGTCCTTACATATATGTGTTAGAAAAATATGTTAATTACATAGCATATAAAATACACTAAAAAATATATAATCATGTATAAATATATATGTAATTACATAAGCTCAAAAATGATAATGGAAAGTGATCATATAATAATATAAATTGGGTGTATTATGATCAAATAAGTGGATGCCCCCAACGTATTGATGATGTGAGTTGAAGGAAGGCCCAAAATACATATGTGCATATATCATGTGCTTGGGTATGCCTATATCACATTCAAAATATGTGTGAAACATATGTGTGTTTGTAGAAATAAATGATATGTTATCTACCAATATGGGAAAATAACATAGATGCTAAGGAGCTAATAAAACATGGAAATGTTGAATTTAATTTTTGAATTTATTTATTTATTTTTTATTTTTAGAATGTTTGAAATGAAAATACTATCCTATGATCTCATCCAAGGGATGCTCATAGGTATCTCCCCACTTAGAACCTAGATAAATTTGTGGTACTACCAAGGAGCATGTATAGGTGTAATATCTAGAATTATAAGATCTATGATGTTATGCATTTGTATCATAAGATAATAATATATTGAAGAGTTAATAGGAGTAGGGGTTAATTAAAATCATAATTTTGTTATATGTACTATATCTAAATTATAAATAGTAAGAATATTTTTATTTTCTTTGGAGTATTTGAAGATGTAGAAGCTATCTATTGATCCCACGACGATGATAAGAATCTATTAGCAGAACAAGATTATAAAATTTCCGAAATGATATGTGTTATATGTGTGAATATAGTAATTATAAAGTGTATCATGATATTTTGGTAAGTGTTTACCAATTTTATTTTCTCGAGAGATATTTTCCTTTATTGTTTATAGTCATTTTTGTCCAAGTTTGGAATTATATTTGGTCAAAACTAGACTAATATGTAGTATACTAGAGAATTATTATGATCCAAATGTGACATTACACTAGATAGATCCAACACATAAACTAGATGCAATAGCTTTGTTCATGTGTTCTATGCTATATCCTAAAGATGTAAATAATTCCCATGTACATATATTGAATTCATAAGTTGGGTCAACTATGACATTTTGACCTTAATTTCCATATATGTAAGGTTCAATTATTTGACACTTTTAGGAATGATTTTTTAATTTCTTCATATGAAAGTACACATTTAACACTATCTTTTTGATGAATTTATTATTCTTTTTGTAATTACTACATTTGTACCTAATTTTCAATTTTAGGTTTTTGATATTTTACATTATTAAAATAGACATGTATATTTTCTTGATTTTCATTAGTATTTATATTATATCTAAAGCCTTGATGATCATTTTGATCAGCTATAAAGATTGGATAAAATATGCTATAGGAATGTTTTCCTAATCCTTGACAATGATATCCAAAGTTTTGTAGATATTATTATAAAAAACCATGTTGTTTTGAAATTTGAGTATCATTATGAAGAGGTAGATTTGTATTATTCTATTGGTTTGATTTAGTGCTTTGAATATATTTTTTCTCTATGTATGTAATTTTCAAATATTTTTGCTCTGAGTTATTCTTTGGTACTCATATATTCTATTTTTTCACTAATGTTTTAGGAGAGGCACTCATAATGTGAGTGGTTTTCATGGTTTATGTATCAATGATTTGATAATCATTACATTTTTGTCTTTGTATTTTATTACTTAATGTAAAATAATAATCTGTATGATGCCGATACATTCTATTATATGCACAATAGTGTTTGTATCTCCTTATAAGATGTAAAGGAGGTAGTTGGATAATTTTGTGTCTAAGCATATCCCTTAGGATTTCACTTGGAATATTATTATTATTTGGTATAATATTTGAATCACTTTTTTTATATGTATTACGTTTGCAATTTTAATTTGGATAAGAAACCTTGTTGGGTATAAAATTGTTAGATGAAATCAAAAAAATTATTAACACTAACATATTTTGGATTCTTCATATATGTAATCTAATTTTATAATGATGTGGGATATGATCTAAAATACTAATTTTAATTTTGTAACACTTCAATTAATTTTTTGATAGTGATGTTTTTATATTTTAGGACTTCACAAGTATAAACTCTAGGTGCCTCAGATTGAATATGCATACACATACCATGTAGGGTTTTAGGAATGTTTTGTGAATTAACTTATTTTGGCACTACAATATGGGCCACCTTACCCCTTGAAGAAGTGATAACATTTAGTTTATCATAGGGATGGTAGATACCACCATCCTTAGGTTTAAGATGAGGAAGTTTTTTTTAACCATTTTAAATGTTCTAAAAAAATATATAAAAATAGGATAAGAGAGGCATACAAATGTTATGGAAAAATCAATCATGAAAAATAAATTTAGAACTAAATAATCATAATAATTAGGCAAAAATTAGAAGACCCTAGGCTAATATAGGGTTTACAGATCAAAGGTCAGGTTCATAAAATGTTTAATCCTATATTCATAATACAAGGGTAAATAAGGATAATAATATTAATATTATTAAGCACAAGGTTCATAAACATATCTATAGTAGGCTAATTAATTTAGAAACTTGGATAAATGTCATTTTGAATTTAAATATTGAGATGTGACAAAAATAAAAAGTAAAACTATTTATTTATATTGTGATAAATTATAAATAAGAGTACTTAATTTATTATGTGAATTTAGATATGAGTTGAAACATGCATGAAGTGGATGGGATAAGGATCCTAAAATAGTCATAAGATCTAATTATTTTGAATTATGTGGCCTCAAAATCTTGCATCAGATATAGATGGTTGTATTGATGCATGTGTGTGATCTCGATGCATGTGTTCTATATGGAATGCTAACTAGATTTGGATAAGACCCAATTTATCCTTCTAGGTTTTATATCACTTTTATTATGATGTACATAGATCATGAACATAGGCTATCACTCTTCATCAAATGATCAAATAATACCTTCCTCACACTTGAAATAATTGTGGGAAAAATGGTGGGCTCATAGTGTTAAACTACCATAAGGACCCCTCTATAAATGTGTGTTACCTATACATCCAATACTCTGAAGAGCACCTTAGAATTATGTAGTTCTCCACTATGTGTTGGCTTGTGTGTGAATAAGGGTTCAATATATGATTAAAAAGTAAATAAAATGACCCATTTTGTAACTTAAAAAATATGGATAGTGGGATACTCCTTCATTACGTCAAACCTATAGATAAAATTTTATTATAATTGATATGTAAATAAGAGTGAAAAAGACATATTTTCTCACTTAAATTCTTCATTGATGGTTCCTTTACTTCTCTATATGTGAGAGGTGTGAATTTTATAAGTGAGTTATGAATGAAGATTGATATTTTTATATACTAATCCTTTGGTAAAATATATTACACTAAAACACTTATATCAACCATAATAACATGTTACATTTGAAATTTAGATGATTTTTGGGTATAGACACTTAGCTGGAAAAGGGACACCTACGTCAACGTAAGTGTTTAACCTAGATGCACATGTTTTGGAATATATAAAATAGATATATGTCAAAAATTTGTAGACTAGGATAATGATCACGTTTATATCATTTTTCATATCATAAAAGGCCTGGTGATAAGAATAAGATATGGTTTGACTAAGAGATAAGTAATTTGGCACAAAGAGATAGTGGACATGATCTTTTTAGTAGTGAGAAGGTCATAGAGATGAAGGGTACAACCATGATAGGTATTTTCCAAGCGTAAATTACTAAGGTGTTATATAATTCATATTTAGTATCTACAGGGATAATATTGGTAGTCAGCCTTAACCTCTATGGGGTCAATTATTTTCTTCAGTAAGAATCATCATTTCATTAAAGTTGGACATATTCTAGTCCAGTTAATATTTGAAAATGTTTCTACTAGTTTTATAATATAAAATATCATAATTCCTTATTGATATTATTAGTTTTCAAATTATTTTTTGGTCTTAGATATCATATTTTTTAGATTCAAATTTAGTATTTTTTGTCATTATATATCATAATTTTTGTAATCCATTTTGAAATCTAATAAAATTCAATATTAAAAAAATGTTTTCAATGTTTTATGGTACAAAACATGGCACTAATTAATTCTTTATATTAATTTTTAAATTTTAATTTATCGAATCATTTCAATAGTTTTTTAAAATAAAACAATCTCAGAGAATTTAATATTTTATTAAAATTAATGTAATCAATTCAAAATTTATCCACAATGAATTGTAAAACATTTATCACAATTTTTTTAATCATTTTTATTAATTTTTATTATGAAATATTTTGTTACATTTTACGTGATAGTAAGAAATTAAATATCAAAAAATATAATTGTGATGAAAATAAAATAGTACAAAAATCCATGCAACATTTTATGTGGTGAATTTATCACACATGAAAGTTTGTAACATTTATTGTAGAAAAATCCTAACAGATAAATTCATATAATAATTTAAACATGAAAATTTATCAAAATTATTTTAAATTTTTTAAATAATGTAGTGTACATGTTAATTTTTTTATACCATTAGTTTAAAGGTCACCAATAATTAAATATTATGAACATGTAGTGCAATATATTTACTATCTTACATCTAACACATCCTGTATAAGTAGCAACATCAACCATAATTCATGAAGAAAATAATTATATTCATAAAAATAATTATTAAATGTTTTTTTATGATATAATTACCTTTATCGTTAAGAATATTTTACTCATAAGATTCATTAGCTAGCACTATATTGAATTAATTATATATACCCTCACTATGATTCCAAACTAATTATAGTGGTTTGTAAAATATTATAGGGATTTTAAAAACGTTATAATCAACTTGGTGACCTAATTCACATTGTTATTAGGGATATATAAATTTCAATTCATCATGTGCCAATGTTATTTATTGAAGCAATGAGATCATTAAGTCGTCTACATTTTTAGAATTAGATGATGATCATATACCAATTTTAAAACACATAAACATATGTGCAAGAAATATCTTAAGTGTGATCAAAGGAAGTAGTACTTAGGTTTTAGCTCAATATCCATTTATATGTCAATCTTATTTTTAGTGACTTGTTTTTTATGAAATTTATGAATTAAAACACCATCCAATTTGAACATAATCAAACTTTATCACTCCACTTTGTAATATACACAAAATAAATAATTCTAAATTCAAATCCATTGAGACAATTGCATCTTAAAAATATTAAAGATATATTTCATAAATCTTAACATAATTATTTTGATTTTTCAATAGTAGTGACATTTAATTTAATTTAATTTCAAATTATCTAAACAACAACTTATTAATATCGGTTACTCAAAACAATACAACATGTTACTTGAGCAATTAAAAACAATAACTTACTTAAATAATTTCATATAAATAAAACAATTGAAAAAAATTTAAACAATAATTAGTTTTAAAATTATTGAAGTGAGTAAGTTATTGTTTACTTCAAAGAAAATAAATGTAATAAAAATCACTAATAGTTCCCTTAAATTTTTCTAAAGAGTGACACATGTTTGAGTTTAGCTCCACATTCTCTAACCACACACATAAGTGTGTGGTTGCTTTTATATCAACATTCAGAGTGTCATCAAATTCTAACTTGAAGGCAATCCAAAGAAAAGGGTATATTGTTTATTGTAACTGAAATATATATATCATCTTTGAAAAATATATATTTATTTGGTTTACATGTTTATATCTGTCATGAACCATTCTAATATTTTTTATGTATACCAACATAACATTTCCTTTTTTTAATCTAAAAATTTATCACCTATCTCATAATGTAATATATGCTAAGTAAAAACAAACTCTACATTTTATATCCAATCATAGTGACAAATGAAATAATTCAACACTATTGAATGTAGATAAGTAAACCATAACCCAATATCTAAATGTATATTTTCAATCTTAAATAAGACTAAATGTAAGGGAAAAATATATCTATCATCAATATCAAAAATTAGGGTTCTTGATGTCGGTCCAAATTTGGTAATTATTGGAACTCAAAAATTTAGTCCTTCCACTCCTAATACCAATAATTTTCTTTGATCTGGAATGAAATCTAAAACATGAGATAAAGGAATAGTTTTTTATTTCAATGTGTTAAGATGTAATATCTATTTTATAAATATTTTTTACATAACTTCCAATATTAAATAATTGATACGTAAATAATATTAAATTTTAGCCACTTGTGATGCTATGATTATATTTTATTCGAAGTATTTTATCAATGATATTAGGAAATATGTAAAAATAGTAAATATAACCTCTTTGTATTATAATAAATTAAAAGAGAATGCCATTTTATAAAAGCTTTCATCAAACACATGCCAATGACATGGTTTTATTATTTTCAAAATATATTTTTGTTTAAACAAATAATAGTGCTCAAAATATTCAATAAGAGTGTAGCTTACATAAAATCAAGCAAGTAATAGTATTTAAATGATCATCATTATAATAAATATATAGTTGAATATAATTAAAAATAAAAATTGTATATAATCATAAAGTTTAAATTAGATAATTATTTTTCAATTAAAATCTTATGACCTTAATCATTAATTGTGCAAATATAACAATCTGAATATAGGCTAGGATGCTTTATAAAATTTCTCACATCTTCAACATGCCTAATCAAGTCTAGTTGTGTAAATAATATCATCATCAAGAATTTGTTCTTTTTAAATTATTTCCCTTGAGTGACCTCTATGGAAAAGATAAAATTATCACCAAGAACATCCTTTTTTCATGAATCAAATACTATAATGTTTTATGAATTATAATAAAATTGAACATTCATCTAAATTTTATTTCAATTATTCATACAATTTTCATCTTCTTTAACACATTGATCTACACCCAAAAAATAAGAAGATGTTCATCGACTTTCAATTGTAATGTTTTTACTACATTTTTTTTCTATGTTGTTTTATGTATTAGTCTAAGTCCAAAATGCATGTAATTACATAAAAGAAGTAGTTATAAAATGGGTTTCTATTCCTCTTATGTGATAGTGATCTTTGTTTATTTAGAAGGTTTATTTATTTTTTAAATTACATTTATGTATTAATAACCCATCTAAATCGAGAAGAAGCAAGTATTTTTTGGGAAATGTAAAAATATTAATATTGAGATTCAAAAATAATTATAACTATAAAAATTATATAATTATATATTTAAGATTTAAAATTAATATATTTAAAATCACATGTATAAAATTAAACTAATAGTTAAAAATTAATGAATTTTTATTAAGTTTTAATTTTTTTGAATAGTACCTAATTGGGAACCAAAGCTAAGAATTGATGGTAGTTAATCCATTATATCTATTATGTTTGTCACCACTAGTTTCATGGCATCTTGACAATCATCACAATATTCAATAATTTAATCTCTTTATTCAATAGAGACACATGCTTTTACTAGGTTTGAATTTTTTGTTATGTCTGTTTATTCATTTAAAGACATCTTTGATTGTAATCGATCAATGATTTATAATTTAAAATAATGTAATGGAAATAAATTTATCAATATCAATATTAATATGTAAGACTATTTTATAATATTAAAATTTGTTTTATTTTAGTGACTTACCTCTATTAGATGTTAAATATCTATACTCTCTTTTTAACATCATCTCCTAATTTATATTCTCAACTATATAAATTATTAAAGCTCTTTTTTCAATTTTTTTGTTTCTTAAAATTAATTTGTCCCACTTTAAACAATCATAACAAGGGATGAGTCTATAATTCATATTTTGGTCACGTGGTCCAAAAATGCACTAATCTCTTAAATTTAAGTGGATTACCTGATATAAAAATCCCAATATAAGTTGAGTGCATAATATACAAAAGATTTGTATGTGACCAATCAATTTATATGGTCATACCTTCCTAAAAAAATTATCTACAATGTGAATTTTAAATAAAACATAAATAATAGAGAATTATTGAAACCCACCTTCATCACCTAGAATTTTAAACATCCTTCTGAAATTATTTTATTCTTGATTTTAAAAAATTTCATGTAGATGTGAAACACTTTAAAAAATAAGTGAGCTTGCAATTTGTTAATAAGAAAGATACAAAAACAAACCATTTCAATAGAACCAATGCAAGACAAAAGCTCTATAATATCACCTTATGTTATATTTTTTTTACAACATTACAAAAATTGGCAATAACAACTTTGATACTAAGCAGAGTGATATGACACTCTAATCCTATCAATGTTATACTAAATTCAAAGGGAAAATAAATTTTGCATGTAAAATTAGGAATATTAATTCCTCACCTAGGCGCTATTTTTGAAAGATGATATATACATTTTGAGAAATGTTTTACATCCTTTGACATTGTTGTTTCTTTAGTCATCTTTTTTGACTCTCTTTTCCTATAATAGTACTAATTTTTCTTTTATGTTTTCCTTTCCCATCTCCAAATTTATTATAAATCTAAAAAAATTGGTTGTCATTGTTTTATTGATTTTATGATTAAATGTACTTAACCCTAACCAAATATATAGCTAATTAAAGTTAAATAGATAATTAAATAAACATCTAATCATACATTTCACTTGAAAATAGAATGATATTAAGCAATTGGGGTTTGAGATAAAATCATGAAAAGATGATAAAAATAACTTTTTTAGAGCTTATAAGGTATATGTGACTTTTAGAATGACTACCACATCATTAGATCTTATTGTTTGACTTTCATTTTGAATTTTGACACTAGAGCATGATTGGACACTAGATTAGCGTGATCTTGTCCTTCTCAGTGCTCATGCCCACTAGTGTTTTAAAATTTAATTGAGACCTAAAAATCAAAGGGAACCTTCTATATCTATGGGTTCTTCTATCACTAATATATGCTCGTAGTATTGTACCTTTATTTTTCCTTTTTCTCTTTAAAGTTATAATGGAGTCCTATACATAAGAAGCACACTAATATCAAATGCAAATGGGGGGGAAATGGGTAAAGTGGGATATGGTCACACTATCCTTATAACCACTATTGTCTTGAGTGCTCCTACATATCCTTAATGATAGGGGCCTCATAATAATGTTGTTATCCTCTAGGGAATGTGCCTAATCAACCAAGCATAAATTTGAATCTAAAATTATCTTCACCTAGGCTCTCATCTTGGTCAAAGCATGGAATCTAGGTGTGTTATGTAAATACTTTATTAATATATAGAGATTGAACTTGTTGTGTGTTGATATTATTTCATAATTAGTGCCAAAAGATAAGTGATTTTCTTAGTAAAATGCCTTGTAGAACCCTTTAAATTAAATAATCTTAATTTTTCATTTTTAAAAACATTTTCACTCATTGGAAAAGATGTAAAAATAGTCTAAAATGTGGATTGGACACTAGCACTAAGAAGGACACTAGAGCAGTGTTCTAGTGTCCACCATGGAACTTATGTCCAAAATGGATAAAAATGAGGTAAAGGTCAAACAAATGGGTAGGGGCCCCATGAATATTGGGAGTGTAATAGGAAAGATAACTTTGTTATTGAAAAACTAGCATGTGAATATTGGGAGTGTAATAGGAGAGATAAGTTCATGAAAAATGTCAAAAGGATGCAAAAATACCAAAACTACATACATGAATAAGAGTCTCAATTATCATTAGGAACCTCATGTGAAAGAGCTACAAAAGGCATAGTTTTGTGTTTTCTTGACCAAATTTGGGTGTATACATTTCCCACCCTTTTAATCTAGTAATGTAATAAAATTTAGGTACCAGAGTAAAATAAAAAGTGTGTACTTGTACTTACCTATGAATCATATACTTGATTAAAATTGGAGGTTCCATGGGTTTGATGTGATTAACCCATGCAAAGAGAAAATGATCTATAATATTTTTCTCTTCATTGCTAGAGAATTGGACAAGAGTTCATGTGATGCCAATAAAGATGAATCTAAAATGTGGATGCCCATGTATTGAATTTGAGTAATAAACCTTGTTATGAGGAATAATCTATGTTTTCCCCCACTTTGATATGTATTGAGTCTGAGAAAATAACTATGATTATGGATAATAAGATGTTCTTTCCCCCATTCTAATGTCTAGGTAGAGATGTGCCTAGAAGCTAAAATTGTTGTTTAACCTCAGACCACATAACTCAAATAGTTTGGGACTAGTATAAAAAATATAAATCAACCACTACAAATAGTTATAATATTGATTATGGTAAAAATTTTCAATAAAATTGATGATCAAATTGGTGTAAGTAACTTGAGCCTAGTGTAATAATGTAAAGAATGACATAGTACTACCATTCCATCCATAAAAACAAGTGAAAAAAACTAGGAGATAAGGGGAAATGTGCCTTATAACATGTCCACAATCTAATAACTGAGCAATTGAGCCACATAATATGAGTAACAAATCTAGATTTTGAGCAGTAAACAACATAGAAAATGACATGATTTTCCATTCTTTTTATACAATATAGTTGAAAAAATGGGAGGTGAGGGATAATGTGCCATGTAACATGCCCCCAATCTGATATTTAAACCAAATAAGATATTTATTATAAGTAATAAATTTGTGCCTATAGGGACTTGAATTGTGTACATGCACCCATTACCATAACCTATGTAAAAATTGAGCCAAACTATGTAACTATGTGAGCATGTACCATGGACATATCCTATATTTATTGACCATCTATCAAAACTATGTAAAAGTATCTAGTAAATAGTGTAATGAAATATGATAATTATGAAAAAAAAATGATGGTCTTATGTATGTCTGATAATCTAAGCTAAATTTGAGTGATTGTATAAATCTAAACTAGTGTAGGTATAAGTAACTAAGTAAATATAAATCAAAGTGTAGGTCTGAGTTACTGTGTGTGTATGAGTAATTGTGTATCTAAATAAATATGTGAATCTAAGTATGTATCTGAATTACTTATGAATAGTGTATATGTATTCCCCCCTTTTGGTGAGATAAATTAAATCATTGTATGAAGGTTGAGCCAAATGTGATTACTGATAACATATGAGTTATTAGTGAATTAGATTTGATAATATTTTTATAATGAATTGACTAACTACAAGTAATAAATTTATTATGGATTGGTATTTAGATGGATCCTTAAAAATAGAAGAATTAGTAAAAGGCATAGAGTACATGTTTCCATGGTGGCAAGGGAATAGGTATAGGAGTGAGACATATACGATATAAAAGGTGTCTAAGTTTTTGTTCTGCGTGGAAAAAAATAGTTATGAGATTAAAACTACAATTTTCAAAGATATTATTGATTCAATTTTGAGGTATACATGGTTAAATAGTATAGGGAGAGTACCTTAGTAGTGTGGCATAGATAGAAGTATCCCTATTAGTTATTTTGGAGGATTCAAAAAAATTATTTTTCAGTGTGTTGAAGATGTCATGAAGGAGAGTGTTCATGTGAATGTGATATGAGGAGACAGATTCCCTTACCCAAGTTGATGAGGAGGTGAGAATGGTAACTAACAAAAATTAGTATAATTGGTTTCTATAAAAGTGATGTTAATTTCTATTTTTGATAAATTATGGGGCCTTGAGTGTCAAATTTTACCCTATAAGGATTTTTCCTACCTAGGACACTAGTGTCTAGGATGAATCAATCTTGTCAAGGTGATAAAAATTTATTATATCATTCGAGTCATGTAGAGGGCATTATAGACCTCTACACAATAATATCAAGGGACATGCTAGGATTCTATGTTATGATTGTTTTTTTATAATTTTTGTGTTGGTTTTTTATTACTAATTATTATTTTTTCCTACTTTTGTGATGTGTACCTAGATATATGTGGTATAAAGTTTCAAGGAGGCCATATGATGGAGACTATTTATGGGTTTCCACTATCAAATGATGAGATGCATATTATTGGCAAAATTGGATTAAGGTATTTGGGTTGGTTAGGACTCATGCCACAAGATTCTTCTGTAACCCTTAAAATATGTATATTGAGTGGGATATAGATATAAAGGGGTATAGATAGTCTAGGTAATAAGTACGCTAAACTATCTCTAAAATAGGCTAATTAGATGTTAAAACTTAGATATAACATATGTTGAATTTATAAAACAAAGATAGGATAAAAATTGTAAGTACAAATATGATAAATATAGAAATAAAAAATAATTAATACACTTAGTTGGTGTTAATTCTAATATAACTCTAGATCTAGAATATGAAAGAAATAGACTAGAAGACAATTCTAAAATAGTCATCAAATTTTGAATTGACTGATTTTAGAGTTGTGGACACTAGCATCAACTTTAGATAGTTGCATCGACATTACTATCTAAACTTAATGCATGTGTCATATATAAAATACATGTTGTAAAATGATACTTCTATATGCTTTTGGATTCATCATCACCTTCAATCTATTGCATTCAAATTTATGTCAAGGACTATCATTCCTCGTGACATTATAAAACCCTAGTACTTCATCTTTATTGTGACCTTGGGAAAAAATGTGTTAGTGGACACATGGTGTCAATCTAACCCCAAATACCCTTGTATTAATGAGAAATACATACATATCCAATAATTTTAAGAGGGTATCAAACTGATGTAGTTATCCCTTATGTGTTGGCTTGTGTGTGAATTATGCAATATGTGTAAAATAAGTACAACAGTGACCTATCTTGTAACTTGGAAAATATATCTTTTGGCCTACTCCTTCAGTAATTTAGACATGTGTATGTTTTGTATCTATGAATTATATTAAAATAGGATAAAATATGGAAGCTTTATACACTTGAATGTTTGATTAAATGCATTTTCTAAGTTGTTTGGTGAGTAGGAAATAAGTTTCTAGGTGTAGATAGGTATGAATGAGGGTTGATATTATATTTATATCAATCCTTTTGGATAAATAAAATGCATTAAATCACTTAGGTTAACCATTAGGAGATTTTTTATTTTCAAATCAGATTACTTTATGTCATTGAACACTTATTTTAGAGTAAGACACTAGCATCGATGTAGATGTCTATCTGAGATGCTAGTGTCTAGGGGGGAGGAAAGCATATATAGACTTAAAAATTATAGAGGTGGAATATAATTAGGTGTTAAGTATTTTGGTAAATATATAAGGTTTATGTCATCAACATAAGACTATTTAGACTAATAGATAGGCTAAGGGGTACAAGATAAATCAAATGCAATACTTTGAAAAGTAAGAAATGTCTAGAATTGAGAAGAAAATCCAAGGTCTAAGTTTTCTAAGTGTAAAAAACTAAGATGCCATATAATCCATAAAACAGTTTCTACATTTTCCCCACTTTAATATAGTAATGAAATTTATATTATAAAGGAAAGGAATGCATACTTGGGTGTGCACAACACATCTTACCTCTACTTGAGTCCAACTTAAGTGATTTGTTTATGGATGACCTACAACCAAGAGCATGTTATATTAAATAATCAGTATATATAATATAGAATTGAAAATATTTGAAATGATTGAAATTGAAAGAGTAAGGTTTATGATTACACATGTGTATCAATGTATCTATCTTGCCTATTATCAAGTTGATTTGAAAGATGTAGCATTGTAAGGATCTAAAACTGAGTTTAATAAAAATATGTATAAATCTAAAAATTACATATATCTAAGGAGATAGAGAGAGAGATTGGAAGGAACATGCCCCAAAACTTAGATAAAAGGTGATTTACCACTTGGAAATTGATATTATATAAACTATGAAACCCAATCATACTTGTAACATGGTGAGTATGAGTGAATAAAGTCAACTCATATTATCAAATTGGTAAGGTTGGATGATGAATTGAAGTCCAATATGAAAGCTTCACAAAATTGAGTAATTTAGTCACATCAATCATACCAAAATTAAACCAATTACTACAATAGACTGGATTAATATAGACCATAAAAATACATCTTGGTGGGTGATGATAGTACTTGACAGTGTTTTGAAATATGAAAATGATTTAGATTTTTCAATATTAGGTGCATATTGCAAAGCATATGCACCTTAGATATATCTCGTGCTAAAACTATGTATAATAATAGTACTAATGTATAGATTTTTTCCACAAACGTGAATATAAGTTATATAACTATATGCTCTAGCCAATTTAAAAATTATGTGTTGATAACATGATTTCAAATCATACTCCCACTAAATATGTAAAAATGTGAAAATTAAAATAAGTTCCAATGTGGTGGACATGTTTTCAAAACATGCCCCCACTAAATATGACTGTGATTGAATAGTGAATAAGTGTGGATAACATGATTCCAAAACAATTCCCCATTAGATCTCAAATTATGAATATGTGTTATCCATGCCTATATGATATTCCCTCATTGAATATAAAAACTATGAATCTGTATAAGCCATACCTATATGGCATGCCCCAACTGAATCTAAAAATTGATATAAATACCAAATACTAAATAAGTGTGGATAAAATGATTCCAAATCGTGCCCCCATTGACTCTAAAACTATGTCAAATGTGTAAAAAAATTATCTATGACATGCTCCCATTGATATGCACCCTCTTTGAGGTAAGGGAATAATAGAAACTGGTAATTACCTTAACTCAAAAGGATAAGACAAATATATAATCTACAAATGTAACTATGTAGTATATAGGACATGTCTAGGTAAATGTGGCATTAAAGAACATAAAATAATGTGATCACATGAATGCCTAAAATGCATGATAAATATTATGGAAACATATAGATAGTAATAATACCATATCAATAAGTAAATAAAACACATGCATAAGAGCACTCAAAATTAATTAAAAAGGTAATGGTCTAAGGAGACCACAAACATGGGTCATGTTCAAATTCCACACAATCAAAGGGACATGACTTATTATAATGCCCATAGAAGCAATGATGTCATATTAAAATTTCCATACAATAAATAATTATGTATTCAAATGAACAATAAAAAATACATAGTCATAGGGGCCACGAATAAAGGAGAAGATTCAAATTCTATAATAAATAAGATAATAGCAAGGCAAGACACTCAAAAATGTGCATAAAGTAAACTATAAGTAACCAAAATAAACATATCAAAGTAGCCCATGGATCAAACATGTTATCAAAAAAATTCAAATTCATATCATATAAAGTACCATGTTTAAGATATAATCATGGATAAAGGCATGTGTAAGTACATATATTATCTCAAAACATGATAATGTAGAGTGACCAAAGAATGATATAACTTGTAAGTATCATGATCATAGATATGGATGCCCTAATGTTCATATGACATGAGTATATAGAAGGCCCAACATCCAAAATAATAATAGATAATGTATATTTGTATTGATGTGTCACACTCAATTAGAATCATGACATACATGTGTATGTAAGAGTAATTGATATGCCATCCATTAATATGGAATTGACACATAGATGCCAAGGAGCCAACAAAACATGTTTATGCTGAAAATAATTTTTTTTTTAAATTTTTTTTTCATTTTTTTGGAATATTTGAATATGTCTAATCAAATGATTCCTTATCATAGAATGTTTTAGGACCACCTAAAAAGTTTATCAGTCTTTGTTTATATTGTTGCATTGCCACCAATTCAATGTTTTTATTTAATGTTATACCTAAATCCAATGGTGCAAGAAAATAATATTACACATCATGTTGTATGTAAATACATATATACGCATATCAAGATAAGTAACACACATGTTTGTAGTATATAGCTTAGCATTCCACTATATTAGTTAATTTTATCTAAAATTTTCAAATGTGTTTGAATTTTAATATCCATATGGTGGAAGATTCCACACATGAGACACAAGCTATAGGTAACCAAATGTATCCTCAAGATTATATAATTAATGCAGATTATATTAGTTAATCTATATTATGTCCTAATTGTGCAAGAAATGTGGTGCCACAAGTTGTATCCCACTTGTTAATAGCAAACTAGATATGATGGCAATATACCCCATCAATATTTATAGTAATATTTAAATCTTCATACTTTGATCATTTTTAGAGATAATTCTAAACTAAAAGATATGAAGGATTTTTCCTTTTTATCATGTCAAACATAGTGTATGCATCCTTAATTATTATATTTTTAAAATAGTTCCTTAAAATCTTGACATTGATTGTTATTATGGCCAATGATCTAATGATATTTACAATATGCCACCTTATATTCTATAGGTAGAAGTCTATTATGTGTTTTTTGTCTGATAGAAGGTTAATAAATAATTATATTTTCAAGTAAAAAATATAATATGCTATCTATATTATCCTTTTGTGTTATGATTTGTAACATATTTTTTTAAGCCTTTTAATAAGGCTTGATATTATTCACATGATTTACTTGTATTTGTCCCTTGTACAACTGACTCAATGGTTTTAACCAAGAGAAATATATGGAATAAAAAGTATATGCATGTTTGTATATTATTTTTTATTTTTCCTTATCTACATGTTTAAGCTAGAATTTTCACTTTTATGACTAAGAAGAAATAAAGAGATAAAATCTATAGGAAAGGGTATAATAGATATGGTAAAAAGAATTGGTAGAAATGCACACATGAACCAGATGAGGTGGAGATCTCTTCCTTAGCTAGGGGAAGATGATCTATATAATAAATCACTCAAAGAAAGATTTTTTGTTAGACAAGGAGGAAGGGTGGATTGTCTAACTAGTGCTTGATCGAAGAAAGTGTGAGCTATCTATGGAGGCTATCAATCCACTCTCTGATACAAGTTTAATGTTGAAATAAAAGAAAGCAAAGAAAACATACATAAAATTAAACAAGATGAATACTTTTCTAATGTAATCTAAAGATCTAATAAACTAACAAAAGATATGCTAATTTATTAAATGAATGTTTGATTATGTTCTAGTCTATTTTGGTCTAACCTAGTAAAAAAAGGGAAAATAGGGTATTGGTCAAGGGTTGATTAAATGGTATAAAATGAGGGTTTTGGGTAACAAGGTATAACCATCAGTGATTATAGGTAACCATCACTATTTAGGGGTAACCATCACTAGTTAGGGGTAACCATCGCTGATTACCTCATGGGACTGGGAATGCTAAAAATGTACATTGGAAGAGGTTTACAAAATTTGGTATGGCTGAGGGTACAAGTTTATTCATGATTTTGTAATGAGATTGGAAGGGTGTAAGGAGGAGGATATTGATAAGGATATTCAAGTATATGAGAGGAAATAGAAATAAAAGCAATCAAATGCTTACCTAATCTTGAAGTTAGTTTGGTAGAATAACAGTGCTTGAAGGAGAGCTAGAATAAATTCATCATAGTTTTGGGTTCATGATTGCTAGAGAAACCTACATGAAGAATCTTTAGATGCCTGGAAGACTTGAATATCTATATAAAGATATCCTAGATGTATAGTTTAAATATGTATTTATGTATTATATTTATCCTCTTGCTCACTTCTTTTTATAATCAAAAGGTGAAGTAAGAAGATAATATTGATGAGTAATGAGGCATTGTGATGTGTTAGAGGATGAGGTAGAGGAAAGTATTAATTTTTTTTCCAAATTCCCTCGTGAGAAACTGATGATGAGTTGCCATCTCAAGGACCTAACCCTCAATGGTTAAGGTAACCATAGATGATTACCTTAATCATTGGTGGTCAAAGTACTAAACATAAATGGGTTTAAAGAGGATCAAAGGGGGGAAAAGGGTGTTATCTAGAAAAGCGTGATTTGAGTTGCCTAAGTTTAGCTAACTTGGACTCAAGGTGGGTCAGGCTAATTTAGATGAATTAGTTAGATAAAAATAGGTCATTTTGATGCTTTAAGTGAAAAAGGGATGATCAAGGCACTTTGAAAACTAGAACCGAGTGTGTGGTTTTCTAGTGTCTACATTTTGCCCCTTTTTGTTATGTAGCTTATATTATAAGCTACAAAATAAAAATAAATTATCCAGTTGAAGGTTGGTTGAAGGTAAGTTTTCCCCATGTATGGGAGGATTTCCCCTCAAATTAGGAGATGATGAAGTAAAATTTGAATCAAGTTAGGGTTTGATGAATGGTTTTTGGTTAGTCACAAAGGTGGGTGACTAAAGGGTGGTTTAAAATTGGGCATTTGTAATGCAAATATGCACACAAGATGTGAAAAACATGTGATATCCAAGATTACAAAAAGACTAAGGATGTTAATACTGGTAAAAATAAGCTCATAACTAAGAAGACAAGTAACCAATGGACCACATGACCATATTGTGATGGTTGGGTGAACTTATTGGCCTTCTAAGTAAAATATATCAATTTCCATTGGGGTATCCAAATTTAGAAGTAATCCCATGTGAGGGTATCTAAAATTTCAAGTGATCCCATGGAGGACTCCAATGTTCTGGTCATGAACTAAGTGCAAAATGTTCAAATGTTTGAATGTTTAACATGTCCAAAGTTAGTTTGTGTAATAAAAAATACCATGGTAAGGTTGTCATAAGAAGATGCAAAGGGGTTGGGTAAAAAATGGTTAATGTTTTAGGTGTATGTGGTGTAATCATTCATGGATAATGTTTAATAGTTTGATGGTTTAAAAAGAAAAGGATGGATGAGATGATTCCAGATGCACCAGGAAAATGAACACGACCTACATAGTTTCATGGACATAGTATCCAAAAAAAAAATTAGGCCAAATGTAGTTCTAGTTCTGATTGGATGATTGTTAAAAAAGGAAGGAAGAGTAGAATATTAACCTCTAAAAATATTTGGGAAGGAAATTCCCCAGATAGGCTGAGTTGGTTTTCAAATGAGTTACCCTAATTTGACATACCACATGGTCTAAGTTTGGTTGAAGGTAGTGTTAGTTCTAATCAAATAAAGTGGGTTGATAAAGGGGTAGAGAGTGATTCCCATTAAGAATTAAGTGATGGAGAAGGAATATCCAAGACAAAATCCTTGTTTGGTTTTGGGGTGAGGTTATGAAAATATGAAATGTAAGAGATTTAAGAGATGCATGTTCCCAATAGTCAACAATTTAAGGTAAAGAAAAGAATCATGATACCTTTTAATTAGGAAGGAAAGATTTAAAACATCACTAAAGTGAGGTGGGGTTAAGTGAATCTTATCTTGTTGAATGATTTGCATAAGCATTTTTTGGTTGATAAAATTGTGTCTTAATCATGTTGTGTCTAATAAGTTCAAAATCCCTTGATTCATAGAGAATGGAAGAAGGAGAATAAGTAGTAAGTGAATGGTAGATGGCTTAATATAGAAGATAAGCTTACATGGGTAGGCTTACCCCTTCTATAGGTGACTTAAAAAACAAATTTAGACAAGTCCATGTCTTATGCATGGTGTAGATTGATCAATGTGGGAAGTCTACTGAAGGGAAAGGTTATTACAACTTCCTTGGGATGTTTATTTTATTTTTGAGAAATTTTCTATTTTTCCTTTGATTTTGAGAAGTTTGTGAAGCTAATAAATGTAGGAATCTTCAAGTAATTTATTTTAATATATATGACTTAGCCATCATTTGAGGGAGTGGTCTAAGTTTTTGATTTTTGGTATCCATCCTTCAAGGGAGTAGTCTATCTTTTAAATAATGTTCAAATGGGGCATCTATCCTTCAAGGGAGTAGTCTACATAATGATAGAAATTTTGTGACCTAAATGATATATTTTGGTATCCCAAATAGTTTTAATGTTAGTTATAGACATGGACAAATCTAATGAGGCTTAAATGTGTACCTTTATGAAGGGAAACTTTTACCAAAAGAAGGTAATGGAGGGTGGAAAGGAATGGGATTTTAGAGACAAAATACCATGGGATTTAATCTCATAAAAGATAAAAATTATGCATGAGAACCATGCTATGAGTAGGAACCAGGGTACCCATATTCAAGATTAGGTAATACCTATGATGGATAATCACATGGTTCTATTTTAATCAAGTTTTCCTCAAAATTAGAGGGAAAAAGGAGTGTGAGGGTAGAAAATCTCATGAATAAATGGATGAGCTTACTTTAGACAAGAAGGTGGGATACAGATGTAAAACATTAAGAGGCTCAAGTTTTGGTTTGCCTTCAAGAGAGGATAAATGATAAGCTCTTGATCCATACCTATGGGTGATGATGTAGGGTCCAATATAATTAAAGCCAAACATGCCTCTTTTTCTTTTCTCCTTGTTAGTGACATGTTGGTTCTCTTTTAGGATGATATCTCTGATCTTAAGTTCTCAATCTCTCAAATTTTTGTTATAGGCATGAATAATGCATTCTTGGTAGACATGAAAGTGGTTAAGGGCTATGAGGTGATGTTCATCAAGTAGCTTCAGTTGGGATAAAAATTATTGATGATATTCACTCTCAAAAATAGTGTCTTTTAATGATATGTGATTGGAGGGAATTTGTAATTTGAGAGGCAAGATTACCTCTACCCTGAAGACAAGGGAGAAAGGGGTAGCACTTGTATGGGTTCAAATTCTAGTGTGATAGGCCCATAAAGTGAAGGAAATATGCAAGTTCCAATCTATTCCTAAAGTTTTGATGACCTTGGTTAGAATTTTAATTAGAATTTTGTTGAAAGCCTCAACTTGTCCATTTTCTTATAGATGATAAGGCAAAGAAAATTTAAGTTTGATGTAAAAGGCATTGCAAACACATTGAACTTGCTTATTATTGAAATATTGGCCATTGTCAATGATGATCTTATGGGTAACACCAAAATGATAGATTATATGGTGGTTGATGAGATCAATTATTTTTTAGCTTTGGTGGAAATAAGAGGAATATCTTGTACCCACTTAGTGACATACTCAATAGTGGTGATGATAGAGTGGTGGCATTGTGAAGAATGAGGGCTGATTTCTCTGATGAGGTCCAATCCCCATTGTGATAAAGGCCAAAGGTATTTGGATGTTTGAAGTCCATGTGTAGGTGCATGATGTAAATTATCATGTTGTTGACATTTAACAAACTTTTTTACATAGTCATAGTGGTATTGATTAAGAGTGGGACAATAGTATCCAAGGCAAAGGAGACATTTAGTGACATCTATGCCACCAAATTGTCTACCATAGATTTTGTCATGGGTTTCTTTGATATCATGAGAGTCCTCATGACCATGAAGATAACAAAGAAGGCAGTCATAAAAACATGTTTGTAGAGGATTTCTCCTAATATGATATAATGAGATGTGTTTTGGATGAAGGATCATTAGGCATTCCTAAAGGGTTAAGAGGAACTACATCAAGGTTGATGTAGTTGAAGGTTTGTTTGTACCAAGTGTCTAAGGTAGATTCTCCTACATTGCAAATAGTAGGAAGGTCAAAGTGTATATACAAGGCTATGACAAAATAGTGAATGGTGATGAAGAATTTAGAAGTGGTAGGTTGAGTTAGGATTTTGGAAGTAAGGGAATCCATTGTAATTATAAAATTGTTAGTGGATCATGGAACATATTAGATATAATAATGGTCAAATGACACCAAGAGTACATGAACTAATTGTTTATAATTTTTTAGGATGTCATTTTTGTATTGGTAGGAACCATTAACTTGGTTGATGATAATTTTGGAATCACTAAAGGCATTAATGTTTTTGACTCCCAAGGCTAAGGTAGTTTAGAGACCTATCACTAGGGCTTCATACTCAGCCATGTTAGTACACTCATAGTCAAGTTTGAATGAAAGAGTAATATCTTATTCATCAAGGGGAATGAGAACAACCCCAACACCCCCACCATATTGGTATTTGAATCCATTAAAGAATAGGGTCATTTGATAGGTGATGTCTTCTAGAGATAGAGTCACAATAGAATCATCTAGAAATGTAAGAGGAAGGTGTTGGTGGTCTAGTAAAGAAGCTTTAGCCAATAATTTGGTAATGACTTGCCCTTTGATTTAATTTTATTAGAGGAACTCAAGGTTTAACTTAGTGAGGAGCATGAGCCACTTAGCCATACATTGGTTTTGGGTATGGTTTAGAGTGCATATAATTGAGGGTGTTAGTGTTGGTGATGACTTAGATTTTATGATTGAGGAGGCAGTGATGAAGTTTGGTATCTATGAAGATGAGGGCAAGGCAAAGCTTCTCTTTATGAGTGTACCAAGTTTCATACTCTATAAGTATTTGACTAATATATTAGATATCTTGTTCCTTATTTTGTTCATCTCAATGTGCAAGCATTGCCCTTAGGGAATGGTTAGTGGTGGATATATAGAGGTAGAAGGGTTGACCCTCCTTAGGAGGGGTGAGAAATAGTGGAAAAACAAGGTATTATTTGAGTGAATAAAAGGCCTACTAATATTCTTTAGTCCACTTAAAATAAGTGTCTTTATTGAGTGGATGGTAGAAAGGTTGACATCTATCTGATATTTGAGAGATGAAATGGTAGATGGATTGGAGTTTGCCTTGTAGGCTATAGAGTTATTTAAGGTGGATTTGAGGTGGCATCTTGAAGATGGAAAAGACTTTGGCAGGGTCTACTTTGATTCCTCAGAGAAAAATGATGAATCTAAGGAGTTTTTTAAAGGACCCCAAAAATACATTTCTTATAATTTAGTCTAGCATGAAAATGGATGAGGCATTTGAAGATGATGGCAAGAATATCTAGGTGATCCTTACAATGTTTAGGTTTCACAAGGAGATCAACTACATAGTCCTTAATAATTTTGTGAATGAGGTCATGAAAGATGTAGGTCATGGCAGACTGGTAGGTTTCCCCAACATTCTTCAAATTGAAGGATATGACCCTATAGTAAAAGGATCCCCATGGGGTGATGAAAGAGGTTTTATGTTGATCCATAGGGACAATCAAGATTTGATTGTATCATGAGAAACCGTCCATAATAGATAGAATTCCATGGCTAGTAGTAAGATCAATAAGTTGGTTGATGCTAAGCAAAATAAATTCATCCTTTGGATACGCAAGGTTAAGGTGCTAAAAATCAAGGTAGAGGTGAAGTCTCCCTATGGGTTTGGTGATAGGGACAATGTTAGAAACCAATTGAGGATAATATATGGGTTAGATGATGTATACAAATAAGAGACATTATATCTCCTCTTTTATAAGAAGTGCAATGTGAGGATGCATCTTATAAAGCTTTTTGTGCATGGGTTTGGTGTCATGATAGGTTAAAATGTTATGGAGGTCAATATAAGGGTATATTCTTGGCATGTTGTTATAGGATTAGGAAAATGTAATGCTCCAATCATGAAGGAAAGAATGAAAATTTTGTTTCTCCTCAAAATCTAAATATTGATTGATTTTAATTATGGGAGGATTATCTTGAGTAATAATGTTGACATCGATCATATATTCATTCAATATGGTTTGCTTTTCAAGAGGAAGATATTTCTGGATAGAAGAGTTTTCTATAGCAAGGTAGGTGGGAATAGAATCATCATCTTATTGTTGAATGCTATGTATGGTAAGAGAATCACATTTTATCATGTAAAAATGGATGAGAGGAAGGGTTTTAGTTTGTCCATACTTTTGGTGGATCATGGGTCCCAAACTAGTATTGTTGATAAAAAAAAATTTAGGAAGAATGAATTCAAAGTCCTCAAACATGGAAGGGGAATGGGTTGGTGAGAAATGGGTTTCATCCTCAATATTGGTGATAGGTTTTAGTGAATTAGTAGGTTCTTTATATGGTTTAAACCCAAGGCTAAAATACTCCCAAGGATTTTGAGTTTTGATTATGGGTAGCTCATGGGGTCCCTGTTCATAAACGCCATGACTAAATCCTTGCCAAGCATACCTATGAAGATATAGTTTTATAAATGCTAGTCTATTAAGGTATGAGAAGTCTATGGTAAATGGTTTGGTAGAAGAGGTAATGGTGGGAGTGACAAGTGGATTATCAATTCCCTCATAGATGAAGTTGGTTTGATGGTTGGGGAGCCATAAAGGAATGATGGTACCAATGTTGGGGTCATAACTAGGAACATGGATGAGGCTCCCATACTCTTGAGAAGTGGGGAAAGCATCCAAAGCTAAAAGATGATATTATCCCAATGAGAGATGTTATAATGTGGGTTTTAAGGGGTCCTCTATGGGAATTTAAGATGATGGGATGAATGATCTTATCAAAGCTTCATCATGGGTAGTGGTGGAAATTTTTTTAGTGGGTAGTGAAGTGGATGAGGTAGGAATAAGGACATTTTTTGGATGATAGGTCATATTGCATGAAGCTAAGGATATTAGGTCATGTTTTATGGTAATGACTTGACTCATGTTCTCAAATTTGACACATCAGTGTAAAGTGGAAGGGACACAATTCATGGCATGAATCCAAGGGCATCTGAGTAAAACTTTGTATTATAGCTTGCCCTCTACAACATATAAGAGTTTATGAATAGTGTAAGGTCCTAAATAGATATGAAGGATAACCATTCATAAATTAGTGGCCATGGTGTCATTGAAAGAGTGAAGGACCACTATAGATTTAGACATGATGTTCTTGTGTAGTTATAATTGGTCATAAGCATACGAGGAGATAATGTTGATACTAGCTCCTCCATCAACCATCACCCATTTAATGCAAGTTTAGTTGATGTATATGGTGATTAATAAGGGAGGATAAAGATCTTTAGGATGAATATATGGAATCTTAGAATCCTAAAATATGATGAGGTTAGAATGGCAAAGAATGACAACAAAGGTGGCTAGAGGTTAGGGATCATGTGATTGAACCTCCATGTATTGGAGGGTCTCAATGAGTGCTTGGTAATGATGGGGTGAGCTTCAAATAGGTTCTTAAAGACTCATATTTAATATATTTTGGGGAAGTTGCTTAATCACTACATGTTGTAAGGATTTATATGAGTTAGAAGAAGGGACACCCAAAATGGATATCTTAGGTTTTGGTGATGGAGTTGGTAAAGGTGAGGGTATGTGAGGTTGGTTGGTAGGTTGAGAGTTGGAATGGTATGTCCAAGGGATGGATGGTTTATCTTTCTCCTTACATTTTTGTTGGGCCCTAGATCAAGTAACCATGTGGATAGTATGGGTAAGAGAAGGCATTGGACTAGATGGTTATTCTAGTTCCTCATCACTTTTAGATGAGAATATAGGAGAGGGTATGGTTTAGAAGGGTTGAGTTGGTAATGGGATAATAGGTGGTTCATCTTACAATAAATCATCCTCATCCATCAAGTCATGGACAAGGGCTTAAAGACCTTTATAGATTTTTGTATCATGTCTAGGTGTTATATGATAGGCACAAATTAATTGATCATTAAACCAAGATGGTGTAAGATGTGAGGGGTCAAATTTATTAGAAGAGTCAAATGGTTTTATTGGTGGTCAATGGATAGAGGAAGTTTTCAACAACCTTTACAAGATGGTTTAATAGGATTCACTCAAAGGTGTTGAGGGTTCCAAGGTTTTGGTATTAGGAGGTGGAATGGGAGTCCCTTTTGGAGGAGGTTTTACCATAGATTTAGAAGATGATTGAATAGTTTTGGTGAATGGTTTAGGTTGGGGATATGTACTTGGAATTATCTTTGTGGAGGATTTAGAATTTTAGGGTGCTTGCTTGGTTATAGGTGGGATAGTAGTGAGGGAAAGTTTATCCAAAAATGAGGATGTAGAGGTTGATAATTTGATATAAGATGTAGGTGAGGAAAAAGGTGAAGGCTAACAAGATAATGACTATGGAACATAGTGATTTGAGTGATGAGTTCCCAAAATAAAAGTTAAAGTGGAAGGAGGTGGTATGGGTCTAGCTCAAGGTGGAAACTTGATTGGTTTGATCCTTTTGATGGGTTTGGATGGTGTTTATTTTGGTAGTTTAGGAGGGGTCAAGTCCAACTTCAAAAGTGGTTGAATAATATTGGGAGTAGGAAGGATCCCCAAGTTTTTTATGGGCTTGGTTTGGGATATGATGGATTTAATTTGAGGGGTAAATGATTATTTGGGAATTTAGAGTGGAGGAAGGTAGGAAAGTTCTCCTAGAGTCATGGAAGGAGAAGGGTTGGATAGAGGTATGATGGGTTTATAGGTTCAAGGAAGTGTGTTTAAAGTTTTGAGTTGGTTTTGATAAGGTAGACCTAGATGATTCCTAAAAGTGGCTATATCTAGGTCAAGTTGAGAGGTGAATGCCAGATTTTGAACCAATCTAGAAAAAGGTTTATAGATGGGATTAGTTTCTTGATCCTTATTTTCAAATATTAAGCCTTTAAGTGGAGGTTATGGAATGTTCTTGGGAGAGGGCTGCAAATTTTGGGAAGATTATTCCACCATGGAAGGTGTAGGCAAAGAGGTTTCCTCTTTTGGAGTGGTTTCAAAAGAGAGGTTGGGTTGTTTAATGATAGATGCAATAGGTTTAAGTGAGGGGATGGATATGGTTTCTTCCTTTGTTTAAACCTCTAAAGGGATGGTAGGTGAGTTATCCTACATGGGTTAATAAATGGGTGGAGAGGTGGTTAAAGAAATGATTTCCTCCTTTGGTTTTTCTAAAGGAGGTGTGGGTAAGTCCATGGTTTTCTTGAGTTAGGAGGAGGGTGAGGTGGTTTCCTCAGTTTGGATGGCCAAAGAAAGGGTTGATGATTTGGCTACTTCAATGAGTGGGATGGATGAAATGGTGGTTGAAGTAATGTTCTCATAAACAAAGAGTTCATCAATGATTACATCAACTATATCGATCTCATATGTGTTAGATGATTTGGATTCATTTTCATTATATTTAGTAGAGGGTGTATGGTTGGGAAATGGATTATGAAAAATGTCAAAGGATTGGTTATGGGTGCATTGGGATTGTCATGTATGAGTTCCACTTTGTCAATCATGTTTTGAAAAATCATTTTGAAGGTATTACATCTACTAACATCATGTCCAATAATGTGATGGTATACACATTAGTCATTTTCATTATACCAACCAGGTGTGGGGTAAGTAGTGTCAAATTATTGAGGAGGTTTTATGGGTAGTAGTTGAATTATTTTTGATTTGAGGCATTTCTCCAAAATTGATACATAATATTCTCTAATAAGGGTGTATTGTTTTGGAGGCACATGGGTTTGATTTGGGTTGGGTTATTTTAAATAGTAATAGGAATTGGTTGAGGGGTTGGATTGGTTAACAATTAGAGGTGGATTGCTTTTGAGGACAACCAAGTTGGTAGATGCCTTATATTTAGAAGGGTTGGATTCATTGGTGGGTTTTAATGATGTGGAAAGATCATTATATTTAAAAGTGGAATTCTTATTCCAAAGTTTTAATTTTTCTTCCTATATACATCAAATTTCCAATTTTCATGCCATGGAAAAGGCCTCATCAAAAGTTTGAAAAGTTTGAACTTTGAGAGTAGGTGAAATGTGTTTGGCACAACCTCATGAAAAGAGATAAATCAATTCATTTTGTAGTAATGAGAAATAAAGTTTATTGATAAGACCTCTCCATCTTGTAATGAAATCAGTAACTAATTCATCATTGAATTGCTTAATGGAATAAAGGTCAGTTATGGATGCCCTTTTAGATATGTTCACCGAAAAGTGATCTAAAAAGAATTGGGTGAGTTGGGAGAAAGAAAATATGGAGTGTTTGGTGAGAGAACTATACCAATCAAGTGTAGGTATTGTCAAAGACATGGGGAAAGTTTGGAGGAGGGCATCATCAAGTGTAATTTAATAACACAAATGGAGAAAATTAAAATGTTATTGTGGGTCTTCTTTGCCTTAAATTTTTGAAAGTTAGGCAATTCCCATTGAGGAGGATATGATCAAATAGGGACAGATGGGTGGATAGGTTCATTGCATATTTGGACATAAGAGAGAAGGTTATGGGCTCCTGGGATGGATGATATGAGATTAATCATTTTAACAATTAACTTCTTGACCAAGTCTATTTGAGGTTGGGTAGATGGAATATTGTAGGATAGGTTGGGTTGAGGTCTGGTAGATGTAACATATTGATAAGGAAGTTGCAAAGATGTTGTATATGGATAGGTGGTCATAAGAGGTTGGGATGGTGCCCCATAAGGATTCATGACTTGATTTGAAGGGGATACATGACCTTGTGGATTAGGCACATATTGATAAGAAGTTGTGGGATTTTGTTGAGAGGTTATTTTAGTTTGAGGTATGGATGTATGAGTGGGTTGGGGTTGATTTTGAGTAGTGACTCATGTGCTAATAGGTGTAATAGTTTGAGGTCTAGAAAGTACCAAGTTTTGGATATGGGTATAAGGTTTTTAGGTGGTGATAGTGTAAGGAACGATGGAAAGAGGGGTAAAATTTACACTGAAGGTGGGTGTGGGATAAGTAGCAAGAGGTTGGGTTACATCTACATTAGATGTGTTGGTTGGTGTAGGGGGTGTTTGATTATGGGTAAAAATATTGGATTGGAATTGGGCGGTTGTAGAAAATGAGTTATGGGTAGAAGATGAAGCTTGGGTAGCCAAGGGTTGGGTAGAAGTAACACCCACAATAAGCTCATGAGGCATGCCTAAAGGAGGATCCATGGTAGGAACCAAAGCAATTAGGGTATGATGAGATAATGTGTTATGATAGTGTTGAAGGGAAATGGGGTTATTGTAGAGGAAATTGGTGTAATTGGCATCACCCTCAACAACAATTTGAGGCATGGTAGGTGGGGGGAATGATGAGGATAACCCTCAACCTCTAAATTATACCCCATAGATCATAAATAATAAGAGGTAGGGGATGTTTGATGGGTTTGATTCCTCAATTGTTTCTTAATAAAAACCATGTGAGGAATTGAAAAATAATAATGAACCTCTCACCTCAAATAATGAGAAATAAAAGAAAAGTTTAAGGAAAACAAGGCATAAACTAAAAATGCAATTAAAACTAGGATTTGTTTTAAATCACTTTTGGCTTATGCCTTAGAGAGTGTGAAATAAGCTTGGATTTTGAACTAAGTATTATAAGAGAAAGCTAAGGATGGTTTTAGGTTTGTTATGGTGCTAAAAGAATCTATACTAGACTAGGTACATGGCCTACTACTATGGGCTTGCTCCTTATACTTCACAAACTTGAAGCTGAGTCGGGACCACTTAGCCAATAAATACCATTTGTTTAGAGTTTATAATCTACCAGAGAATAGATTGGGTCCTCCCTTTGGTAATGAAATCCAAGTAGGATCACCAAAAAGGGTAAGGTGATCTAGTGGGTGATGAAATCCTAATGGGCCTTGTCTCAAGTATGTTATGATGTTTATTTTTGTGTAAGTGATTTGGTTGTGTAACATAAGTGTGTTTTGATTAATGCATGATTATTTAATTAAGTAGGTGAGATAAATAAAGTAAGCAAACAATGAATGCAAAAATTTATTTTATACCCAAAAGGAAATGTTTAGATTTCATTCAATGAGCATATAATAAATAAAAAAGGGAACTACACCCCATAACAAGAAAAAAGGAAACTAGGGTCCCACTAGACATGAAAAAATGTTTAATCTACAATTTTCACTTTTACGACTAAGAATAATTAAAGAGATAAAATCTATATTAAAGGGTAGAATAGATATGGTAGAATTTTTTTCTATAAATGAATGCATAAACCAGATGAGGTGGAAAACTCTTATTTGGCTAGGGAAAGATGACCTACATAAGAAATCACTAAAAGAAATCTTTTTTATTACACAAGGAGGAAGGGTGGATTGCCTAGGTAGTGCTATATCTAAGAAAGTGTGAGCTATCTATGGAGGCTATCAATCCACTCTCTGATACAGGTTTAATGTTGAAAGAAAAGAAAGGAAAGCGAACATACAAAAAAATAAACAAGACAAATACTTTGATAATTTAAGATAAATATCTAATAAAATAACAAAAAATATGTTAATTTATAGATGAATGTTCTATTTTATTTTATTGTAGTCTATTCTGGTCTGGTGTGGTATAAAAAAAGGGAAATAGGGTCTTGGTCAAGGGTTAGTTAAATGGTAGAAAATGAGGTTTTGGGGTCACAAGGGATAACCATCGATGGTTATAGGTAACCTTTATTAGTTAAGGGAAACCATAACCAATTATGGATAACCATTGATGGTTACCTCATGGGATTGGGAATGTTCAAAATGTACATAGGAAGAGGTTTATAGATCTGGTACGATTGAGGGTATAAGTCTATTCAAGATTTTGTAATGGTAAGATGAAAAGGTAGAGGGTCCAAAGTAACTAAAATGAGATTAGAAGGGTGTAAGGAGGAGGATCTTGATAAAGATATTCAAGTAGATGAAAGGAAATAGAAACAAAAGTAATCAAATGCTTACTTAATCTTGAAGTGATTTTGGTAGCATAATGGTGCTTGAAGGAGAGCTAGAAGAAATTCATTAGAGGTTTGGATTGGTGACTACTGGAGAAACCTATATGAAGAATATTTGGATGCTTGGAAGACTTGAATATCTGTATCAAGATAGCTTAAATTTAGAATTTAGATATGTATTTTTGGATTCTATTTCTCCTCTTATTCACTACCTTTATAAGTAAAAGGTGATGGAGTAAGAAGATAAGATTGATGAATAATGAGGCATTATTATGTGTTAGAGGATGAGGTAGATTAAAGTATTAAATTTTGTTCTATATTTCCTCAAGAAAAACTAATGATGAGTTACCATCTTGGGGACATAACCATCGATGGTCTAGGTATCAAACATAAATGGGTTTGAAGAGGGTTAAAAGGTGGGAAAGGGTGTTAGCTAGAAAAGAGTGAGTTGAGTTGGCTAAGTTTATATAACATGGACTCAAGGTGGGTCAGGATAAGTTAGATTATTATGTTAGATAAAAATAGGTCATTTTTATGCTTTAAGTGAAAAAGGGATGATCAATGCACTTTGATGACTAAAACTGAGTGTGTAGTTTTCTAGTGTCTATACTATATTTAGTTATATCTTTTTTACAATTAGATTTAGTTTATATGTGCCAAGACACATATATTATAATAGGATGGGTGACAAGTGATCAATTGGATCAAATTTTAATTTTCACATTTTCTCATTTGTCATATCATAAGTGGTATCATCATCACTATCATAATAATATGAAACATAGCCATATTTTTACTCAATTTTTACTAATAAAGATAGATCAAATCATGGGTGCTCTTATGAATTTATTATATCCTTTATAGTATCTTTTTGTGTTTTTATTTGTAATATTTGTTGTGAATCCTTTAAATAAGACTCAATATTATTCACATGGTGTACTTTTATTTGACCCTTGTATGACTAACTCAATGTTTTTAACCAAGAGGGATGTATGGAATAATAAATATTCACATGTTTTTCTACTATTTTTTCCCCTTATCTTGAGTTAGTTCTATACTTTATACAAGTGGATAGAGTTTATATGTGCCAATACCCATAGATTTGAAAAGGTTGTGCAACAAGTGATCAAGTGGATTAAATTTTATTTTTCACATTTTCTCATCTATCATTCATAGGTGGTACCATCATCACTATCATAATAATCTAAAACATGGCCATATTTTTTCTCATTATTGATCAATAAATAAATATAAAATGGTGGGTGATCTTATGACTCCATTGGATCCTTTAGTAATGGTTCTTTCTCTTGATGTGAACTTATGTGTACTTCAATATTTAGTGCCTTTTTAGAATCTAGAGATAAAGGATCCATTATACTTGACTTGCCTATTTCATAAATTTGTATGTTCTCAAGAGGAATGGATTGTTTGGGTGGTACCACTATAGGAATGTCTTTAGTTTTAAAATGTATCATTTTGTAAAATTTTAAAGGGACATCAACAACATGCATGGATAATAAGGTCCCATCATATATGAATTTTATACATTAGTGAAGTGTGTATGGGATAGTTTCCATTTAATTTATCTAAGGTCTACCCAAAATTAAAATATAATGTAATGATTAAGACATTACCTAAAAAGTAGTTGAAACTATCTTTGATCCTAATGTCACATCCAATGTAATTTTATCAATAGAAGAGCTATGCGAATTATCAAATTCTTTCTTGTGTATAACCATTTTCTAAATTATATTGGTGATAATACCCATAGTGGTTAGGAATTTTATTCTACAAATGTTTAGGCCTGATCCATTATCAACAAGTACCCTTTTGATGCCTTTATTTTGTATGGTCACTTTTATGAACAAAAACACTTTTTGGTCAGTAATATCTGTAGATAGTAAATATGTTAGATCAAATATAATGATATTGGTATTGTTATTTAAATATTTCATGATATCCACAAAATAAGTGGGCTCAATATCACTTTTGACTTGTGTCTCATGCAATTCCTCATTTAGGATATCCTTATAAACATTAGATTATTTTAGGAGCTCAAGGATTGAAATTTTAGCATGTGTATTACTTAATTGATCAATAATGTCATATCCCTTAGATTTTATTATAATATTAAGTTAATGAGGCACCTTTTTTATATTAATAGGTGGTAGTATGGGTTAAGCAACCTTTTCCTCTTCAAGTAGTAATATCATGGACCACATAATCTAATATAAGTTATGGGTGAATAATGGGTGTTGGATGGTAGTTTTCATTAAAATAAGAATTATGTAGAATAAATGGTTAAGATCATGAACATTAACATCTACATACTATCTCTATAGAATTAAAAAATGAATTTTGAAGAGATATCAAGTGTTGCTTTCACTTTAAAACCCTGTCATTATTTACAAGAATTTTCTTATGATATTTAACAAGGAAAATAATGTAATAAACCATATCAACTATGATATATTGGAACCCAAAATAGGTGATAGATGTATCCATGTTTCACATATTTTATAACAATCATAGATCAATAATATAAAAATTATACAACCATAATTGACCTAGATTTTAGATTTTAAAGATTAGATTTACCAAATGTTTAACCCTAGAAATATGTAGATTGTAGGTGATCTAGGGTTAATGTTTAATGTTGTTATTGATGTCAAGTTTAGTATCATTTATATAAAAAATATCTAAGTTCATTTATTTCCTATATTTTATCATGTGAAATGGCATGATAAGTATTCATGATAACTCAAACATGGCCTAGTAGATTAATGAGTTCTGTATGGAGTATTAGCACAATGTTGTGGCATAACAAGATGATGAACCTATTGAAAAGTTGTAAAAAGAACTGGTAGAGCATAGGATAAGTTTTTTTGAACATATGAATAATTTTATAATGCATATATGTGGTAGGAAGGTCACTAAGAGGTATGGTACCTAGTAGACCCATGCGTTTAAAGCATGAACATAACTTATAGAGGCATGATTTTGATATTGATATGTATGAGCTTGAATTTGAGAAAATTAGGGATAAATAATGTTATATTATTTTTTAAACTTTTTAAACATATGTATAAGGCAAATAATCCTTCATAAGATCTCCAAGGTTGGGTATTGAGGCATAACCCTTGCATGGAAAACCTAAGATGAAGACATAGGCTTGGTAGTTGGTTAAGATGAGAAGTGTGAGACCCATGTGAACATGGATGGTATATTTATATCATGGTATGAGTTAATTTTAGATGTGTATGAGGTTTTAAGATAATAAAAATAAGTTTTAAAGTGTTCTCAAAGATCAAATATAACTAGTAGTCCTAGACCTAGTGTGCAAAGAGACCTAGTGAGGTCTAATGAGGAATCAATTTGAGTTTTCACAATGATAGATCCAATGTGATAATGTAATGATGTTTTAAATGTCTGTTAAATCATTATTTCTGAGTCTAAGGTCATGCATTGAAGGTAAAATCAATAAAAACACATTTTTAGATCTCTTGTACATGCAAATTAAAGGTTTCCAAGCTCAAGAAGGAAGTTTAGATGCTCATTGGCATGTGTTAATTTTGCATGGTGTCCTGATACTTTTGGGAGAGATGTAAAATGTTCCCAAGAATTATTTTCAATAACTATTTTGGATTTTGAGGGGTAAAGCTATATGAATTTTTTTAAGGAGGTTAACGGGTTTAAAACCCTCCTGATGACCTGATTAGAGAAAACTTGTTGGAAAGGGAACAAAATTAATTTTAAAATATTTTTATGTTTTTATCATGTAAATTACTCCTCCATTCATCTTAAGGTGGAAATTGTGTGTTAGGGAAGTGAGTATAAGCTATAGAAAACTACTTATTTTTGAAGAATTTTATGTTATAGGTAAGGTTGACCAGTTCAAAACATAAAATTCAATGGAGGTTGAAGGTAAAGACTAATAATTTATGTCCATTGTGATTTTTTTTCAATTACATCTTCTATGTCAAATATTTTTATCATGGAAGATGAATTATCGCTAATTTGATAACGAGTGTAAATAATGAAGAAAACTAGTCAAAGTGAGAATGCATTTAGGGATTAGTTGTAGAGGAATAGGGATGAATAAAAATTATTGAGGATAGTATTTAAGACATATAAATATTTTTAATTTTTATTATATTATTTTTAATTCACTTAAATTAATGAAAAAGGCATTCATAAAATGGCTTATATTTAGAAGATGTGATAGTGAAACCTAAGATAGTGAGAATGGTATATAGGAACAAATTTACCATTGAAGCATATGATTTTTGTGTTGTATGGTGATATATGGAGATTTTATTAATTTTTACATGTATTTTAATATCATTATGATGTTTTCTTAGGTGTTATAATTTCATGTTTCCATGACTAGATGTTTGTAGTGTTTGGTAGTTCTTAATCTGCCAAGGGAAGTGAAGTGTATGCGATCTTATGATAAGAGAAAATACACATAATGAAATTGGTTATTTTTTAAAATTAAAATAACCTATTAATTATTTATGAAATTTTTAGAAATAGGTTAAGCTGTTGATATGTGGAATCCAAAATGGCTTAGAAGACTATGTTAAGATAATCAATAGAGGCTTGAGAGATTGGTCTACAATACCAATGGTTGATCGTATAATAAATGATAAATATATTTTATGATGGATTATATATTACATAGGATATATTTATGTTCATTATATGTCTTTTAATCACTCTCATAGGTATTAAATACAATCTTATACATGACTGTGTTGATAGACCTATTGATAGTTTTGAGTAATCATTGAGGAGTGATGAGTTAGAGGTCCTATAACCTGAGTTTAAGAATATAATTCATATTAATATTTTATTAATATCCATAAGGATCATTTTAATTCAATTATAGTCATTTATATTTCTCAAAATATCTTGGAGAGTCAAGAGTTATTAACTATACTTTGACTATGTTGATCGTTCTCAGTGATATTTTTGAAAGAGTTAGTTTGATACCTGTTTAGTGAAGTTAAAAGGATATAGTGATGACCATGAGTTAATAAATTTTTTATACATGTGGTTTTTTATATTTTCATGTGTCAATTTTAATTGTATGCTTCAAGTTTGTAATATATATTTTCTAGGTGTGTGAAGGGATAATGGCGAGTATGCCTAATAGCTTCATTCAATGTGTGAAATGTATAAAATGGTGATTTGGACCAAAGTATACATTATTATGGGCCTATTTAGTTTATATTATAATTTTTTCAAGTTTTATTAAATGACAAATTTGGTCCAATAGGTTTTATTGTAATGTGTGTCTTAGAGAAGGCTTTCTTTTAGGTCTCTATTAAGCCTAATAGGGTTTTTGTCTTTAAGGGGTATGATAAACATATGGAGTGGTTGTATCACTAATTTAATGTGTAAATTTGACTATTAAAAGGATAATTAAATCTTTTAAATTATATTATCCAACCAATATGGGTAAGACCAAGAGTTAGGTCCCACATTCCTTACCTCATTCTATCCACTTCTTGCTTGAGATTATTCCATTATTCCACCAGTGGTACCAGTCATCTACCCATTTTATATAGACTATCATGGAAATATACTAGTTTTTACTTGAATCCCTCTATAAATTTTGTTTATTCATCATCCCTCTTCCAAACTTTAGTGTCTCTTAATTTATAGATTTCAAAGTTAGGGTTTTTGATACCTTGGGGGAAATAGAGACTTATATTAACCTTCTTTATTATCATTAATTTAGTGTCAAGAATGATAAATAATAATAAAATACAATAAAATTTTAAATGATAATAAATAATAAAGACAAATAAATTATACCCAAAATATTTATTTCCATTTACTCAAAATGGATTGCTTCCAATTTACCACACAAATGATTATAAAAGATTTTAAATGACTCATCACCTTAATCTATGACTCTTCAATTTCATCAAATGACTCTTCCTTTTCAAAGACTATTCTAATGTTTTTGACACATTTTTTCTCTTTTTAATACAAATAATGGAAAATAATATTACATTATATTTCCCTTTACCACTATTAACACTCACCTCAACTTAAAATGTGTCTCGTATTGAGAGACAAAACCTTAGTAACACTCCCCCAACATAAAATGTGTCTCATCCTAAGACAAAAGAACCTAAACATTCATTTTTTTTAAATTTTCAATCTATTAAAAATATATTTGAGAGCCTACACTATGCCTACTACTATCCATAGCCTCACATACTGAAGCTCATCCACTTCTACAACACTAACTTCAAATACATGTATAATTTTTCAAAACTTATAAACACTCTACATTGTTTTAAAAAATTTACAATATATATCATGTGGGGAAGATAAAATATAAAAAATAATCCAAGTCTTATACACCATGTAACTTCACATGGTAAATTTAATATATAACACAAAGTGTCATAAAGTAAGTATAATTCATTGGGAATTCTCCACATCCATATACCAGTTGTCAAACCCATCCATTTCCATAATGAAAAAATAATAAAACTATTAATAATCCATATTTTTGTGTAAAATCATATTATAATTATACAAGATGCATTCCACATCAAAATTTAAACAATGCATCCAAAAATAAAAAGAAAACAAAAACCTGAACCTTAGTCAGGATGGATCCATAATGGTGGAAGAAGTTAGTCTTGTAATGTGCCTATTTGTTACCTTCAACCATAATATGCATGTCTTCATTATAGGGCATCATGTATTTCCTTATTCACTCCACCATTTTGTTTATTTGATTCCCCCCAATCCATGCCTATAGCTTGTATATAAGTATAATGAACATATAATTTTGTTTTATCTGCACACAATTCTATTAGATCATTGATGAATGTTCCAAATAGGATGGTCAAACATATCCTTATTATTCTAATAGTATCTCCATTCATTTCCATGCTTGGATAAATAACATGGTCATGAAATCAAGGGGCAACTATCATAATTTTCCAAGTAATAAACCATGGAGATTGTATCCATGTGGGAACCTAGGCCATCACCCATAATGAAATTTGAGACCCATAGCTACTCCAGGTTTGTTGAAGTCCCTCATGATCACCAAATTTCCTATTAACCAACACTAATGGCTCCCTATGAAAAAAATTAGAAAACAATGGTCTATATGTGAAGTAGAAAAATTTTGATAGTTAAATCTAAAACTATGTAGTGCCCATGTAGCCATACATAGACATACACCAATAATGAATTTAAGGGCATTTCTAACCATACCCTTAATCTACTACAAATTCTCTTTATGGGCATGTAAGCTCTCCTTACACTATCATTTTCCACCATACATGCTTCCTTTGTCAATGAAGATCTCAAATGAAATCCCCATTAGGTGAAACTTGAGGCCATGCTAATACAAGTTTAAGGATGGAAAATAAGATCCTAGAATGGCACCAAACATCACAACCACAAAATTATCCCTAAAATAAGCATATATTAGCAAATAAATTCATATTATGAAGATCAACTATGATAGGATCTATTAGCGGACTACCATCTAATTTTTCTTGAGAAACAACATAGGATAGTGTAATAATATACATTCCAATATGGATATTTCCATTTGGAAGAGATACATAGAAAATTAGAAATTGATGCCTTTGATTGCTTTTCACTTTTATCAAAATAATAATCTTAAAAAAATGATATTACAACAACATGATTACCTTGTGTTTTATTATTTTTGGTAATATAGTGTTTAGATCCTAAATAATAAGGGTTTGGAATAATAGGAAAATCTAGCTTTAATAGGTACAAATATAGATTTTAACAAGTAATTATGCAAGATAAATATAGATAAAATTATCTAATTTTAGACTAAAACGAAAAAATTTGATGTTGGAATTTGAAGAGTAGGACTGAGACACTATCAAGAAAATGAATCTAGGTTCCATTTTTTGATTGGATAGGAGCTCCAAAAATAGGATACCCTTGTGTCTAATGCTATAGTCCTTCTTGATGATGTTGTCCTAAGGATCTAAGTTTTCTAGGTTTTGTTTATTTGGTCAATGTGACCTTGTGTACCAAATTTTTGGGGTTAGAAGTCACTATATCTTACTATAGATCCATTTCAATCTTCAATGCCTATATTAATCTACACACAAGCAACAATTAATATATCAAAAGAAAAAGGGGAAAACCTGGATTAGGGGAAAAATGATCACATAATCAAGAACCCCTACTATTTTGATTATTTCCTATATTAACCCTCAAGATAGGGTCTTAGATTTGATGTAGTTATCCCTTAGGGAAAATACATAATCAACATTCATGATAGATGCAAAAATTAATTTCACCTAGGCCCTTCCTTGATCAAGCATGGAAGTATATGTGTGATGTAGAGAATTTAATTAATAATATTGATTTTTTTAATTATGATTAATGTGCCAAAGTAGTAAGTGTTAGATATAAAATTCCTTGTGTAGTCCTTTATATAAGAGACTAATTATTTTGAGTTTGGTAGCTTTATTCACATTTGTTTAACATTGGAAAACTTAGGAATGAATCAAAAAAATGGGGTAAGACTCATCTTGTGGGAGAAGCTAACCATTGGAATCAAATTCACACTTGGATAATAGCACCGAAAACTAAACACCTCAAGTTTTAGCATTGTAGTCCTATTTGGGCACTATTATCTAGAGGGTCTAGGACGGAAGGGGTTAAAATAAGCCTAGAAAGTGTGACTAAGGATAGTAAGGGTTAAGTTTGGAAGGTTATGAATGATTGGTAATGGTCAAAGTGATATATAGGATATGAATCAAGACCAAGGCAAATCAAACAAAAATACATGGCTAGATGTAAATAAGACTCATATTCTCTAGTCAGAGTGTCCTTTGAAAGGACTATGAAAAGATATTATATGTGTGGTTTCTTGACTAATTTAGGGTATATAAATTTTCCCCCTTTTAATCTATTAATGAAATTAAATTAAGTATTAGATTAAAATAAATAAATAAAAGATGTGCACCTAAACTTACGTGTATGGAAATAAGTGTACTAGAAAAAGGATACAATTTCCTAACCAGGGAAGTGGATAGAGAATTGAATAGTTCTTAGATAAATAAGAAATCCCTATAATATATGCCCCTTATACTAAATCTAAAGAGCTATTGGATAAAGAATTAATACTTGTAATAGATGCCCCTATACTAAATATGAATAGTGATTAGGGAAAGAAAGATTCCCTATAATAGATACCCCCTATACTGAATTTGAATAGTGCTTGGAGAAAGAGGGAATCCCTAGAGTAGATGTTCCTATACTAAATCTGAATGAGAAATGAAAAATGATCAGAGAGCCAAAACCAATGGTTTCCCTCTATTCCACATAAATTCATGTAATTTAGAATGTGTGTATAGAATCTATATACTATGAAGAGTAAGATTTATCATGCCTCTACTCTAAATAATATCAACTACAAATGGGAAGTGATTAGAAGTCCAAAACTAGTGTCTTCCCTCTATCCCACACAAACTCTTGGGTCTGAATAATGTTATGGACCAACCATTTTAGATGATCATATGGTCCAACCTAGTGATAGTCTGGGTATGCCTAGGTGTAATTTAAAAAATCTGGTAAAATGTGTAAGAAGAAAATGGCATATCTTGCCATTCTAATTTATATAATCCTAGATGCTGAACAACATGATCATCTATGTCATACCTCCAAATTTGGTATGTGAGTGATGCATCTAGATAGTCTATATATCTGTATAACTATATGTACCATGATATATCATGCCATGTCCCATGTGCAAAACTGGAGATCAAAATAATGTGCTCTACACTATGCCTATAATCTATTATTTGGTCATGTAACTATGTCATGTTGTATTAAGCTATATGTATGAGATGTGTATTAATATACATACCCCCAAATCTGGTATCTAAATTTGAGTCTATATTGAAGTCATTATAAGGCCATATAATTTGAACCACCATATCTAAATAGTCTATGTATCTGTAAACTGATGGTAAATCCCTCTGGATGTCTAAGTGATGTTGAGTGACTCATAAATTAAATCACTATAAAATATTAACCAATATAGGATAAGTAATGATTATAATCTATATTCTTGAGGTGTAAAAACCATGCTAAGTGACCCATTGTAGTCTAAATCATTGTATAATCTTGACCAATCTATACTAAGTTTGATAATCTACCCACTGCAGATGTGAGAATCAAAGTGTATTTACCTATAAGAGTGAATAGGGATCCTAGGTAATTTGTATAGATAGTAGGAATTATGCCCCCCTTTTGAGGAGAAGGGTGAGATCTTTGATAGAGGAGGTTTAGCCAAAAGTGATGAGTAGTGGCTTATGAATAATAACAAGGTTAGTATAGTTTAAATTGACTATGAAGTTGTTTTTTTGATTGGTGAGATTTGAAGTATTGGGATAGTAATGTTTCTTTGATTGGTTAGGATCAAAACTTGTATCTAGGTATAGTAGAGATGTAGAAATGCTCATGTCATGGTAGGCAAATGAGGTAGTAATGGATCAAATGGATTAAAAAATTGATTGATAGATTAAGCTAGGTTATTTTAATGTTTTTGATTAGTAGGTACCAATTTGTATGTCAAGGCACAAAATAGGTATAGGGATGTGTGTATGTTATAGATGATGTAGTGATAGTTCAAGGCATGTTTGATGTTGAAGGTATCATTGTCACAATTTTATTAAAAAAATGGTTTGTAAAATAGAGCTATGGGGCTTTAGTTATGGACAAAATAGTGTTTTGATTTTTGAATAGAAAAGTTGGTTGATATAGGAATTTTGATTTGACTTTGGGTTCATTTGTGCAGTGACTAGTTTGAGATATTGGAGCTCTATAGTGAAAAATGTCTAAGAGATGAGCACCTTTTATGACTCATTTTGAGTAGTTGGTAGCCCAGATTTAGGCTGATAGAGAGATTAGCTTGGTGATTAAGATTAACACTTGATTCTTACCTATTTAGAAGCATATTTTGGATATTTTTGATCTATTTTAAGTAGTCTAGGAAAGGTTTTACTAGTTCTAACACTCTTATCCTAGAGTTAATGCTACTATCTAGGATGTAGTGTTGTTGTCCAAGTTATAGCACTGTTTTCAAGTGCTAGTGTCCTCCTTTAGCATTATTGTCTAATGTGGATGGTTTGTTAAATTTCTAAGTTGTTCATACTTTTGTAATTCTTAGATATTTTATATGGCATGGTTGTTTGACATATATTTATTTTTTTTGTGTTTTCAAGGTGAGGTGTGGATGATAGAGTTTCATAAAGACCAAGTGATGGAGACATTCAAAATTTTGCCCTCGTTGATTGATGAGAGAGCCATGATAGATAGAGCAAGATTGGGTCATGTATATGACCTAAGTACTATGTATTGACATAGGTATTTGATCACTACCTTATGTGAGAGGTGGAATGTAGATACTTGTACATTCTAACTTCATATAGGGGAGATCAATGTGATCCTAGAGGATGTGTATCAGATTCTACCTTTACTAATTAATAGGAGATGGGTGATATTGTAGGATGATATGGGTGTTGATGCCATTGATCATGCATCCTTGTATTTTTCTAGTGTGCCTTAAGGTACACATTAGAGAGGTAGTGATAGTGATTTATTACTATCAGTTATTGTGTAATCAAGTTTTTTGTGCCTATGGAAGTGGTTAGTCATATTGTTGGCTTCATTTGTTATAGTCGATGACAATAAAGTGTCTATTATTTATAGGATACAGAATGTAGTTTATAACATTGAGATGTATGGTAATATGTTCTCATGTGGTAGGACTATGCTTGCACACTTATATAGATATTTATATAGATTTACATAGGAGGCATTTAGTGGTTGTGTGGGTGTAGCCACTTTATTACATTATTGGGCTTATGATCATATAGTAGTTGTGTGACCAATTGGATTGTTAAGGATGAGTTGGAAATATCCACAACCATTTAGTGAGCAATGGATGAATTATTTGGCTATCTTATCTCATGAGATAGATCACTAAAAGAGGATACTAAATACATTGGTGGCTTGATATATCATATGGAGGCCCTATAGAGAATTCCCTAGATGGATTGAGAATGGAGAGTAGGTATGGTACATGAGGGTTAGTTTTTGGTTAAATGATCATTGGTTTGGAGTATATGAGCACATGACTAGGTAGTTTGGAGTTCGATAGGATGTCCCTCCTACAACATGGGTATGGTTGAGGAGTGCATGGGTACTAATGATAATAGGTGCACATGTGAGACCTACTAAGGTTGAGTTGGCACTCTTACCTTTAGATGCACAAGATGTGGTTAGAGATATTCTTGATGTAGATGATGTGGGATGCACTAAGGCATATAGTGTATGGTGGGCTCCATTATATCCTATGGATGGAATAGATGTTCTTGCATATGAGGATATTCAGATGATCTAGATGATGGGAGGTAACTAGTGATTGTATTTGAATTATACCCATGCTTATGCTTTAGTTTGGATTTGAAAGTATATATATAATGTAATTTTGTACTTATTATGTGTGTAGGTGGTGTGGGAGGTGCATAGGATGAGGCACCTATTGGTGAGGGGAGGGGAGATGATGAGTTCTAGGAGACTGTCATTAAGTTGACACTCTAAGAGATCATGCAACATGTTATTGATGATGTAGTGGAGGAGGGTTTGATAGAATGGGTGATGCTTATAGCTGGTGTGTATGATCATTTGTTTGATAGGGTTGTTATAGCTACAACTACATATGTTAGGGTATCACAAGAGAGAGATGAGCTTAGAGTTGAGTTAGATAGGCATATGATACCTTCACCTGATTGTGGCATGGTGATCACTAAGATTATGGATGATTATATGGATATCCAATGGTGATATGTAGACTTGCATGAGGAACATGGTCAGTTTTTGGTAAAGGATAGTCAGTTCCAGAGGCATTTAGGAGCTTGGGGAGATGTAGGGTCATCAAGTGATAAACATGATTATGGGAATAGTAATAGAGGAGAGATTAAGACTAAGAGTGAGGTCATGATGCCCATTCATGATTGATTGTATTTAATATAGTGTATATGTATTTGAAAACCTAGTTATATATATAAATGTTGGTTTGATTTTAGTTTTACTCATATTCATGTTATGGATCCTAGAATATGTTTGTATATTTATTATAGGTGGTTGATTTAGAAATAGTTGATTTGGTATTAATTTTAAATTTGCATGTACTTGTTAAAATACTATATGGAATATGTGGTTTAATTGTTTTGATATGTTTGGAGGTGATGTTTAGGTTTGATTTGTGATTATATGTAAGAAAACATTTGATGTTTTTTATAATTTGTAAGATTGTTTGGATAAAATAAGTTGGATCTAATATTTGGAGATTGTTTGGATAAGTTGATTGGGTTTAATATTGGTAAATAATTTGGATAGGTTGAGTTAGTAAGATGTATATTTTGATAGGCTGGTATTTAGATAAGATAGTTGTTAGGAATTAGGAGTGTTAGTTGTTAGTAGGGGGATGTAAGATAACACTATGTGTGTATTATTTCCCTGAGAGTGGCTCAAGAATAAAAGAGGTAGATAAAACTTTGGCTCAATCCTTGCCCTAATAAATGAAGCTTATGAACTAAAACTAGTATGACTATACATTGTATTATTCTATGTTGTCTCACTATCTGAACCCTATCGGCCAATTGAATAAGTGCCCATATTGCTCATGTTGTGTAGGAATGTGCTCTATATCTAATACTATCTACTGAGTGATAATTGTTTATATGTGTGAATATTGTACAAAATTTAACTTTATTGTTCATGTAGCTAAAACTAGATTCTATGGAGGAGGCTCATTTATTTGCAATCATAGTGGATTTATACTTGAAATATCACATTGTATCCTCTACTATGATTTAAATGATTGAGCAATAGATGAATATGGAAATGTAATATGTGATGGGGGTTTATCTAATATTAACTGTAGTGGGATTCTATGTGAGATATGACCCTAAAAAACTACCCATAGTGAATATTTCTCATGAGTGGTACTATGTTGTTGTGCCTGTGACTCTACTTGATATGTATATGGAATTGCACTATGTATCCCTTAGAGTATGGTGCTATATGTAGGTTGTGGATGTTGTATTAGTTTCCAAACCTTATGAAGTAGTGGAATAAGATATATCCTATGAGATTCTATCCTAAAACTTGTATTGTGCTCATAATGAGTGACTAATGATTCTTGTAAAGGTATGTCTTGGGATGACTCAGTCATGGAGGAATGAGGTCTAGGGTTCCATAATAGAGGGAATATTTTTACCCCCTATGTGAATGCTATGATACCATTATCAACACATCTAGTGATATAATCTTTGAGTCTAAAACATTCATTATCTATATGTCCATGGATATGATGATAGTGATAAAAAGGCTGGTGTGGATATCTATGTAAGAGACATGGATCTCATCAATGAGTAGAAGGAAATGCGATTAACATCATATCTAGTAGTGTTGATAATATGGTAGATGGACTATCCCACTTTGAATCAAATTGTAGTGGTGATTTTCTATTGTTCTGTATAGTGCAGACTGTAGGTTATGCTCTGGAAGGTAGCTCTTTGTTTTTGATTGGTTGCTTTTCTAATTGTGGTCTCCTATCTTGTCTAAGACATGGTGGATGCCAAGTGTTAGGAGTTATATCTAAAGATGCTGATGTAAAATCTAGAGTGATCCGATCAACTGAATCTACCTCAATCAATCCCTATTTCTTTTCCATAGATGAAATTATATAAGACAAGTGTTTGAAATAAGACTCTATTTGATATAGTAGATGCTTGAGTAGAGGTTGGTGAATCCCCTTAATAAATACATGTTGAATCTCTAGATCTATTAGTTTGTATATCAATCTTAAAATGTGAGCCTTAAATCTTAAGATATACTCACTAACTAGGTCTAAATAATTTTGATGTAGTGTGGCAAGTTTCTCATATGTAACATGAATGCCAATGTTTATGATGTAATATCTAAGCAATGACTCCTCTAATTCATTATATGTGTGTAATGAGTCAATGGGGAGTAGATGAAAGAACCAATTCTATGCTTCACCCACTAATGTCTATTGGAATAAATTGAGTAGAATCAATGGGCTTTCATGAGATAGTAAAGCCTTTCGAAAGGCTTGAAGGTGCACAAATGGATCTCTAGTTCCATCAAAGTGACTTAATGATGGTATATAAATGATTATTGAATGAATATTTTATGATTTTTTTAAGAATAGGGTTAACATGAAGATCATTAGTTGATGTAAAAAAAATAAGCCAACCTTTTGAAGGCCATAACTTTTGAATCATAGCTCTATTTGAGCTCTTCCACACACCCAAATGACCATCTCAAAATGTTTAATTCTTACCTAAGTGGCTATATATGATTAAAATTTATTTTGATATTTTTAGAGGCCAAACATGATCATCTAAGGGTCTAAAATTAGCTTGTAATGATTTTTAGAGAATTTTCTAAATTTAGAAATTGTATATTTTTAGAACCAAAGTTAAATTCAGTTAAATTTTATACCATAGTATAATTTAACTATTGAGGTTTTTTTGGGAAATTTTAGATCCACATGTGCTTGCATGTGAAACTTACTATAAATAGTGGCTGTTAAAAATAGATGTTTTTTTTTAGATTTTTAATTTTTTTTTGAAATTTTCTTATAAACTTTAATTTCAAAGTTTAGGCTTATTTGAGTATGGTTTAGGTTTGTAATTATGGCAAATAATCAATATTAATAAATTTTTAAGTATTGTTTCAAGATCTTGGCCTATTGGTAATTTTCTTCTTCTTATTGGTTTTTGGGTTCATTATATGATGTCAGAACAAGTTCAAATCTTGGAGGAGAGAAGAATGGTGAGTGGATAAGGAGGTATGGCATAGATTAACTAGATTATATAATAACTATAGAGACATGTTCAATAATTAACAAAGGTTATCACTAATAAAACAAGGAGATAAGGTGGTGATGAGGAAGACACAAATCATGGTGAAGAAATTTAGGAAGAAGAACAACAACAAGAGAAGCCACCATCGATGGAAGAGAGGATGGTTTAGGATTTAGATGTAAAGAATGAAGGAATTAAGGTTGATGTTATAGATTATGGAGGCAATTTAAAACAAGAGGAGTTGATAGATTGGATGAATAACGTGGAAAAGTTCTTTGAGTAGAAGACTTTGAGAGAAGACAAGAAGGTAAAGTTTGCATGCACAAAATTAAAAGGTCATATAGTGATGTGGTGGTATCACCTACAGAAAGAGAGATAGAAAAAAGATAACGAGAAGATTAATTCATGGAAAAGATGGAAAAGAAGCTGAAGGAGAAATTTCTTCCCATGGATTATGTACAAAACCTATATAGAAGATTTCAAATTTTGAGTTAAAAAGATCATAGTATACAGATGAATTTTACAAGCTTTCCATATGAGTGGAACATGATGAAATAGAAGAGAAAATGTCTAAAATTTATGTAAATGGATTGTAATTTTCTATTCAAGATGAATTAAGCATGCATAAAATACTTAACATGGAGGAGGCTTATCAATTAGCTTTGAAAGCAGAAGTAAAATAAAATAGATAGAATTTTAGAAGGATATCTACTAGTCCAAAAAGAGGTGGATCCACTCTAACAAGGAGATAAGGTGGGTTTAATACCACAAAAGGTGGATTTAATTACAATAAAGGTGAATTTTAACATGGTGAAAAAGGCAAAATGATAATAGGTAAGAGTTTCAATACCAACAAAGAGGAAGAAGATTTCAGAGAGGATGAGGTTATGGATATGCTAGAGGATGATTTATAAATCAATATAGATATTGTGTCTATTATAGATGTGGATAATAAGGGAAAAAATCATTTGAGTGTCCAAACTATCAAGATAAAGAAAGGAGGCAAGAAGATTGCCCAAGAGTAAATATAGTTGAGGTGGAAATAGAAAAGTAGAATATTGAAGTTGCACCAGTAGATGTTGGAGAGAATCTCATGATGAGAAGAACCATGATCACTCTAAGAAAGGAAAAATTATAAAATAAATAATGTCATGATGCATGGTTGTGATCAAATATTTTTGGAACAAGATGTACTCCATGTGGAAAGGTATGCAAAGTAATTATAGATGGTGGTAGTTGTGAAAATATGGTTTCTAAAGAAATGATCAAGAAACTAAATGTGCAATGTAAAAAGCATCCTAACCCTTATTGGATTTCATGGTTTAAGAAAGAGAATGAGTTTATAGTATATCAAAGGTGTTTAATCAAGTTTTCTATAATAAAAACTTATAATGATGAAATATGGTGTGATGTCATTTTGATGGATGCATGTTATGTGTTATTGGGGAGACCATGGTAATTTTACAATTTTTAGTTCATGATGAATCAAAGAACACATAATTTTATTGTAAAGGTGGTAAAAAGTTAGTTTTATTACTTATTAAAGAGGAAGAGAAGATAGAAAGCATGATTTATACTAAATAATTTATCCAAGATATGAAGGTAGAAAGTTGTTGTTATGCACTAGTAGCAAATAATGAAGAAACAAAAATGGTGCCAACACCAATAGAAGTAGAAAGTATGTTGAAATAATAGGTATATGTTATGCCTGATAAGTTACCAGATGGTTTACCATCGAAGAGAGATATTCAGCATCACATTGTTTTGATTGTAGAATCAGCTATAACCAATCAAGCAACTTATAGGATGAGTCTAATAGAACATGAAAAAATAAATTAATAGGTTACTAAATTAATAAGGAAAAAAATGATAAGAGAGAGAGTATGTGTCCATGTGAAACACCAACATTTGTAACTCCAAATAAATATGGAGGATGGAGAATGTGTGTGGATAGTAAAGTAATTAATAAAATCACAATAAAGTATAACTTTCTTATACCTTGTTTAGATGGTATGATGGATGTGATTGTAGAATAAAAATATTTTACCAAGATTGATATAAGGAGTGGCTATTATCATATTCAAATTCATGAAGGAGATGAGTGGAAAACTACATTCAAGACTAGGGATGGCTTATATGAGTGGATGGTGATGCCATTTAGATTATTTAATATATCTAGAACATTTATGAGGGTGATGAATATAGTGCTAAGAGAATATATTGGTAAGTTTGTGGTTGTTTATTTTGATGATATTTTGATATTCACTAGGACTAAAGAAGAACACTTACAACATTTTAGAATGGAAATGGATTTGTTAATAAAAGAGAAGTTGTATGCAAATTTGAAGAAGTGCATGTTTATGCAAAATAGTTTGGTATATTTGGGATTTTTAGTTATAATAGATGGTGTGAAAATGGATGAAGAAAAGATAAAAATAGTTATTGTGTGGCCTATTCCAAAAAGCATTATATAGGTAAGAAGTTTCCATGGTTTATCAACTTTTTATAAAAAAATTATTAAAAAATTTAGTAGTATTGTGGCACCAATAACAAATTACATGAGACGAAATGAATTTACATGGACTAGAGCAGCCACAAAAATATTTGAAATTTTGAAGAAGATTACAGAAAGACCAATTTTAGCATTATCAGATTTGAAAAAAGTGTTTGAAGTTGATTGTGATGCTCCATTTGTGGTAATTGGTGCTATGTTGAGTCAGGAAAAAAAGCCAATAGCATATTTCAATGAGAAATTGAATGAGGTAAGAATAAATTATTCTACTTATGATGTTAAAATTTATGCAATTATATAAGAATTAATACATTGGAGGCATTATCTAGTGCTTAAGGTGTTTATACTATTTACAGATCATGAGGCTTTGAAGTATGTGAATACACAAAACAAGTTGAATCATAGGCATGCAAAGTGGGTTTCTTTCTTGAAGGGGCATAATTTTGTGTTGAAGCATAAATAAAGAAAACAAAATTAGGTAGTTGATGCATTGAGTAGGAGGGTAGCATTATTAACTGCTATGGTGAGTGAAGTAGTTGGATTTGAAACTATCAAATAATTATATGATATTGATCCATATTTTAGCAAGGTCATTGAGAAATGTAAAAAAATCCATTAATAGGTGGGATAGATGTTATTCATGATTAGTATATTATATAAGAAGGTTATTCTTCAAATGGAAATAATTATGCATTCCAATTAGGTCTCTACAAGATAATATAATAACAAAATTACATAGTGTTGGTTTAGATGGACATTTTCGTAAGATGAAGACAATAAATTTGGTGGAGGAAAAGTATTTTTGGCCAAAGATGAAGAGATATGTGACAATGTATGTTTCAATGTGAAGAATATGTCAGGTGGCTAAAGGACATGCACAAAACACTAAACTATACATGCCATTACCAATTCTGAAAGGACCATGGATAGATTTGAGTATGGATTTTGTGTTAGGATTGCCAAACACATATAGAGGTAATGATTCAATTTTTTTATTGTATATAGATTTTATAAAATGATTAAATTCATTGCATGTAAGAAAACTAATGATGCCACTAGAGTTGTAGAATTATTTTTATGGATATTGTGAGATTACACAGTGTTCTAAAAACTATTACTTCAAATAGGAATACAAAATTTCTAAGTCATTTTTAGAGGAATTTTTAGAATAATATGGGTACTAAGCTAAAGTTAAGTAGTGCATATCACCCACAAACAAATAGATAGAATTTGTGAATAGGAGCTTGGGAAATTTATTGAGATGCATAGTGGGAGAGAAGCCAAAGCAATGAGACTTGGATTTACCACAAACTAAGTTTGCATATAAAAGTTTAGTGAATAGATCAAAAGGAAAGTCACCTTTTAAAATTTATTATGGTAAAAATCCTATGGGTATTTTATATTTGGTATAATTACCAATTACAGATTGAATTAGTGATGATGTAGAAGCATTTGTAGAGCATATGCAATAATTACAAGAAGGAATAAGAAGAAAATTACAGGAAAGTAATGAGAAATATAAATTAGTAGTAGATGTTAGAAGAAGGTCCAAATTATTTTAAGGAGAGTTGGTAATAGTTTACTTGAGGAAATAAATATTTCCAAAAGGCACATACAAGAAGTTGAAGTACAAAAAAATCAGACCATGTAGAATTGTGAAGAAAATCAATGATAATGCATATGAGATAAGTTTACCACATAATTTTGATATATCTCTAGTATTTAATGTTTTATATTTATATTAATTATATGGAGAAGATGATGAAGGTGATGAATATGAAGAGGTAAATTGGGAGCAACAAGTTCCAAAAAAAAAAATAAAGAAAAAATAGTGCAGGTTTTAGATATGAAGATAGTGAGCACAAGGCAAGGGAATTATAACAGGTATTTGGTGTAGTGGAAAAGATTGTAGTAAGAAGACAACATTTGGATCATAGGATGGGAGTTGAAGAACATTAAAAAGGAAAAATGGAAATAATAAAATTAGGGTAACTCATAGGAGCTAAGTTATTTTAAACTAGAGGAGAATGATGCAAAAAAAGAAGCCAACATTCTAGAGGCCATAACTTTTGACTTGTAGCTCCATTTGAGATCTTCCACATGCCAAAACGACCATATAAAAAGTTATATTGTAACCTAAGCCAATATATCTGCTCAAATTTGATTTCAATATTTTTTTAGGCTAAATGTGATCATCTGAGGGTCTAAAATTAGCTTTTAATGATTATTTTGAGAATTTTCTAAATTTAAAAATTCTATTTTTTTTAGAACCAGAAGTCAAATGTATTTGAATTTCATCCCATAGTATAATTTTACTATTTAGGTTATTTATATAAATTTTTAGATATGCATGTGTTTGCATGCAAAACTTACTATAAATAGCGACTACTAAAAAAAGATTTTTGTTTTTAGATTTTTGTTTTTTTAATTTTGCATGTAGACTTTAATTTCCATGTTTAGTATTATTTAATAATGGTTTGGATTTGTAATTATGTCAAGAAATAAATATAAATAAATTTTGAGTATTGTTTCAAGATCTTGGCCTATTGGTAATTTTCTTGTTCTTTATATCCCATGGATGAAAGACATCCATTATTTTCATGTGCAATATGAAAAATAAGAGTAAGATAGTTATCATTTGAACATTATTTAGATAAATTAGAGTTGAGAGCATGAGATGCATCATTTAAACTATGCTTTAGTAATTTTATTCTATTGCATTTATATTATTGTATTTTGAACATAGTAGTAGCCAGAGAGAGAGAGAGAGAGAGAGAGAGAGAGAGAGAGAGAGAGAGAGAGAGAGAGAGAGAGAGAGAGAGAGAGAGAAGGTTCACATGGAAGAAAATTATCACCTATTATAGGTTCATTTAGAAGTGTATGACTAATTTGTTTAGTTTTTGCATTGTGCATAGGAGAATGAGGCAAGAATTATTTTTCCCATTTATCAAAAGTATTTTTTTTAGAAGAAGGGATGAAAGAGATAGGTCTGAGAGGAGAAGATGCATCTATTTTTTTATTCAATATCACTTTCATAAGCATGATAATATCCCTCATTGCAATAATAGTAATTATCTTCATTGTAAATAAAACCATTTTAAAAAAAAATTAGCTAATGTGCAATTTTGCAAATTTGTCCACTCATTATCATAATTATGCAAAAGATAAGAAATTTTTCTATGATATGAGAGGGAAGAAGTGCCTTAGTGGCCATTTTATTTCTTTCACCATGAAGAATACAAAAATGTGCTATTAAAAAAATAAATTCAATAATAACTACTAACATGGAAATTTTGAAAATACTTGTAACTATCTAAACAATTTAAGAAAAAATGAAATTAATTTCTAAAAAATGCAAGGATGAATAGCTTGAAGGTGGAGGACCTACTTTAGGAATCTAGGGTTTTGACCTAGAGTTTTAGATTTTTTTTTAAATTATGGTTATAATTTAAATTCTAAATTAATTTAAATAAAATAATTATACAAAAATTGATTTAAAAAAAATTAAAAATTTTAAAATTGAATTTTTTTCACAAAATAACTACTAATTTTGAAATTTCGAAAATATTTTTGGCACACTAAACAATTTTCAAAATTTTCAAAATTAATTTCTAAAATTTGTAAGGGAAGGAAACTTGGGGTTTGAGGACCTAGTTTAAAAATCTAAGATTTTGAGCTAGAGTTTTAGAATTTTTTGAAAATTATGAAATAATTTGAAATTTTAAAAATTATTTGAAATAGGATAAATCCAAAAAAATTTATACAAAAATTAGAATTTTGAAAAATAATTTTTTGCAGAAGAAACTACTAATTTTGAAAGTTTGAATTTATTTTTGACAAGGTAATCAATTTTCAAAAATTCCAAAATAGTTTTCTAAAATTTGTGAGGAAAGGCTTGGTGTGCGATCACCTAGTTTTGAAATCTAGTATTTTTAGACAGGGTTTTAGAATTTTTAAAAATTATACAATAATTTTAAAATCTAGAAATAAATTTTGGATAGGAATAATGCACAAAAATTGATATAAAAATTGGAATTTTGAGATTAAATTTTTTTTACAAAAATATGAAGGAAAAACCCTAAGTGTAGCTAGGGTTTTAGGTTTATTCAAAGTAAGTCAGGTTCACCAAATGTTTTATTATGTTTTATAATCTAGTGTTTAGATCCTAAATAATAAGTTTATAGAATAATAGGAAAAATCTAGATTTAGTAGAGAAAAATATAGATTTTAATAGGTCATTATGTAAGAGAAATATAAATAAACTTATCTAGTTTCAAATTGACATGAAAGACTCTAAGGCTAGAATTTAAAGAGTAAGACTGAGACACTATCAAAAATCTAAATTTGGTTCCATTTTTTTATTACATAGGATCATTAGAAATAGGACACCTTGGTTTTTTGTGATTTTTTCTTGAGGATGTAAGTTTTTTAGGTTTTGTTCACTTGGTAAATGTGAGTTTATGTACCAAATTTTGAGGGCTAGAAGTCACTATAGCTCATTATAAGTCTATTTCAATATTCAATACCTGTATTCATCTACACACCTATAAAGAAAAATACATCAAAATAAAAAGGGGGGAAAGTATGTTATGAGAAGAATGATCACATAATCAAGAACCCTTACTATTTGATTACTGTCTATATAAACCCTCAAACTAGGGTCTTAGATCTGATGTAGTTCTCCCTTAGGGAATGTTCATAATCAATGCACATGATAGATGCAAGAATGAATTTTTCCTATTCCATACCTTGATCAAGCATGAAAGTCTATGTGTGATGTAGAGAAGCTGAGCTATACTATTGACTAATTTTTATTATCTCTAATGTGCCAAAGTAGTAAGTTCTAGATATAAAATTCCTTTTGTGGTCCTTTATATAGGAGACTCATTATTTTGAATTTATGAGATTTATTTGAATTTGGTTGCCATTGGAAAAACTAAATACAAAGAAAATAAAATGGGTAAGACTCATCTTGTCTGAGAAACTAACCATTAGAATCAGATTTGCACTTGGACAATAGTGCCAAAAACTAGACACCTTGGGTTTCAATGATGTAGTCCTATTTCGACACTATTTTTTGGAAGGTTTGGGACGTAGGGAGATAGAATAAGCCTATAAAGTGTGACCTGGGATAGTAAATGATTAGTCTAGAAGGTTATGAATGAATGGGAATGGTCTAAGATGTATCTAGGATATGAAACAAGTCCAAGGTAAATCAGACAAAAAGACCTGGCTAGATGTGAATAAGACTCATATTATCTAGTCAGAGTATCCTATGAAAGGACTATGAAACGACATGATATGTGTGGTAATTTGACCAATTTAGGGTGTGTACACCTTGCAATAAGATAATGAACCACTTATAATTGACTAAATAGAAAAAGAGCATCTTTCAGCCATTTTTCTCGCTCAAAACCATCTCTCAATGGTGTATGCTTCATAATCCTACCCCCATTATAAAACCTACTTAATATTCTCAACCTACCATAAATTTTTTAGATCTGGGCTCAGATATTAAAATAATTAGTCATACCATTGTTAATATTAATTTAGTGGTAAGTATGATAAATAAGAAAAATTACACAAAAAATATTAAACTATGGGAAATAATAAATACAAATAAATAAGACCCAAATGATTTATTTCCATTTAATAAAAATGGTTTTCTTTCAAATTTATCATAAAAATTCTTATAAAATATTACAAATGACTCTTGACCTTCATTTATGACTTCAATTTCTTCAAATGACTTCCATTCCAAACACTATTTGACTTATTTTTGACACCTATTTTCTCCTTTTTAATATAAATAATGGAAAATAATATTAAATTATATTTTCATTTACCTCTACAAACATTATGTGCTTATGGAGAATAATCATGAGATTTCATTTTGTGCTTATTCCTTACCACTTGTGAATGGATAGGGTGGGGGGAAGAAGAAACACCATCCTTCCTACCCTCATCCAAGTTGTCCTTACACTTTTTAGAGTTATTATCCTTACTATTATCCTTAATATATATTTCCTAGTTCCTTATAGTGTTCCCTCTTTTAGCTATCAATAAAATTAGTGATTGGTGGATCATGTTAGAAGAGGGTTTTTCTGGGACTGAAAGGATTGAAGATTATAACAACATGAGAAGATAATACAACAAACTAGTTTGAAGCCCTTTAAAATGGTTTAAACCCAATAAATGATGCAAAATGATATGATTTAAATTTTTTTCCAAAGTCAAATAATGTTTTACCTATAATCACATCTCCATCCATCTCCTTGAAATATCAGCCCTAGGAGATCCCTTCTTGTTCATTTGAAATATGAAATCTATCTCAAAGCATGTTTACATGAGTTCATACTTCTACTTTTTGTATTTGAAAGATTTAATACCTTCAAAAAAAATTCTTGTGATGTCCCTAATGAGTTCTTCCATGACATATACCTTGACTCCCCTGAAGATAACTTGGCACTATTTGTAGCGCACTATAAAATCCCTTGCCAAAATTTCATCATGACCTTCAATTTAGAGCATAAATTTCATGAGTCTATCCTTTTTAAACTTTCTCCATACTTTCCAATTTAATTTTAATTACTCACAAGAAATGTGTTCATAATAGTCCCCATCTTTCTCCATAATTTTGATCTTGCTTTTTCTTGAATGCTAAAAATTGTAGAGAACTAAATAGTTGTTCAAAATAGTTTTATTTTATTTTACCCAATGGTCATTGTTATGAAACTGCTATAAATGATGTACTTCACTATTGTATTTAAATTTAGTGTCATAATTGACATAAAATGTGAGTTAATATTTACTTAGGTATAATTTTCCTTCTCATAATTGTCTCTACTACTATCTTGGGAAGCTTAAAATTGCAAATCATTATTGATCAGTGATTAATACAAGATGGGTTATTAAGGGGTATGATCCATATGGTGAATTTTGGGTTAAGGATGTTGGGTGAATATTTTGTCACCAGCTAATTGATGGGCAAAATAGGCTATTTTAACCATAGCATAAGTAGATTGATTGGCCAAATGTGCAGGTTTACCAGATTAAAAGGGAACAAATCTCTCCTCTCATCAAGGGGAGGTTCCCTATAACTATGAGGTACTATATACTATATATATACTATAAATAAGCTAAAAATAACACTCAGGGGTAGGAAAACACCATCAATCTCTATTTTTTTAGAGATGATGTTCACAAACAAAGTATAAATCTTGGTGAAATGATAGAAGGCACTTCTCTTCTTTTAGAAGTGGTCTGCAACAAACAACATGAATTCTTTCTAGTAGTGATAAGCAAATGCAACAGGGTGCAATAACCAGTAGAATGATGTGTAGAACAAAGTCTCCACCTCAAATGACAAAGAGTGAAATACAAAGGACAATGGGGGCATACAGTCATCCCAAGATCCTTTACATAGAAACAAACTAAAAACACACACACTAAAGACAATTGTGGCAGCTCAAAGTCTTCCCACAGTTGGCTTCAAGACACCTTCCAAGTTACCTCCACTAGTTCTACTTATTTAATTAAATGGACAAGAATGCATTAAGGAAACAAACATAAGAACAATTTCTTGAACAACGCAAGCTATTCTAACACAAAGTCTAAAAGGTCACTTGCTTTCTCATTCAAATAACAAAATATGATTAACAATCTAAGCTCAAAGTCTCAAAAAATGCCTTTCAATTTGGGCAAAGTTTTGCTTCAATATTAGAGATATCTCCTTTGCATAAAATAAGAGATTACAATATATAGCAACCAAGAAAGACCTGGCACTTTGTTTCATGGAATGGCCCATGCCGCATTTAATGCCATGAATGCATTTTTAGTTCTATCAAGGGGCCATGCTAGAATAGGGCATCAACCTTAATTGTGGCATGTCAATTCATCTTAAATTTCTCCTCCAAAGTATAGGTCACCTAGTGGTCTTCCTAATATTGATGCATTTATCCACTTTGCCTTTACTCAATGGAGAAAAATAGGCCACGTCCTTGAGTGCTCGCGCTCTCTGATGTCCATCTTGTGGACTATTTCACCTACTAAAATAACTTTTGCGCAAATATTTCTAGTCTTTCCCTATTGTTCCCTCTTCTCTTAATGCATTATATCTCTTCCTCATGATCTAATCTCTCAGGCTATTTATTCCCTTTCTAATGGCTCTTTTGGCTTCTTCAACTAGTTGTTGAGTTTGTTCTTAAGGTTTCATGCCATATTTGAAAATAAACAGGCATTTCATTACCCAAAATTTGACATCCATAGGGATGTCATTGGTTGCTTGGTCATCTGTACTACTTTAAACCTTGAACCTTTAAACCTTTGAGGTGCATCAGTTTAATGGTTCAATGGTTCAGGTGGTCTTATCAGCTCCTTGGTTTAATCGCTTCTTTGGTTCAGTTGCTTCCGTGGTTTAATCACTTTCTTGGTTCAATTGATTTCTTTCTTCTTCAATTGAATCATCTATTCGAACTAGTCTCTAAAATCTTCTACTTCCTTCGCTTGAAGTTTCTTTGAACCTTATAAATTACTTGAACCTTTGAACCTTTGAACTTTGAACCATTTTGGTTCAAGGTTCAATAGTTCATTATCTTTCTCAGAATCCTTTAGTCCTTTGAAGTTTTTGGATCCTTTTCTTTTCTATTGAGCTTGTTGAACCTTTGAAATCTAAACCATTTTGGTTCAAGGTTCAATCATTTCAACCTTTCTTTCTTAGCTCTTTGAATCCTTAGTTCTTCTAAGTCTCTCAAACTTTATTGAACTCATTAAACCTTTAAACTTTGAACTCTTTTGGTTCAAGGTTCAATGGTTCAATGGTTCATTCTTTCTCATTTGAAGTCTTCTTTTGTTTAAGTCTTTTGATCTTATTAAACTAGTTGAACCTTTAAACTCATTGAACCATTTTGGTTCATGGTTCAACAGTTCAATATTTCAACCTTTATTCTTTGAAGCCTTCTTTTCTTTAAGTCCTTTGAAGTCATTAAACTTTTTGAAGCGGTTGAACTTTGAACTTGCTAAAGCACTTAACTCTTTAAGTCTGTCGATGTCATTGAACCTTTGAACCCATTGAACCTTTGAAACTTTGGAGGTGGGGTTCAATGGTTCAATGGTTCAATGGTTTAATATTTTGATTGAAGCCTACCAATGGACCTTTTGGTTGAAATTTTGCATTGAACTAGCCTTGATGTGTTGGGAACTTGTTTCTTTATGAGAGCTCATATGTTGAAGTTGTTGAACTTGTTGAACCTGCAAGTCCCTTAGCTAAAAAAGCTTGAATAATTAAAGAATTGGAGCACTCAGAACATTTTTTGAGAAGCGAAGAGAGAATTTTGGCTTGCAGGACCAACATAATTAATATGTTGTCCCAAAAAATGAGTGACAAATTTTGGGAATAACAGCTAGCTCTAGTTGGGGAACTTCCATCAATTGCAAAAACAATCAAAGGGAGTAAAATCCAAAATCTCTAGTGCCTTTAAGTATGCCATTTAGATACAAAGTCATGCTACCCAAAAAGAAAGGTGCCAAAAAGAAATTAAAATGAACAACACAAAATAGAACTAAAGACTGTACAAATATACATATGTATAACTAATGTCACTTGATACTTCAAGGATTAAAGTGCTTCAGATGTTGCCCACTATGAGGTAGTGAAAAGGGTGTGCCATCTTGATACTTTAATAGGAAACTATTTTCACCATTGAGCTGATGAATAGAAAATGGGCCTCTCCATAAGGAATTAAATTTCCCATGCATTGCCTTTGTTCTCTTCTCTTGTCCCTTAACAAAACTCGATCACCAATCTAAAAATCATGGATTTTTGATTTCTTGTCATAGAGCTTCTTCACCAAACATGGATGCACAACAATTCAATCCACCACCATAGTTTTTTGCTCATCCAGCTTAGTCAAGCACATGATCCTTTTATCAATGGAGCTTTCATATATCTGATCTTCGACCACCTTTGCCAATTTTAGTGCTATAAATTTGAGCGTGATTGGTATCTCTGCATTGAGACCATACAAAATTTAGAATGGTGACATACCTATTACCCTCTTGGGTGTAATTCTATCTGCCCATAAAGCATCAAACAATGCTTTATGCCAGGTTCATTAGTTGTCATCTAATAGCTTTTTGATGATGGTCATCAGGTTCTTGTTGCTCAATTCTACTTAGCCATTTCCTTGCAAAAAATAATCAGAAGAGTGAAAGAGGGTAATCCCATAATGAAAATAGAATTGAGTAATCTCATGGGAAGATAAATAAGCTACATTATTTGTGACAATCTTGATTGGGACTCCAAACTTGGAAATGATGTTTTCTTTGAAGAAATTGCATACTACTTCTGAAGTAACATGCTTGGCTAGAATAGCTTCCACCCATTTAGTGAAGTAATAAGTGGCTGTGAGGACATAATCATGTCTAACACTTGAAGATGAGTTTACAACAACTATGAAATCAATTCTCCATTGCTAAAATGGCTCTTCTATTACCACTAGCTTAAGAGGCAAAGCATCTAACTTGGGTCTTCCAATGAACTGTTGGCACAATTCACATCTTCATACCCATTTATATGCATCTTGAAATAGAGTAGGCTAGTAATACCTGGCTCATAGAGTCTTATGGGTAGTTACAGGTGCAAAAAAAATGTCCTCTATAGGTTAGATTATGGAAGGACTCCAAAAGTTGGTTCTACTACACTTTGTCCATGTACTGAAAGAACACTCCATTGAGGTTCCTCTTATATAGGCCATTGTCCCATAGGACAAAATTGGAAACTTTTAACTTGATAGTCATTTTTTCTTTATGAGATAGGTGAGCAGGACACTCACCATACATAAGAAAATGAGAAATACTTTAATACCACTCATTCATGGTGGAGACAAAGAGGACTATTGGTGTGTCTTCAATTTTTGCTTCTTTATGTCCTATTTCTTTTGGTCTATTATCAGTAATCAATTAGCAGAGACCCCTTCCCTACATAAGCTTCATTGGTTTGATGACAAGATCAAACTCCTAGATTTTAGCAACCCAATTGCCCATTTTGGTTCCAAAATCCTACTGAGTTAATATGGATTTGACTGTGGTATTAGGAACCAAGGCAATAATGTGTGAATTTGGGATGTAAAAATGGAAGTGCTTTATTACCTTTACCATTGCATAAGCATGCTTCTCTAGATTTGAATATTTCAATTCATGAGCTTTGAGAGGATAGCTCATAAAGGATATGGGAGATTCCACACCTTCTTTATTCTATTGAACTAGAATTGTTGAAAGTGTCAGAAGCATAACTGTACATTGTGAAATCTTTGGTATAATCTAGACAAACTAGAATTGGGGCTTGGGTGATAGCTATTTTGATGTCTTAAAATGTTGATTTGCCTTCTTTAGTCTAGTTGAAAGTGGCCTTTCCCTTCATCATGTCTAAAATGTGGTGAGTCTTCTCGGTGAACTCAAGAATGAACCTTCATAAAAAATTCATCTTTTTAAAGAAAGAGTGAACTACAATCTTACTTGTGGGTAGAGTATGCTCCTAGATGGATTTGACTCTTTCTAAGTCAATATTTATGACTTCTTGGGATATAATGTGTTCAATAATTTTCCCCTCTATTACCCCAAAAATAGACTTCTTAGGATTTAGATAAATGCCATTTTGTTGAGATCATTCTAGCACTTATTACAGATGGTGCATATGATCAAGGCGATGCTTGGAAAAGATTGTTAAATCATCAAGGTACACCATAATGAACTTAACCATTTCATCTTTGAAAGCAAGGTCCATTTCTCTCTAAAAAGTGGCACCATAATTTATCAAGATAAATGGCATTCTTTGATACGTAAAGGTGCCCCAAGGCATGGTGAAGGCAGTCTTATGTTGGTCTACTTCATCAAATTCTACTTGATTGTACCTTGAGAAGCTGTCTAACATTGATAACATCTCTAAACTAGTCACCATCTGAAGGATTTGATCCATGATGGGTAGAGGGTAGTTATCCTTTAGAGAGGATTGATTCAAGTTTCTGAAATCCACACAGAGGTGAATTTTGCCATTCTTTTTTCTCACAGGGACTATGTTTGCAATCCATGTGGAATGATGGATTGGGAAAATTATACTAGTGTTCAACATTTTCTATATTTGAGATAAAATAATACATGATATCTTTAGATTATACTATCGAGATTTTTGCTTATAAGGCACTAAATCACTCTTGAGAGGAATCTCATGGTGAATTTCTTCAGGCCTGAGTGACTTTAGATCATCATAAGAGTACACAAAAACATCCATGTAATGGTGAATCAAGTTAGTAAATTTGAGTTTCTCCTCTAGAGTGTAGCACTTCCCAATGTTCACCATCTTGGGATTTTCCTTCGTACCCAAATTTATCTGATCAAACTCCTAGGAGGAGCTTGAATCCATTTGTTGCTATTTGATGAACATGTCATGTTTATCAAATAAATTCTCAATAGAATCCAATCCTTTTGGGATTTTATTCGCTTTGAGATGCAAGAATTCTTCACTTGCATCTGGAATTGTTTCTTGAGCTGATTTCTATGGTAGAGGTCCATTACCTTCAAAATGAAGTTGTTCAAAGCTATCATTTTATTCCAAAAAGGTGATGATTTAGTAGTCATCTTTGAACACTTGCCAATGATTGGCATTGTTAGGAACACTTGGTTGAAATACCAATTTAATGTTGTACTTGTCTCCTTTGAAATCTTGGTGATGAACCAAGAGAGTTGTTGAAATAGATAATGCATCAGCTTGGTCATTAAATTCTCTAGGCACTATAAAGATACTAAAAGCATCAAAGCTTTCACTTTGATCCCAAACTAGATTGTGGTAATGATGCAATATTCCATTCTTGGTTTGAGATAGGTTCCTTACCTAACAAACCACTAGCTCAGCATCACCTTTGGCGTGAAGGAGTTTGATGCCCCTGTCTTGAGCAGCCTTCAATCCAAGTAGCAGTAATTCATATTTAGTAGTATTGTTAGTGTTGCTAAACTTTAATTTGTATAAAGAAGGAAAAATATCTCCTTAAGGAGATATTAGAACAATCCCAGCTCAAGACCCAGTAGAAGAACAATTTCCATCAAATTCTAGTATCCATACATTATCAGGAACTGTGATTTCCTTAAATTTTCTTTTAATTGGAGGGGAGGATTATTTTGCACTTATACTACATTCTACCAATCCTTCTGTTGTTCCATCTAAACCAATTTTTAGATTGTCATTTTCAGAAGTTTCATCAGCTAGGATAGGAACATCCTCTATAGTCAAGAAGTAATTACCCACGCTTAAAGACTCAAATAGAATTTGAGCTTCAGGTGCTGATGTTTGAGTGACAACATGTTTTTCTTCCTTCTCAGGGAGAAATCTCTGCATGACACCTTTGACTGGGATCCTCACTTGAAATAGGTCCATGCTCAATTCTCCACCAACATCCTTGCAAAAATTTTGTCCAAGCAGAATGTCGTAGGAGGTTGGGATGTTGGCCACTAGGACTATCATCTTAATTCTCTTATCTAGAAATGCCACAAATGCAAATTAGGCATCCTTGATTTGTCCCAGTAGTGGCACTTGTTTGTTCTCCATGGATAAACATATCCCAAATGTCTTGGTCAGTGTGATACCAAGAGATTCTACCACTTTGGTAGGCATGACATTATCAGACACACCTGAGTCTATGATATAATTGTTTAGATGGTGTCCATTTATCAGTAGGGAGACATAAAATGGTTCTATCCTCTCGAGAGCAGTAGGAGGAGTAATGACAAGGTTATTCTGGGTGGATGTGGGAGTCACCTTAAAAATAGTTGGTCCTATAGGGATGATTTTATTTTTTACACATTGAACCAATTTATCCAACTATTCAGGGTTGGATTGTAGGAATTCAAATTCAGACATTTGAATTTTGGTTTTCTTGACTGGTCAATTATATCAAATGTCTGAAATGAATTAAGAATAGGGGAAGGCAATTCATCCTTCTTGTTTTTAGGAGGGGTGGTACTAGCATGCAATTTTTAAGTTGAAGATGAAGGAATGCTTGATGTACTTACCTTTTTAGTGATCACCAAGTCTTTTGATTGAAAAGGTAGAGTGGTTCCCTACTTAGTAATTGAAATTATTGGTTGAGAATGCTCTTCTATTTTTTTCTTATCAGCTTGTTGGGTTGACTAGTTTTTAGACTGGGTGAATACAGTGTATGATCCATCAACTACTTCACCTTTACTTTTGGGTTCATCTTGGTAATTCAGGAAACCAATATTGGAGTTGCCAACTAATTCTTCTTAGTTTTCTATGAAGAGATCAACGTTATCTTCTAGGTTCAACTCAGGCTAGAAGGAGAAATTATATTTTATTTCAAGATATCCAATTGTTGAGTTGGTTAGAGGTGCTTCAATGGAAATTTTCCCCTATGGGGGAGGAAGATGATTTGGCTACCCTTGATTCCTAGTAGCATTGCCTTGGTATGACTAACTCAGAAAAGTCCTCCTTGGTATATCTTGATATGAAGGAGGAGCAGACATTCCTTGTACCATTTTCTTTCTAAGAGCTAGCAACTCATTTTGTAGCTTCTACACCATAGGTTTAGTGGTGCCTATAGATGGATATTCAGATGATGAAGAAGATTTACCTCTGTTAGGATCTCTCCTTATCTTTCCTACCAAGATGAGATCATCTTCCACCTCATTAGCCAAATCTTGTGCTACAGCAAGGTCTATGTGACCAGGACATCTCAACAAGAAACTCACTTCAGAAAGCTAAGAGTTGATGAGGAAGCATTTCATATTCTTAGCTATTGGCTAAGCAATTATAATAATCCTATTCCTCAACTTATCAAATTTGGCAATGAAGTCCCTCATAGTTTCATGAGGTTCTTTCTTCATTTGTGTGCACTGGGCTAGTAGGGCATGTACATCTTCTATAGGCTTGAACTTGGATTCAAATTTGGCTTTGAGGGTGGTCCAATCAATCATAGTTTGGGCCTACAGATGATAGAACCAGTCTACAATAGCACCTTTCAATGTTTCCACAAATAGCCTGATTGCTACGTCTTCATACTCCACACCTATCACACCATAAGCTATGTTGAAGGCTAAAATATGTTCATTAGGATGAACTCTCCCATCACCAAAGAACTTGGGGAATTTCTTCCTTGAATTGTGTGGTAGCTCATGTAGAGGTGGAGTTAAATTGAGTAGGCCAAAAGAGTTACCATAGGGGCCTTGAACTACCATGATTTGACTACTGAAGGGAGGGATAACAAATGTCTAAGGGGTATGTATTGAAAAATCTCTACTAATAGTAGAAAAGGATGTTTTGCCTAGTAATGAAGACCTAATTTTGGTAGGAGGAAAACTCTTGGTTCACTGAAGATGAGATGGAGAAGGAAATAGGTAAAAATCACTTTGTTGTGCCAACTTGAATATAGGGTCAACAATCCCTTTAGCTCTCTGGCTTCGAGTATACCATGGATTTTCTAGATTGTAAAGTAAAAATGGAAAAGAACTAGCACTGCTTCAATTTAAAGCTTGAAGCTTCAAACTGCATGTTCTTCCCTAGCAGAGTCACCAAAAACTATTGGCATGAAGCTAGTAGTGTTCTTTCCTACTTCACATCGTTCCCTAGTGATATGAAATGCTTCAATTTGAATAGACTGGAAAAGGACTGAAAATGCTTGTCAATCCCTAGCAGAGTCAAAAAAAATTGTTGGGTGAATATTTTGTCACCAGCTAACTGATGGGAAAAATAGGTTGTTTCAACCATAGCATAAGGAGATTGATCAGCCAAATTTGTAGGTTTACCACATCAAAATGGGACAAATCTCTCCTCTCATCAAGGGGAGGTTCCTTATAACTATGAGGTACTATATATTATATATATCCTATAAATAAGCTAAAAATAACACTCATGGGTAGGATAACACCATCCATCTCTTTTTTTTAGAGATGATGTTCACAGACAAAGGATAAATCCTAGTGAAATAATAGAATGCACTTCTCTTCTTTTAGAAGTGGTCTGCAATAAACAACAAGAATTCTTTCTATTAGTGATAAGCAAATGCAATAGGGTACAATGACTAGCAAAATGAGGTGTAGCACAAAATCTCCACCTCAACTGCCAAAGAGTGAAATACGAAAGACAATGGGGGAACAAAGTTATCCCAAGATCCTTTACATAGAAACAAACTGAAAACACATACACACTAAAGACAATTGTGGCAACTCAAAGTCTTCCCATAGTTGGCTTTAGGACACCTTCTAGGTTACTTCCACTAATTCTACTTATTTAATTAAATGGACAAGAATGCATTCAAGAAATAGACATAAGAACAATTTCCTCAACAACACAAGCTATTCTAGCATAAAGTCTGAAAGGTCACTTGCTTTCTCATTCAAATAATGAAATATGATTAACAATCTAAGCTCAATGTCTCAAGAAATGCCTTTCAATTTGGGAAGAGTTTTTCTTCAATATCAAAGAGATCTCCTTTACATAAAATAAAACATTACAATATATATCAGCCAAGAAAGACTTGGCACTTTGTTTCATGGAATGACCCATGCTACATTCAATGCCTTGAATGCATTTTTAGTTCTATCAAGGGGCCATGCTGGAATAGGGCATCAGTCTTAACTATGGTGTGTCAATTCATCTCAAATGTCTTATCTAAAGTATAGGTCACTTGGTCCTCTTCCTAATATTTGCATAGCTATCCACTTCGCCTTTACTTGATGGAGAAAAATAGGCCGCATCCTTGAGTGCTCATGCTCTCTAATGTCTATCTAGTGGACTGTTTCACCTACTGGAATAACTTCTATGCACATATTTTTTGTCTTTCCCTCTTTTTCCCTCATCTTTTAACACATTTTATATCTTCCTCGTGATTTGAGCTCTTAGGCTATCTCTTCCCTTTCTATTTTTTCTTTCAGCTTCTTCTTTAGTTGGTCACTGAGTTTATTCTTCAGGTTCCACGCCATATTTAAAAATAAATGGGAATTTAATTACCCTAAATTTGAAATCCATGGGGACATCATTGGTCACTTGGTCATCTAAAATACTTTAAACCTTGAACCTTTGAACCTTTGAGGTACATCGGTTCAATGGTTTAATGGTTTAGGCAGTCATATCGGCTCCTTGGTTCAATCACTTCTTTGGTTCAATCACTTCCATGGTTCAATTGCTTTCTTGGTTCAATCTCTTTCTTTCTTCTTCGATTGAACCATATCTTTGAAATTGTCTCTAGAATCTTCCACTTCCTTCCTTCACTTGAAGATTCTTTGAACCTTTGAAATTATTTGAACCTTTAAACTTTGAACCATTTTGGTTCAAGGTTCAATAGTTCATTCTCTTTCTCAGAATCCTTTGGTCCTTCAAAGTTTCTAGATCCTTTTCTTTTCTATTGAACTTGTTGAACCTTTGAACTCTAAACCATTTTGGTTCAAGATTCAATTGGTTCAACCTTTCTTTCTTATCTCTTTGAATCCTTTATTCTTTTAAGTCTCTTTAACTTTATTGAACTTAGTAAACCTTTGAACTTTGAACTCTTTTGGTTCAAGGTTCAACGGTTCAATGGTTCATTCTTTCTCCTTTGATGTCTTCTTTTGTTTAATTCTTTTGATCTTATTGAACTAGTTTAACCTTTGAACTCATTGAACCATTTTGTTTGATGGTTCAATGGTTCAACAGTTCAACCTTTATTCTTTGAAGGCTTCATTTCTTAAAGTCCTTTGAAGTCATTGAACTTTCTGAAGTGGTTAAACTTTGAACTTGTCAAAGTGCTTAACTCTTTAAGTCTACCAATGTCATTGAACCTTTGAACCTTTGGAGGTGGGGTTCAATGGTTCAATATTTTGATTGAAGCCTACTGATGGACCTTTTGGTCAAACTTTGACATTGAACTAGCCTTGAAATGCCTTAGTGTTGGAACTTGTTTCTTTATGGGAGCTCACCTATTAAATTTGTTTAACCTCTAAGTCCCTTAGCTGAAAAAACTTGAATAATTGAAGAAGTGGAGCACTTAGAAATTTTTTTTAAAAGGGAAGAGAGAATTTTGGCCTACAAGACCAAAATAGTTGATATGTTTTCCCCAAAAATGAGTGACAGATTTTGGAAATAACAAAGTACACCAAAATTTTAAAGTGCATCAAAAACTATATTTCCCTCTTGATAGATGTGAGATATCTAAAACTCAATTTAGTGAAAGAGATATTTGTCATTGGTTGTGATTTATCTGATAGTGTGGGAAAGTTTTTTCTTTCCTGAGAGGACATTGAGAGTGTTGAGTGAATCCCTTTCTATTTCCAATTTAGGAATTTTGAGATGGATGAATATATGGATTCCATAAATGGTAAATTTATCCTTGGCAACATGATTGGATTGAATTCCCATTGTCCTTGCATAAGTAGTGATAGTATTCCCTAATTCATCACTAATGACACAACCACCCCCTACCTTACAAAGATTCCATTTAGATGCTCCATAAAAATATAGATTGAACCACGCTAATGGGGGGAATTCACATTTAATGAGGATCCTAAACAAATTAGGTTTGGAGAAGAGGGAAATAGGTTCCACTTTTTAATTATTTCATGCTCAACCTTGATAGCTCCCAACTTCTCATTACTTATTATTGCCTACCAATTCTTAAGAATAGTGTTTTCAAGATTATGGATGTTTCTTGAAGAAAAAATATTAATTCTGATTTTTATATTTATCAAACTAATAATAACACTCAAATTAATCTAAAATAAAGAGAAAATTAGATATATGAAACCCTCTTAGTTACCTATATTTAGTCTTATAGACACTTAGTTTTGGCCAATTTCATGTTTAAATCAGGATTCAGTTCAATTTCTATCAAATGACAAAATCTAATCCTATAAATAACTTAAATTTCCCAATTTCATCCATGTAAGGGATTTAATTTCCAAAATACAAGATGAGACTAGATTATTTGGCATATTACCATGTATATCCCAGTAACCTAGTTCAATTTTAATTCTAGTTAAATTATGACGCAGTAATTTGATAGTTTTGGTCTATCAAGCTAATAATACATAACATTTAAAAAAATCCAAAATATAAAATAACTAATAAAGATTAATTACATTTTAAATCTTAATTAACTTCCCTAAACAAAAATTCTAAATCAAATTAGTGAATTTCATTTACTAAAAAAGGAAAATTTTAGCTAAATATGAAGTCAAATGAGCTAATAAAGTGATTTAATATTCCTTAAATATTCCAATAATGTTATTCACAACTAAAAATATATATATTGAGTTGTCTTACCTAACAAATATTTGAAACTAAGTTGTTAAGCTTTCATAATGGGTTTGACCCAACCCAGGGTTAACCTGACTCAACATAGGTTATTTTAGACTCAATCAATTTTATAAGTAAACCCAACCTCCATAGGTTTAGAGTTAGTTCTTTGAGATATAAATACAATTTCCCACATCATATGACAACAATATATTGTGTTTAAGGTTATTTTGCTATAATACCTTCTTGAAGCCTCTAAGTTTAGTGTTATAATGCCCAATTTATACCAAGCTTCACACAAAAACCATAAGTGACTATTGGAGAGATGTTACCACCATTTAAGAACATATATATAGGTATAAAATTATAATATTCTGAGCATGAACATACTTATGCCAACAAGTAAGAATAAAATTCAACAAAGGTAGTAATAAATTTATATTGTCTTTATTTCTATTTTGTGATCTTGTTTATTATCTTACGCTCTCCCTAGTTCTTAGGAAAGATTGTTTATTATTAGTATATTATTATGATTGAATTTTTATCATTTGGACTAACAATAGACTAATCTACATTTTATTTACTCTTTTAATACCTAAGGCATACCATGGCATGCCCAAGAGGACCACACAACTCATTTGGGTAAGGATAATGATATGCTAACCTTAGTTTTTCTAATAAATGCATGTAATTATTCAAGTTTATATTTTTAGCCTTGAAATATAAGTCATTAAATTGAGTAATAGTTTGATTTACCCTATGTAATGGTTGCTTTTATAGTCTCATGTTTTATTTTTTTATCTTTATTTGTGCATAAATGGTGGCTTCAGACCTGTGGCTTTGACATACTAAATAATGGCTTCAAAATGGTAGAAATGGTGAATTTTAACTTTTTTTCTAATCTAAGGCTTTAATTTTATTGAAATTATGATTTTTTTAAAAAAAACTTTGCCTAACTAATAAATGGTGACTTTACCTGTGTGAAAACTACCCAACTTTAGGAGGCTCATTTGGGGTCATCCAAACTCCATCTTAAATGAATTGTTTTTTAAAACCACATGTTTCATCATGAATTTTAAGATTATATAGTTATTTTTCCTTCATATTTCATGAATTTTTCATAAAATAGAATATATAATAAGGATAATTTATTTTAAAATCTAACTATTTTATGTAGGATTCATCTTTCAACATCGTAGCAACTCCACTCCTTGGTGGGCTATATAAATTAGGCATGTAATACTTGGATTGCTAAGGGGTTGAACATCTAGCCTCTCTAATCTTAATGAAAACTTGAATCAAGTCTTGATAAACATTAGAATTGACTAACCATTATATATTTGATTCTCTATGCAAATGAATAGACCCTTGCATAACAAGTTAGTAGGGATGAACCTAATTGACATGATTGCACCCTTGTTTTAGCCACGCTTGGGACTATTTAGTGTATTTTAGATTTATAAATTTTTAATTAGCCCTAATTTTTATAGAGTTTATTTTCAAATTTTGATTTTTCCTCACTCTAATTTTTGCCATGTATCAATTATTGAGAGACAGAGGGGGGTTTAAAAACTCTACCTGTACTTGTAATTTAATTTTTGGATTAACACTTAATTCATCACAAGCATTAGTATATTGATAAAAACTTTGGTAAAATATACAAACACCCATGTTAGTTCTATATATAAGGAGACCCATAATTTATACTTCTATTTTTATTTGATTTACATGTGTCAATTTAGATCAAAACTATTTGATTGTATTATCGCATCAAAATAAGTCAAAAACTATCATGTTGTTTTCATACCCCTTTAGCCTAAGAAGTGTTACTCTATCCATTTTGTGTCACACTTTTCCTTATATATGTGTTTTAAAACCTTTTGTGTGTCAATTATGTTTTTAATTTGTCTTATCAAGGCCAAATAATAACCCATATAATTTGAAACTTCTTAGGGCACCATTACAAGTGTATTCAAAGTGGTTTAAACTATGTATTATTGGCCTAAAAGGGAAAAGTTTTGGAAATTTAATGATAAAATTAGTATAAAAAGGCCATAATATCCTTCATAATAATTTTAAATACTTTAATTTTCATGACATTAATATTTATCTAGAGTTTCATGCCTTAAAAAGGTCATTTAATGTAATTTTAAGCTTGGAAAAGGTCTAAATACAGCTCCCACATGCCAAATTCAACTACATAAAGATGTCAAATGCATCTTTTATTGTTATTATCTCCTTCATGACTTGTGGTATCCCTATATTTCCATAAAATTGGTGTTTTAAGTCTTAAGTTTGAATAGAAGGTAAAAAGAAGGCTATTTACATGCAATTTCATGCACAAGTACGAATTTGTATAGACCATTTCATATAATAGAGGTTTGAAACATGAAGGTGAGGATATAGTAGAGGTTATAGAAGATATTAAAGGAAAAAGGATGCAAAAAAATCCTAAAACCAGTCCCCTCTAATCAATTAGCTTCTTTGCCTATAGGGATAGCTCTTCAAGTTTGCAAGTGGTATTGCCACGAGAGATAAAATCCAGGTCTAAAATTTTGGCCAAAGACATTAGACCTAGAGAGATTATATATAGTTTATTTGGTTTTTATTTTGGTATCCTATACTTAATTAATCATCCCTTTAAGGTTAAGTCATACATCAACATCCTTTCATCTAGGAAGGTAGTTAGTTGTCTACAATTTCTCTTCTCAAATCATCGTATCAAAAAATTCAAGTTTATAGGGGTTCTCAAGAACGTGAATCACCTTTCCATGGTAGGCATAATTTATTTTCCACATGCGTGGTTTATAAATATATCTCAACAATACAAAATAGTGAAAACCTATAATTTAACATGCTTCTAAAGGAGATTATACGGTCAAAGAGAGAGAAAGAAACATCAAAATTTCATGGAGTTTTGTTTCCAAGGATTTATTTCTTATTCACATGTCTCCTCTCATATTATCAAGTTCCATGAAACTTAATTTCTAAGAAAACTAATCATGTGCTCTCAACATCTCCATTAAAGTTACTATTTAGCAAATATTAAGGTTTTCTAGCATATTGTAAGGTTGTAGCAAAAACCTAAGTTTTATTTTAACACCATATACCTCCTCCAATGACCTTAAAAGTGGTGTGAATATTTTTTTCATGTGTATATTCTTCTTCTATGGTCTTTAGGACTACTTAGTGATAGGTTTCAATTTTATTTTCACCTCTATTTTTTTTGTTTCCATATCACTATTTTTTATCTACCATTCTCATTGTGATAAAGCTTCTTTTCATCCTTTATTCATGGTTTTTCATAATTTCTAATATCCATTTCACTCCATCACCTTACATTCAATTCCAACCCATGGATTTATTATCAAGGAGAGTGATAAAAATTTATGAATTAATTAATATGCCAATGTGGTTTTCAAACCTTTGAAGCCCTATTCAAGATAGAGAAAGCATCCACTTATAGCTAAGATAGGTTCATTCAAGGATGTGGTTCATGAAAGAATTATTTGGGAAAGACTATAAGCATATATATCTTAATGAAAAGTTTCAATCATCTCTCTTTATTGATTTAAAGGAATGTAAATGGTTCATCAACAATCTTTATGACTTCGTCAATGCCTACATTCCTTGGTCCGTACAACACACAATTATCCTTCATATACAACTATGATTAGAGGAAGATCAAAGATACAAGACAAAAGGAAGCTTGAAAAGTGAGAGTTGAACATGATTAATACTTAAAAAAGATTGAAAATATTTGGCGTGACCTTGTGATGTCTATTAACATGTCTCAAATTCAAAACTCATAAACAGTCTATACAAACATCAAGCTTGAGTTGATGTGTAATGAAGACCATAGTGAAAGATAATGTCTATTTTCAAAGAGATGGATATGGTATGGGGAATATAGTATGATAAGTAGATGCATATGAATTTTGAGACAAGGACACACCTCTATAGAAACAAAACTCAAATAAGTCACTCACCTTGAAAATGGCACCTATAGGCCTATGTCAATTCAAAGAAAGCTTACTTGGCAGTCTAAGACTCTTCTAGGTGAAAAGGAGGATAATTAGACCAACATGTTCAAGATGATGGTATGAGGATTGGGAAATTTAATAGATCACTCATATCTCATGTTTAATATAATTATAAGCCTTGAATGGATCAAGAATCACAAATAGTCACCTATAATAGGGTCTCTTAGGATATCCAAGCTTGAACCATCTTCACTATTAAAAACCTATTGTTATAATCTATAACTTCATGAGTTTGTCTAACTAGTTCTGAGAATAAAATGGAAGATAAATAGTTTTATCAATAATTTATGTTCAATATCTTGGTGACACATTCATATCACATATCCAACATCACCTACAGCCATAAAGAATTAGGGCATATCTCCAAGTTCATGCAGTTTTCAAACACAATGGTCAATGATAATAAATTCATATTCATGGAAGGTTATTAATAAATTAATGGTAAATGAAATAATAAATTATGAAGAGGGGTAAATAAAATAAGTTTCAATCAATATTAACCTTAAAAATTACACCTACATCCATACAAATGCAAGTTCCTCCCTCACAAGTCACCTATTAACAAGGTGCAAACTCATAGATGCTTTCCTTGAAGTCAAACGACCTATGATGTGAGATAATCATATTAAAGTGATAAAATGGAAATTATATAATGCTTTTTAAAGATATAATTACTATAAACTCATTGAAGATGAAGGTATAATAGGTTGTATCGAATAAGATTGTTTATAAGGCTTAAAATAATCCTCGACGAGCAAATACACAAAAGGAGGGGGTGAAAGGAAGTATCAAACCAATATAAATTGAGAATATTACAAGGTAATATGTGATGGTGGATTTTTATCTTAAAACACTTTTACTTCCCATGATATTAACCTATAACAATATTTTGATAATCATGTCAATGAGTGTTCTTAAAGAGATAAGGTATTGTAATAGGTTGCATAAGTTTTCCAAGTAACTAGTGGATATTGAGACCATTGAAAAGAGGAGTATAATTAAATTTAAAATAATTTTAATCATTATATATCACAATCCAAGATAAAAAAACAAGAATAACTTAGTCATAGGTCTTATGAGACAAGAAAACACAGGCAACTCAAGGTAAATTTTGAGAAAATTCATCTATAGGCCAAAATATGCATGATATAGCCTTAAAAACTGGTGTATATACTCATAATTATTTATTATAACTATATAATTTCTGATATATGTCATTTTACAATTGGAAGTTCACACTATTATTACACAGTCAACTACAAGTCTAATCACAGTCAAAATTCAAGTAGATATCCTTTTTGAGGTATTTTCAAATATGATAAAGGATCTCAAATGAATTGAAGTATTTAATAAATAATTATAAGGTTTTTTTAACTATTAAAAATATTCTTGATAGGTTACATCACTCTTTTTTAATACAAACCATGCCGTTGAGGGCTAAAATAAGCAAGCAAGTTTGTGTGTTCTTAGGAGACATTTACTTATTTTTATGATTGTTAAGTATATATAAATATTTTATAAGAGTTTGAAAGTTTATCAATATCATATAATGTTTATAATATTATTTCATCATAGGAAAGTAAATAAAACCCAACCATCATGGTTTGATAAGCCATTTTTGTAAGAAACCCTATACATAGTCCTAAGAAGCACTGAGGCAAAAGGGAGTTTAGGAAACAAAGTAAGGTAATAGGGGATATAAAAAAAAGTGTGAATAAATTAATTATGAGATATTAAAAACCTCATATCCCCTTATAGGTACCTCAAATCACCAAAACTTGGTTTTTGGCCAAATCATTAAAGCTAGTTTTAGGCCTAGAAGGCCTATGTCATTTTTAGGTACTTTCAAATCTCCCAAAGCCAATATGGCATCATGAATAACTATAATTATATGTTATAGTTAATATTTTTGTATTAAATAAAATAATAATATTAATAAAGATCAATTTTATCCTTTATAATAAATTTGAATTCTGCAGTCAAGACACCCATTCATGAAGAGTTTGACCAAATGATAATATAATTTTTTGAGTAACCATATGAAACTATAATTAATCAACAATTAATTTTGTCTGAATTTATTTAATTTATGATCAATCACTAAGACTATAAGCATGTCTAAAATGCAGGCAAAACCCTATAGATAAATTTATTTACATAAGTATATTTTCATTTATTTTGCATGGAAACCCAATATTATTAGGGAATTTTAGGGGGTAAATACACTAAATATTAATGGTAATACTATTGGGTGTGGAATAATTTACTTTATGAACCATCATTAAGAAGGTTCACCTCTAAAACCCTCCCAAACCCTCATAAGGACTAGTTTTGAGAAAAGTTTGATTTATTGAAATCAAAACCTCATGAATAAAACTAAAAACTATTCAAACATAAATTAAACTCAGATAATTTCCCATAAATAATACTTAGTCATATGTAATTATACATATCGTGGCACAAAATAGAGTTTTTTAAAGGAAAAGGAGATAAAAATTGAGATACAAGGCAACTTAATAGATTCCAATCCATGGAGAGCGAAGTATGGATATTTTTATTCCTCCCCAAGCCATTAGGTGGTCAAAACCAAGCTTGTTAATTCCCTTGAAATCTCATTAAAAATAGATAGTCTATAAAAATTATAGGTAATTTGACCTAGTCAACTAGTTTGACTAAGTTACAGGTGTTTCTTCATCAAAAGACCTATTAGATGATATGAGGAGTTGTTGCATGCCTATAACTCATTGTATTTTTAGGTATAATTATTTTAATTCAGGTTATAATGATCATCAAATTAAATAATTTAGGCTACTAAGCCTTTTTTGGCCTTGTAGGTCTATTTGATCAATCAATCAAAGATGGATTTATTTTTAGAAGTCTATCAAATGAGTCCGTGTTGAGTTGTCATGACTCATATATGGCCTTCAAGTGGATATTCCATGCATAATTGGATCTTGAGTACCAATTCATGTAAAGAAGGGATAGAGAAGGAGTTGACTAGTCTTCAATACCAATCACTGTGAGTTGACTGATCCTTGACTAATCGTCATGTATATTCTATAGTTTTCATGCAAGGAGAGGTCATTAAATTAACTTAAACTCAATTAGAACTTATTTTTCAATAAATATGTGGCATATCATGTTGGAGAATGAGATTTAATAAGTCAAATGGGCCCACCACATTGTCTCTAATGTTAGGAGTTCATTTAAGGTTTAGACATAAGGAGACTTCTTGAAGACTATCATTATCAAATTGTAACTCAAATTTTACTTGAGATGATGTCTAGTTCACTTCCTCTTATTTATTCTATGTCAATATCTTAGTTATTTATCTTCTCACTTCTATTTATTCAGTATTTGAAGCCTATTTTTAAGATCCCTCTCTTGGGCATGATCAAACTCTACCAATATTGATATTTGTAACCTTTTAAGATGATTAATATATATATATATATATATATATATATATATATGTATTATTATATACTGGTATAATATGATATATTTATTTTATTTGCACATGTGCTAGTAATTTTTCCCTTATTAGGTCCTGACCTCACATAGTTATGAGTATGTCACCTTATGCAAGTCATATACAGTGTTTGATGTTGATTAATTGAGCTAATATTTGATATATTAACTAGTTAGTTCCTTTAATTAGGCCTATTCCATAGTTTCCCTCATGCTCAGATCAATTGATGAAACCTATATGTGAAATATTATTGCATAGATTCATGTTGTAGATTCAGTCATTCCATTATCTTATCAATTTATATGAGTTGAAATAGAGTGTATGAATGAGAAGTAAAGGTGTATCACCATTAGTAGAATATATTTCCCTTTTATTTATTCCTTTTAAGCCTTTACATCCCAAAGTTAAATTTAGGTTTTAATAATAGATCTAGAGTTGACACATTAGAGGATCTAGCCTCAAAAATATAGAGGTCTAGTATAAGTTTATGTGTCCCACACCTTAGACCATTCCATTGTTAGTCCAAGTGTGAAGGAGATCCTAATAAATTAGCAATCAACCTTCAATAGGGTGTTATCTAGTTGCTAATAGTTATATTACACATAGTGGGACATGGATCCAACCATTGGAGTACACATTTATAACATATTAGTCTTCATAAATAGTTTCAAGTACTCTTATGGTCTTTATCTTTGAGGTAAAAGGAAACATTTGTTCAAAATTTAGTTGATTTTCATGTGTTTTCTAGGCTATGGCATCCTATGGAGAATAATTCTATCATTTAT